>PVIA01002616.1:0-145061 GCA_004024845.1 Tonatia bakeri | reverse complement strand
TGGTTTCTAATTATATTCCCCAAAAGTAACCTAACTAGAAATCAGTGGGTGTTCATGCACTTTAAGCCCTTCGACATAATCAGATTTGAATTCCAAGAAAAGAATCTGAAAGGGTAGATTCAGAAAAGAGGAGAATACCAAGGGAGAGCGACTTATGTGGAAAGCAGTGGGAATGAACAGGGCGGTGTGGGGGGCAGGAGGGATAGCACCTAGAGATATATCATTACGTATAATTAATTTTCTGTTGCTAACTATGAACAAGTTACTATGACTTAGTGGCTAAAAACAACAAGAATCTGTTATCTTACAGTTCTGGAGGTCAGAAATCGTAAAATCAAGGTATGGGCTATGTTCTATCTGGAGGCTCTAGGGGAAAATCCATTTCCTTGCCTTTCCCAGCATCTAGATGCCATCTGCATTTCTTGGCTTGTAGCTTCTTTCCCCTGTCTTCAAAGCCAATGGCATAGCATCTTTAGATCTCTCTCTCTTTATGACTGCTGCTTCATGGTTGGGGGACCATCTCTTAGTGTAGGTGGGCAAAGATAAAGATAATAGGAACTGGTATAGATACATTTCTAGTCCTATATGCTATGAACTGAATTGAATTGTTTGCAGGAAGAAATGGCAGTGTCCCTATTACTAATTGAATCGTCAAAGGGATTTGCTGAAATGGTCACTCCTTAGTTCAACAAAATCATGGGTTCATCCAGTTACTTATGAAACTGAAATCCAAGGTATTAACACGCTAAGAAAACCACGTTCACATCTTCAGTTTTTGGGTATAAATGCTTTTCTCTGGAAATCCCTGGCAAATCATATTGCCAAGTTTAAGAAATACATCTCTAGACCAGCATTTTGGTCTACCACGAACTGGTCCAAACTGGTCCAAACTGGTCCTCCACGAACATCACCCTGTCAGATAGGTTGCCGAGAAGACAGGTGCTCCATGCTTCAGCACGGTCCGTGGAGCACAGCTGTGACTGCAGTCTAGGCCGGCCTAGAAGCTCGTCAGTGCATCAGATCCACGCAGGGCAGAGTGTCAGGAAATCCTTTAATGAGGAAGTCCAAGGAGGAGACAAACATTTTTGTCACAGCAAATAGGTGTGTGTGCTGGGAGGAATAAATTACGGATTTCTGCATATAACATCAGTTTCTTTTTTATGTGGCCCCACCTATCGTTCTTTTTCCCTACTTCTTTCCCCACTCTCTGTTTCATCCAGACTACTCGGAGCTCCGTGGCCTCTCACACAGTGGCTCAGGACCGCTTCGCAGCTTTCCTGTGACATTAACTTGCTCCTGTACTTGTGGAGCCGTCACTCTCCTCTCCCAAGCCCACCCCCACTTCTTGAAGCCAGGGACTGTGCTGTTCTTCTGACTGTATCCTCCAAGCCTGCCAGAGGGCCTGGCTCAGACTGGGAACTCAATTATTAGTTGAAATAACAATTAAACAACTGAATGACAATATAATTGGAATAAACTGCTGCCCACCTGCTCACGTGTTATAATTTTCTTTGATCTTCATTCTAAACTATAACTAGCTAAGAGTCCTTTTTTCTTTAATTAATAAATGTAAAAAGAAACATAATAAGCTATGGTATTGTGCTAGGTTCCAGGATTACGAAAATCAATTTGATATAATTTCAGCCGTCTATGAGCTCACAGTTCATTTTAGGAAACATATCCTAAAAAAGAAATGAGACAGATAATGCTAGCTGCCTATCCCACTCCCTTTCTCCCTTCTTTGTTAGTAACAAAACCCTGACTTTGTGCCCAGTGAAAAATTTCATTTCACAACCTTCCTTGCAGATAAGCGTTACTAAGTATAGGCCAATGGTATGTGTACGGAGGGTGTTGTGTAGGGCTTCCAGGAAAACCCCTTAATTGTGTGTCTGGTGGTGGGGTGCTGCCAGGGCCGACTGAAGCCCTGTTCTTGCCTGGCACATGGATGTGATAGCTGGAGTTACAGCAGTAATCTTGTGACCTCAAGACTATATTGAAGCCCATCATATGCTAAAATTTGTACAAATGGGGTCATTTAGAGTTATTCAGCCTATCTTACAAGCCTTTATTTAGTCACTATTAGTGATAAGTTTGGAAGGAAAAGAAAAATGCCTTCTCTCCCTTTTGGTATATATGTGTGTAAAAAGCAAGAAAATACGGTATTCTTTCCCATTCCTAAGGAAAATCTTATGTACATATTGAAACGCTGCAAAGATCTATAAATATTGTGATTTATTTGATCAACATAAATGGGCTTTTTAGAAACAGTCAATAGTACTCAGATATGTGGAAATTTTAAATTTAATGATAGTTTCTTCTTAAAAAATATTTAGTTACCAAATCATCAAGAACCCCTTAAAAATCCTCTAATAATCTGATTGAGCAGGAGGGTGATGATCAGTATATTTTGCTAAACAGTGAAGTGAAATATGGGAAGAAAATAAATGGAAACTACAACACATCCTACCAAAAGGGATAAAACCAAATGTATTCAGAAATAGAATTTAAAATATGATTGGGTCTTTATTTAGGTAGATGTTTTTTGGGAGGATAACCCCATGAAAATGAAACAGTCTTGGTTTTTTAATTGTAGGCTTAGAAGGATGGATTTAGTCAGCTGAAATTAACTATAGAGGATTCTACAAGAGCTTATTCTAGGATCAGTGTATTGGGGAATCAATGAATGTGGTAGCTGATGTGATAAATACATGGACTAAAAATCTGGCCTGTCTGGCCCTTTTTCAACCTGAATGCCACTCATCAGTCTCCTCACACTTCTGCAACACTGGAATTGAGGTTTATCATGATGACCCTAATATGACTTCTGAATCATAGCAGAAAGATCAAATTATCTTCTGCTTTGCCTTCATGTATTTAATTATATTTTTATTAATTGTGAACTGGAAATCAGATCTGTTTAATAATAATACTGCTAGACTAACCAGAGCCTCCTTAACAGGGACCCAGCCAATCACAATAGCAGATTTTACAGTTCATGGTGTGGGGGTGGGAATGCAACTGATTAACAATGTGAGATTTATATGATCATAGCAAGAATAATTATTACAAAATAATTTAGAATCATTCAGCCACATTTTAAGAATTATAACAAATGTATTGATTAATAGCAAATGTTATATATCTAATTCAATAAGTATAATAATTCATATTTGTAGTTCAGAGGAAAATTACCTTAGAGTATAAATAAATAAGTCTTCATTTTGGATTTGACAGAACAGATCTAATAGTTTCATCAAGAGAGTAAAGATTAGGCTGAGGTTCAGGAATATTATAAACTGACGAGTTATATGTTCAAATTTGGTTTGGGATCCTGTTAAGCTGCTCTTCATCTTACCCTTGTTTTCCCTAGAGATGTATTTGCTCTGGTGACAGTAAAAGCCCTCTAATGGCATAAGCATGAGTCTTTGGTTGTGTTACCTGGAAGTGGAACCTGGGAAAGGGATTCTTGTGCAAGTGACTTACTGAGGGTGTGCTTCAAGTGAAGGGGGGACTGTGAGAGGTTGCATAGAGCGGTGTGGATAAAGCTAGGTAAGGATGTGGTCTCTGCGGGAGACCAGCTTCAGAATGATCCCCTGGGAACTCAAGAGCAGGAATCACCACAGAGTTGGTCCTCTGGGGCAAAGAGCCTGGCCTTCTGCACCTCCACTGTCAGTCACTCACTGGCTTTGGGTTGGTGGTAACCCCCTATGCCAACACACCTGTGTTCCCCCGAAGGCAAAGATAATTCTCTGAGAGTGAAGCAGCTTCTAAAGTTGGCAACCAATACACAACAGCAACTAGGGACGCATGTACCAGCCCTAGAGGGAAATTTGGGCTGGGCTTCATTATCAACTACTCATCATATGTGGGTTAGTGCTGCAGACCAACCTCTGATGATCCTGTAACAACTGAAATATGCTACTAAAAGTACTGTAGAGGCCAAACAATATGTACGACCTTTTTGTGAAAGGAAAATATTTTCAGAGTACAAGATGCAAGGAAGACCGCCTCTCCCAGCATAAGCTTGGGAACTCCCTCTTCTCTCACCCACCCTTCGTGCCAAGGAGTGGCAGTTGGTGGTGGCTTTGGGGACTGTGGCACAGTGCCCAGCAGGGGAGGAACTGAAAATGTTGACACTTTAGGATGGATCCAGAGAGGCTGGGTGGAACAAGGGACCCTTGGGTAAGGCTTATGTCTGAGGCCCGTTTGCCAGTCTCCCCCTTTCTATTCTCCCACTGATTGTGAAAATGTATTTACCTACTTACCTTTACTCTGCTGGTCTCTTTGCTGCCCACCAGGACTTCTCTCTGCCCTGGCTGCCTCTGGAGACGTACTCAGAGTCCGTCTTCCTACGGCTTTTCTACTATTCTTCATATAACAAACATTCATCTTCAGCTTCTCCGACGTGTTCTGGGAGTTCGACAGCGAAAGATCATGGCAAGTGTGTGGAGAGTGAATAGAGGAAAAACCCACCCATGCTATTCTCCTTCCCAAATTTAGCCCAATGAGCCAAGCCCAGCATAGATGCTACTGGTGGGCATTTGGGAAAAACAGAGGCTATGTAATTGATTTATGTGCATTTTAGGGGAGCACCCTAAGGCTGTCCTGGAAGGTTTGGGGTAAAGGATCTGGGGTGCAAGGTGGGAGTCAAAGAGGCAGAGGGAGCTCCAGAGGAGATACAGAAATGTGCAGGAGGTACAGGAGCAGGGACAACGTGGTGCATGCTGTTCCTCCAGCAAAATTGGTGACTCTGCTTCTCTTCCTCCCCGGCCCTTCAGCCCAGCCTTTCACTGGAGACATCATTTTAGACAAATGGAAGGAAAGTTGGCAACTGGGAATGGGTGTGGGGCAAGAGTGACAAGGTCCTGGGCTACTATAGGTTTTGAAGGAAGGGAGAAAAATCGTACTTTGTTTTCTAATCTGGGAAAGAGAGAGGGGTCCCCTTTACTGTAAGGCTGAGATAGAAGTAAATAATTGCAGGAACTATTGATATTGAAATTACAAATACTACCACTTTAGCCAGAATCAGAAAAATATTTCCTGATACTTTACTGAAATAAGCAAGGGGTTGGGGGTGGCCTCCAGCAGTATAGCCCAAGTGGGTGCTGTGTGGCACAGTGGAAGGCAGGGGTGGATGGGCTGGGACATTGATAGAGTCACCCTCCCACGCCTGACACCTTCCAGGAGAGACCATTCCCTTCCTGTCACTGCCCTTCAGCCTCTGTGGAGACCCCAGTTTCCCCGACATGTATGAGAGGTAAAGGCAACTCATTTAAATAAAAGAACTTTAAAAGAACTCTAAGGTTCTTTTCTCAGAGAGATTGAAAAGACACCAAGACAGATCTTGGTTCAAGTCCTGACTCTGCTTCTTATTATCTGAATGACCATGGGCCTGTTGTTCAAGTTCTCTGACTTTAATTTTCTTTCTTTTTTAAGATGTGGCTTTTATAGAGAATTTCCAGGGTATCTGTGCTTTTAAAATAAGGGCAGGAGAAGAGAGGATACTATTAGCACATAAAGAGTTATTATGATTGGCTGGCATAATGGGTGTAAAGCACTCAGTACAGTGCCTGGGATATACATGTTGTCATTATCTTTAGGCTGTTATGTGAGAAGATACTTTAGCAAAGCCAATGATTATAATTTTCTGTTTTAGTATACTCTGTGGCAGGAACTATTCTAAATGCTTCTTATGTATTAGCTTTTAAATACAGTGTCAGGTAGATACTATAGTGTCAGGTAGTGTCATTATATACATTTTATAGATTAGGAAGCCACAGCATAGAGATATTCAGTAATTTAGTCAAGAGTCCATCATTAGATAGTAGTAGAGATTCAAACCCAAGACATCTGACTTCAAAGTCCGCATTCTTTACCACTGCAATGTGTACTTAAAAAGTAAGTCAAAAATCAAAAAAAGCTGAGAGAGTGAAGCATAGAATTGGCACAGGTTCAAGGTGAAAAGATTAGAATAAAATCACAGGTAGTGACCTGGGTTCGACAGGTTCCTTGCACCTGGTGCCCAGAGAGTGCGGAGGGTGTGGGGCGGGGAGTGAAGACGGGGCAGGCCCGGCAGCGTCAGTGCCCCTCATTATGGGCTGCACACCTAGCAAGTTAAGTTAGCCTACTATTTCAGGGCGATTGACAAGTTTCCAAGTTAACTTAAAATCAAATTGGGAAAGAATCCCGCAACTGCCTATGACTAAGATAACTATGTGTATTTTATTTATTTTTTATTTTTTGTTGTATTTTTTCCATTACCATTTAGTCTCCTTGCACCCACCCCCTCCACAATCACCACAACGTTGTCCATGACCCCACAGATGCCCCTGACTAAGATAACCATCTGTGTGCACTTTTAAGGAATTCCTGGTCTTCTGTCTTTTAGCAGGTAAGTGACCATCCTAAGAAGTGAGCCAGAGAGTGCTAGTTCCCCTTCTTAAATGAACTTTGTGATCCTGGGCAAGTCCCTTTGCCCTCCTTGACCTCCCTAAGATGGAAGCATGATCTGACAGTGGTTCTTTGAACCCCAGCATTGACTGGCCGGCCTAGCTGCCTAATGGGAGTCCCCCTTCTCCTTCTACTGTTGCCTATGTACCGCCCTTCCAAGAGGGCCACATTTCGAGGCACTGCATTGTTCTTGTGGCAAGGGCTTATAAAATCACCTCAAATGTCGTGCATGTAGCTGTCACGTTCTGAACATATGAATCATAAATTTAAATAATTGGTGCCGTGGCAAGAAAAGAGACATGGCAGAATAGGCTTGCTCCAGCTTCTAGTAATGACTAAATGCAATTCAGAAACCAACTGAAAATTCCAGAAAAAGAAAATGTAGCTGAGGCTTTAAGATAGTTTTGTATCAGGAACATAATAATCAGAGTATAATGCTATTGTGGGTTTTTTTTTTTTTTACTGTATTTTGTGACTTTGCTCCTAGTGTTCATTTTAGGTATCAATTTCTGAGCATTGGTTTAAAAAAATCATTATCCTGTGAGCTCGATGAGCCCCTGGAGCTTTATAGCAAACACATGAATGAAGCGTGGCTACCCTAAGAAGAAACAGCTTCATGTTACTGGTTGCCCACAAAACCTAGAAGTCCATGTACTAATAGGGGTCATGAGAGTATGTCAAACTGAAGAAAAAACTGCACAACACTGCAGTGATTCTAGACGGAAGTAGGCAATCAATTTAGCCCTGGATCATTTCAGAGAGGAAGCCAAGAAAAGGAAATCTTTTTCTTCTCCTCAGGGTACTGACGTTTCTGTTTTCATGTTTTAATTTTAGCACCCGATGTTCCCTAGGGAAGTGTTGGTTAAAACAAAAACACTTTATTAGTGATAGAAATTAATCAAAGGTGCAGTAGCAAGTCAGACTCCCTTCTCTTGTAATAAATAAATAATCACGATTGTGCTGTGGGGGTCCTTGTAGGTAAGGACTCCAATTCTGTCTGACCATTTTATGCAGGGGCAAAAAAAGGGATAGAAGGAAGTTATAAGGAAAAGTTTAAGTTAAATAAAAGTGAAACAAGTGAGATGAAATGAAGTATGGGAACCTAACATTCTAGACCTTGGTAATCCACACCCCTGCCTGGGTGCTATGTGGACAAAGAAAGCCAATGGAGATCCCCTGGCAGTGCCAGCCAAGGCAGGTGACTTTAATTACCGTCTTTCCAGTAGGCTGGAGGTGGAAAAGGGAAGAAGTGGTGATTTGGATGAGCAAGTACTTTGTACATAAATATTTTATTGTGAGAACTCAAGGACATCCTTAGGACATATTTTAGAGATAGTGCAGAATTCACATGAATGATTTAAATTTCTAAAATAGAGAGAAAACAGGCTATAGATGATTTCCTAAGCTTTTACTTTAGGTAGATAGTAATATAGGCAGAAGAGAAGGTACATTGGGAGGTAACATGGATGTGAAAGAGGTTCAGAAGGCTTCAAGCATGGGGTTATAATCTTTGTAGGACATGGACGAGATCTTGGAGTTCTTTTCTGTTTTTTCAGACGGACTCTTCAGTAGCCAGCTCAGTAGTTACAATGCATGTAAGGGGTGCTTGAGTGAGTCTTTTTGTTACATAAACGAAAAGCAAATTAATACACTTTCCAGAGCTCTCTTCAGAGACCTGAGTCTGAGTAGAGACAATTATAAAAAGATAGAACATTTGCAAATGAAACATACTAAAGTCTTTTAATGTTCTTTGTCAGTTTTTAACCTTTATTCATTCTCCTGGCTACTCTACCCCCGCCCTTGATGGCAAGAGAACAGAGCACTGTAAATGGCAAACTGCAAAGTGTGTGTATTAGCATCTAGAACAGGGATGGGGGTGCTGGTTTCCAGGCAATTTATTTAATTTGTTTGGGACTCAACTTCTGCATGTGTAAAAAGGAATGATTATAGTGAGTACTAATTTACCAAACACAGTGGTTGAGAGATTGATTAACTATGTCTGGCCTCAGTTCAAATTAGCTATTTCTCTTGATCTTTCTACTGAAATTATAAGTTTAGGATGGGGGCCTGACCTTTTAGTGAGATGCTTTCCTTTATATGGTGTCATAAGGTGAGATAAGGAGTGCAGAGTGCAGAATTCACATGAATGATTCAAATTTCTAAAATAGAGAGAAAATAGGCCATAGGTGATTTCCTAAACTCTTAATATTAAGGCAGACAATAATGTAGGCAGAGGAGAAGGTGCATTGGGAGGTAGCATGGATGTGAAAGAGGTTTGAAAGGCTTCAAGCGCTGGAAGCACTGGTGTGGTTCAGTGGATCGAGAGCCAGCCTGCAAACCAAAGGACTGCTGGTTCAGTTCCCAATCAGGGCGCAGGCCTGGGTTGTGGGCCAGGTCTCCAGTTGGGGACGCGTGAGGTGCAACACACGTTGATGTTTCCCTCCCTCTCTTTCTCCCTCCCTTCCCTTCTCTCTAAAAGGAGGTGAGACCAGAAACCCCTGACTGTCAGTTAGTAGCAGGAAAAGAGGTTAGGGATGCCATGGTGATGATTCAGAAGTTGGTGTCAGTACCAGTACCAGTATCAGCTGCTGATCTTAGCTCCCAGGTGGGTGAATATTAGACAAGTTTCTCCATGTACAGTTGTTTTTGTTTTGGGTCCATTCTGCTGATAAATAACCTCACTCAGAGTTTATTACTGCAAATGAAAGTACTGGTAAACCAGGCCTCTGAAATGTCAGCAGGTTAAAAAAATCAGTGTTTTATTTAAAATATGACCCCAGGCTTGGCATTTTGTTCTGAATTAGAATTCTCTACAGCAGGGCAGGGGCTGAGCAAGAGAATAATATTGAAGGGCTTCTTGGTGTTGATTTTGAATGCTTGTTTGTCACTTTGTAAAACCGACTTAGCATAGTCAGGATGTATAGGAAAACCCTTTTAACAGTCACTTGGCAGCCTAGAGCCGCACACAGAATTTCACTGGCCTCAACCCCATCCAAGTGGCCTCTAATGAAAGGAACCCTGAACAGCTGGCAGGGGCAGTATTGCAAATCCAAGACTTCCAATAAAGTTTCCTGTCACAGTACAAGTGAAGCTGAAAAAAATCTGAATTATAGCCTGCCAAGCTGGTGGGGGCCATCTCATCTAACCCTTTCAATTTCCTGTTGAGGAATCAAATCCAGAGACATCTAGGGACCTGCTCAAGATAATGTAACTAATTAGACTCAGAGTTAAGACTCAAGACAGAATACCAAAAAAATTTATATTTAAACTTTATATCATTTCTATCTCTTGTCTCATCAACTTTGATCTCTGCAAAATAGTTAACACATTGATTAGCTGGAATAAGGAAGTTCATGAGTGAAATTGTGCTGGCATATTGGGGATTGGATTAATATTCTCCGATGCCACAAAAGGCATTTATTGAATAGTTTGCAGCCTGTTTGAGAATTTAAAGGATACTTTCATTTTCAGAAGTTAAAGCAATCTTTGTTCCATGCTCAGGCTTTAAAGGCTGGGCTGTCGAAACCCATGGCGATGGTTCATCGTTGCCGGTGTCACCGTTAGACCAAGTACTACTTCGAAAGCCATTCAAGGCGATTTAGAGGAGCTCAGTATCAGGTCTCTGTGATTATGGTTCATGCAGTTGTCGAGTGAGAAACACCAGTGCTCCTTGGTGCCTTCCACAGTCAGAGAGCTGTGAGCAGTCAGTCAGGCTTTCCCCCGCCTTCAAGACACTGGACTCTCCCCCCAGACCAAGCTGCTCAGAATTGCCTTTTACTCAGGATCAGGCACCTTCAGAAGTCATGCTGTAAGCAGTAGGGGAACTATTAAGTTACTGAAATCGAACAGCTAGAAAGAAGGAAACAAATGTGTACTTACTTAATAAGATACAAGAAGGCTTATACTGAGTATATTCATAGGGCTCCTGTTCAGGTGTATCTCTTCTGGCATGAAGATCCTTCTAATTTCTGTTGTGGTTTATTTTTCTTTTCTTTATTTTATTTTATTTTAAATTGATTTTTAGAGAGAAAGAGAGATACAGGGAGAGAGAGAGACAGAGACAGAGAGAGAGAAACATTGATTTGTTGTTTCACTTATGTATTCATTGGTTGATTATTGGTTGATTCTTGTATGTGCCCTGACTGGGGATGGAACCCACAAACTAGGCACATCGGGACAACCCTCTAACCAATGGAGCAACCAGCCAGGGCACCTTTTTTAAATTTTAATCCATGAACTTTTCCTTGTGCCAATTAAAAAAAAATAGAAGTCAGTCACTCCCTAAATTCCTCTCAGCTTGTGAACATTCTTTCTCTGCACATGGTTACTTGCTGCCTCTTAATCTGAGACCCTCATTACAGGCAGTAATCAAATTTTTGGAAGTTGAACCAGGGAAAACTCAGTCCAAACTGTTCTCATCTTTTCCCATAAGAGATCATGTATATGTCAGTCTTGCTTACTTTCCCTCTGCTTATCTCTTTACATAGATTTGTAGACATGGAACTTTTACTCCCCACCTCACCCCCGTTTCTGTCTCCTGTGAATTAAAAAAAGAAAAAAGTGGGGGACGGGGAAGGGGGTTCTATGGAAAGTAAGGGGACAGAATAATCTGATCATAAATTGCTAACTGGGCAGATCTTGGTGGGTAAAAACAGGCATATAACTTCTTTACTAAAAGGATTATCTTTGCTTTAAGCAAGTGCTGTTCATTGCTTCTGTGCATCTAGGTAAACACACTTTTGAAATGCCCCCTTTGATACCCTCCTTGTAATACCAGACCACCCTTTAGACCCCTCCTTCTAAAGTGTGCAAGAGAGCACATAATCTTAACTATCCTGTAATCTGATTGTATGTTGCTTTCTCTTACCTTTATGTAACCTTTTTTACATTCCCTCCTACATCTCAAATATACAAAAGAAACTGCAAACTTATTCTCAAAAGCATTTATCTCCATGTGTTGAGATCCTACTTCCAGATATATCCTCTGTTTGGCTCAAATAAATTTTTACGAAAATTCTCTACAGGTTTGGACATTCTCACATTGACACTCCCAACTCTTACCTCGATTAAGGTGTAGACCCCTCTGCTCCTGCACCCTCTGTTCATTATGTTCTCCCTCCCATTTTGGTCCCCCAAATCTGCAAATAGTGTGTGGCTGATAAGCACTTCCATTTTGCTTGGGACACACGTTGAAGGGGGGAAAAGCACAGTGCACGCATTTTGGTGTGTGTTCAAAGTGAAGAACTAGTGCCAGAATGCTTCGGAAAGTTCACTGTGACTTCACATTCAAGTATTCATCTCCTACTCCCCACCATATCCTTCTCTAATTAAACTTAATTTCCTTGTTAAAGATATTTAAGAAAATGATTTCTGCCCAACAGTTCCATTTTGAATGGTACAGTGCAGTATTGTCCTCCACTGTTGTTCATTGCAGGTGTGCCGCGGGAGGTAAATGAGCCCTTCTGAAATCATTTTGGAACCTGGCCATTTTTAGAACATTGTTTCTATGATAAAATGAGTCCTCAGCTCGTAGATCATGATTTATTTTAAGTTCGGTATTCCCCCTGTGTGTTTGGTAACAAAAATCTTTTGGATGTGGTGACCTAAAATCAGAAACCTTCCTCAGTTTTACCTCGATGAATGTTTGTGTTTGTGTAACATTCTCGAGACCTTGCAATGCACGCTGTTGCTCGTGTATGATTTTCCACCATCACAGAGCACATGGAGACTGTAGTCGTCCCTGATTCTGTTTCCCGCTCTCCTTGGCACAGGGAGGGACTGCGTTTCCGGCCTGCCTTGTAGCCAGGTGTGGCTATGCGACTGCATACTTGCTGGTGGAACAGGAGTCCACGTGATTGGAGGAACCTCTGCCTTGCCTGCTTATCTCCAGTCCTAGACTCTCTGTCTTTCCCCCATTTAGCCGGCGGGGATGGGGATGGCCAGAGCAGCCCTGCAAGCCAGCTGTTGAGGGCCCAGCCGCTCCCAGCCGGGGTTCTGATGACCCACTGGAGCAGAGTGGCCCACCGCCCTGGAATGCTCATCTCGCACTGTTACCTGGGAGACAAACTCTTTGTTCTTCAAGCCACTGGATTTGGAGGCTTTCTTTCTTGCAGCAGCTTAGCCTATACAATAACATTCCTACAAAAATTATTTTATGAGGTTTTCTATCGTGAAGTGTTTTCCCTCAGTACACTGAATAATGAAACTATGTAAGCAAAAAGTAGTTTTCTTCAGAAAACAAAACTCTAGACTCTTCAAACTGTTTTCCTTTGATTCTGATAGTGATTTTTTTCTATACATTAAGAAATTGATAAGGCTAATTTAATCTTCCATTGAAACATGAAAATCTGTTTACCCAAAAGTTATTATTTGAAAGGAGTAGTATGTTTTTGGCTTCATTACATGTATTAAAGGAAAGTAAGTAAAAGAATACCCACCTCAGAAGCACATTTTTTTGATATAGTATCCTGTGATAATACTGTTTTAATTAGGGACAAATTCTGCTTATGATCAAATGCACTCTCAAGAAACAAACTTTTTCAGAGGTCAGTCTTATTATAATACAATAATGAAATAAGCTTAAGCAAAGTTAACATCATTGCATTTTTAAAAAATTAGTGTAAATTAAACTGAAGGTAGAACCACACACACACCTGGTTATGGTTTGTTTTTATGCCCACAACTGGGGTCATACCTAATGGTACTTCTTTGCGCATATTTCTGTGTTTGTTGGTTTGTTTTTGTTTTCCTTACAAAGCAAAATAACACTTATAATTTAGGGCTTTTTGTAAAGTGTTTCATCAGAATAGATACTAAAATGTGGAAGTTAAAGTAAATAGTACCAAATTGGCTTATGGCTAAGAATCGAATATATAGGCTCATAACCTATAAGGATGAATTCATTTCTTGCAATTCTGAGATAGAAGAGGTAGGAAAAGAAGTTATAAAAGAATCTCTGACCAATAGTAATGGAAAAAATGCAATATAAAAAAAAATCTATGACCTTCATAGCCTCATAAAAGCTAAGTGAATACTACAGTTTTCTTAGAACTCTGTGTGAGTTCTGAGAAAATACAATTTAAGAGGATAAAATGGGCATTGGCTACAGGAAAATAATCTATTCTCTCTTGACATGTTTGAACTAACAGCAAATGTAGCTCGGTTTTGTTTTTTGTTTTTTAATGCAGTGCAGGGCGTTAACTCTCTTTGCCTGTACCAAAATTATGATAGTTGTTATCTAGATCTTCATCATGCATATGGAGATTTCTACTTCAACCTTAAAATGACATATGTGAAACTTTACCTTAGTAACATTGTTTCCCCCTTTTCACCAGTTTCCAGCTCCCCCAGTTATAAAGCCAAGCAGAAGCATTGTAACTGGGGGAGGGGGAGGGCAGGGGGCGCTGCAGTGTAACATGGATTGTAGATCTGAAAAGAAGCTTGGTAAGTTTTCTGCACTTGATCTTAGCCAAAAGGCCGAGAAACAATATAACTTTTCTGTGTTGAAAGATATAAGCCACATGTATTGGCAATTAACTGCTGTGTGACGATTCATTGACAGTCTTGGTCCAAACAGTCCAGAAAACTGAGTTCTAATGCTACTTTAACACTAGTTAACTCACAAATCCAAGCTGGGCCTCGACTTCCCTATCTGAAGATGGAAATACAGTATGGATACATTTTCCCCAAGCCCACTCTAGAGGAAGTCTGTACCTTCAGAAAATGACACAACACACAACTCTTTATTTTAAAATAAAAATAAAGACAGTCTTAAAGAGGGGAAGGAGGAGTAAGTGGCTGAGGAACTGAGACTCTGAAACGGGTCAGCAGACTGTACTCAGACAGACAAATCCATCCTGCTGCCAGTTTGTTTTTTTAAGAGCTAAGAATGACTTTATAATTTTTATGTTTTTTTCAGTCCAAAGAAGAATAATGCTTTATAATTAATATTTTATAATATTTGAACTCCAAATATCAGTGTCCATAAATACAATTTTATTGAAATATAGCCATGCTCATTCATTTACACATTGTAGCTGCTTTCTCACTACAACAGCAGAGTTTGGGAATCATAACAGAGATCATATGACCTGCAGGGCCCAAAATGCTTATTATCCGTCCTTTATGGAAATAGTTTTACAGCTGTTTCTCTTGAATATCCAAGGTAGCAGTGTCCCATGGCAGTAGGAATTTAGATTTTGGAATGATCCACAGAGAAGCAATAGTTTAAGACATGTGAGTTGATGAAATTAAGGAAGATTACTAGAGTAAAGAGGTATGGAGAGAGCACCTGGTGGAAGATCACTTGGGAGAGGAAGGAATTCCTGAAGGAAGCAAAGAAGGCACAGTTAGGATGTGGTGTGTTTCCCGAAAGCCAAGCAAGGAGTGAGTTCAAGATGAACTGGTGAGAGCAGACGTGTTGGAGAGGTCAGGTAGGCTGAGTAACAAAATGGCTCACTGGGTGTGGTGGTTAGAGGTTGTTGAGGGCCTCCGAGAAAACCATTTCTATGAGACAGTGTGGCATTCAAGAGATCCGGTAGCAAACAGGTGTACCCTGGAAGGAAACCTAGGTAATAGTCTGAAGAGGTTACAGAATCAAGAGAAGTTGACTTTTGTTTGCTTGATTGTTTTTTTTTTTTTTGGTTTTTTGTTTGTTTGCTTTTTTTAGGCAAATACTGAGAGTGTTTGTAGGCCTAACAAAAGAATACGAGATGAAAAGAGAAGACAGAGATAAAATTGAGCAAACACCAGGAAAAGGAATAGAGGAGGCTGAAAGAATGACTACATTCAATTTGGAAGGGGCAGCACTGCCTTTGAAGGAATAAGGGAGAAAGGAAAAAGTGGGAGCACTAAGAAAGTTTGAAGGGGGAGGTGGAAAAGGGCGTACTGACAGGAAGGGAAAAGGTCACCTATGTAGAATAAGGGAGGTGGGATTGTGATGGGGCATTCCAGGAGGCTAAGCAACAACTGTCCTGCATGAAGCTGTGTATTCTGCAGAAGGGCCTGAAAGAACTATTGGGAAAATGTATTTTATATGGTTTTGTAATCTTTCCCAAAAGTTTTGGTAGCTTAGATGTGGAGATAGAAAAAGTTGAGATGATCAGGGACGGAGTTTTCTGTGGAAGACTCAAGAAAAGTTAAGGGGTGGAATGAGTGTTCAGAAAGACAGTGTTTAAATAACTTCTCCTGCAGTCAAAATTGGTTGGTAGACCAAGAGACACCAGAAAAAACCTGATTGGCTAGGAAGAGAAGAAAAGACATGAGACAGATGAGACCAAAATGTTGTTCCTCTATGATGAAGGGAGGACAAAAGAGAGAAATCAATGAAGATAAAATGAAAAGGGACCCTTATCATCACCACCACCAAATGTATGATCTCGGAGTACTGAAAATAAGGTACAATGCCTGGCCATTGCAGATACTGCGGGGATCTCAGAAGAGATCTGAAAATGAAAACCCAGGAATATATGCTTTACCTGGGAAGGCCCTTTTTCCTCAGGAAGGTTTTTTGTTCTGTGGATGCCTCCCAGGGCCCTGAAGGTGCAAGGTGATCAGAGACCAGACAAGCAATGTCCGAGCTATTGCCAGTGGGACTAGATCACAAAAAATCTTCAACCTGAGGTTGAGACTGAGTAGTCCTTTGGAATGGAGCTGAACAATGACTCAACTCATTGACTTTCAATCACTGGGCTCCCCTTTTTCCCTCCCAGGGAAAGAGATTGAATGAATAATAGCTGTGAAATACTCTCTTGAGAACAAGACTCCTGTACACTAATAAATACAAAATGCTTTCATTACAATTTAAGTGAATGACTTGCTTCCCACCCCACCCAAATGCCTCATGATGAATGGCATAAAAAACATTTTTCCAGAATGTTACACAGTAATAGTAGTTTGTTGTATAATCATGAATGTCTACCAGTTTTGTTGATTGAAAATTAATTTGCATAAGCATGTGAGGAATGGTGGAATGGAAATTAGTAAATACCCAAACCATTCAGTTAATTATTTGAAGTACCTAGGCATGAGATAAAATTTACTAAAGGATAATTTCAAAGTATATTCAACAAATTAAATTATAGTGATATTTTGGGGTCATTTGAAATGAATAACATCTTTTTTTCAGCTCCCATTTTACCTCTTCTCCCCTTGCCCCTAGCCCCACCCCTACCCCCATTCCTGCTGCCCCTAAATATTCCTTCAGAGATTCAGCAAAAATAGGAAGGAAAAGATTCACTTATTCCAGAAAGCAGGTAATTTCCTGGTCTTCATGACATAAGAATACTAGCTTTCCCACAGAGAAACAAATTGGATGATGATTTTAGGGTAATTGAATTGCTTGATGCTTTTCAAGTTGTTGGGAAACTAGAGCTGTGAAAACCAATTTTTTTCAGTGCTACCTGTTGTTTCCTGTGATAGGAGATTTTCTGTTTACCCATTAAAAACAAAACACAGAGCTAAGATGCAGGTTTGTGAGTGGGTTTGTTATACAATGACTGTGAAAATGAACCACCTGGTAAACTACATTAAAACAAACTAAGTTGCCCAAATATTCAGTGAGTCAGATATAATATGAGTGGACAAAAATTCTGTATAAGAAAGACTTGCAGAATCTAATTTTTAATTGTTTAAGGATAAAATAGTTACCCTTGTTTCCCTTTTTGGATGGAGATTGGGGCTTTCAGATATGAAACAATTGATAATGATACTAAACAAAATGGTAACACAGAAGAGACTTAAGCATGAAAAGAGAAGTATCTGGCCACAGACAAGCTATGGAACTGAACAGAAACACAATGATGTAGGCTTCTGATTCTTAAACTTGACCATGTCCCCAGAGTCACCTGGATGACTTGTTAAAACACAAATTGCTGAACTCCACCCCAGAGTTTCTGACCCCAGAGTTTCTGATCCGGTAGATCTAGGAGGTGGTGGTGGTGGGGGTGGGTGGGTGCTGAGAGTTTCCATTTCCAGCAAATTCCCGGAAGGTGCTGATGCTGCTGGTTCTGTCACCACACTTGATGAACCAAATTTAGGTTCATTTAGAGCAGTGTCTATAGAGACAGACAGGTGTCCTGATAAGAAAATGTTGCTCTGACCAGCGTGGCTCGGTGGATTGGATGTCATCCTGCAGAGCCAAAGGTTGTGGGTTTGATTCCAGGCTGG
The DNA here is from genome assembly GCA_004024845.1 of Tonatia bakeri. Taxonomy (NCBI): domain Eukaryota; kingdom Metazoa; phylum Chordata; class Mammalia; order Chiroptera; family Phyllostomidae; genus Tonatia; species Tonatia bakeri. The sequence goes on along the minus strand of PVIA01002616.1, from coordinate 127,445 downwards.
GGCACATGCCTGGGTTGTGGGCCAGGTCCCTAGCTGGGGGTGTGCAGGAGGCAACCAATCAATGTTTCTCTCCCTCTTTTTCTCCCTCCCTTTCTCTCTCTCTGAAAATAAATAAATAAAATACTCTTTTTAAAAAGGGAAACTGTTGAAGACAGGAGAGATAGAAGATAATTTACTAGAGGAAGTTAAATGGAAGAAGGAATTAAAGCAATCAGGTGCTGACTAAATTAAAATCAAAATAATAGCAAGGGAAGGTAAACTTTAATTGAAAACAAAGCCCTGTCTGAACTAGGCACTTTGCATTCACAATTCTGCCAGGTTGATAAAGTGATAACATCCAGATGAGGAACCAGAAGATGCTCAAAAACGACAGTGGATAATGATGACTGTAGTACAATAACTTTCTAAGAACAAGGCAGTTAAAAAGTGGGCCTGAGTTCTAAGCTGTTAAGAGATAGACAAGGAATAGGCCAGATGGAGATCAGAATACCGTACTTACTACTGATGAAGGCTGGGAGGGATAACGTGGCTTAGAAGTGCAGCAACTATGGGTTTCCTAACGCTGCAGCCCAGAAGTAGGCCAGACAGATACCAGGCTCCCTGTGGGGCTCCCCTTTATGAAACAGCATGGAAGAGAAGACATAAGTGTCTGCATTAATATAGCTGTTCCTCAAAGAAGGAAAGCACACAAGGGTCAAAGCCCTGCTTACTCTCCTCAGATTTACCAGTCAGATAAGTGACTCCTCATTCCCTGAGACAGTGATAAAAGAGCAAAGAAGCAAGGAATGCAGTGGCTGAGGTCTCTCTAGATTCAGGAGAACACCAGGAGCCAAGAATAAATAACCCCCTTCACCTAGGACCCAATTAGAAGCAAACTGTTTCACTTTAAAGCCTACATGATTCTGTTGCTTCTTGAAAGAAAACACCAAAAATTGGGGAAAAGGGAATGGTAATTTAAAAGCTAGGATTCTTTGAAATTTCACCATTTTGCTAAGTGAAATAAGTCAGTCATAGAAAGACAAATACCATATAATTTGACTTATCTGTGGAATCTAAAAACCCACATAAACAAACAAACAAAGCAGAAATAGACTCATAGATACAGAGAATGGACTGATGGTTGCCCATGGGGAGAAAGGTTGGGGGATTGGGCTAAAAAGGTGAAGGGATTGAGAAGTACAGGTTAGTAGTTACAAAATAGTCACAGGGATGCAAAGTAAAGCATAGAAAATATAGTCAATAATATTTTAATGACTATATATGGTGCCAGGTGGGTGTTTGAAATATCAAGGAGAGGACCACTTTGTAAAGTACATGATTATGTAATCACTATGTTGTACATATGAACCTAATACAACATAATATTGAATGTAAACTGTAATTGAAAAAGTTTTTTAAAAATATTTTTTAAAAGGTAGGGTTCTTACTAGGGAATCATAGGAAGTTGCAAGATGAAGGAACTTTATACCGTATTTTGGTAGCATAGTAATTTAAGTGACTGGTGCTTAGCAACCGTTTATTGCCCACAAGATTCGGTGATTCAGTGTTGGAACAGGGCTTGGCTGGTGGTTGTGTCAACATCCTAAGGAGAGGTTGGTTGATCTAAATTTCACACATGGTTTCCCCGTCTGTTCCTCTCTGATTGTGACTATTTTGTAGCCATAGGGCATAATGGCTAGTTTTCATTTTCTGTATACTGATGTCCATTAATTGGTTCCTTAGGAAAATGACTCAAATTGGCATTTGGACACATTCAGAAAAAAAAAAAGAGAGAAACTAAAGAGAAAGAATATTCTACTCAAACAGAATACATGGTCAGGTTAGTACTTCTAGTAGTCCAGCCTGCTACGAGTGAGTCCCAACTCATCCATCCCATCATCAAAGGTGTTCTCTCCATTTCCCACAGAGGTCAAGAGGCTCTTCAGCTGTCCCTCCACCCCATCACAACAGGGTCACATGGCCCTCAGGTGAGAGTGTCATTGGTGGTTCACACTGCCACGTGCAAAGGATGAAGGACAGGGTGTCTCATGGAGGTCTCTTGCCACTTGATTTCTCAATGGACGTAGGCTCTGTAGAACACCTCCTTGGCACAGTGAAAGTTCTTTAAATTGGACTCTGTTGAAATGCCTTGGAGGTGCATTTGGAAGCTGATATTACATACCATTAACTACTACTGCTTCTGTGAATTTAAAATGAGTGCCTTATACTTTGTTCTAAGGCCTTAACAATTTCATCACAACAGGTGAAGTTTTATGTATGGAGTGAATTTTTGTTGTTGCTGTATAAAGAAAAAAAATGTTTGAATTCTGAGACTCTTTGCTGGGAACAGAGAAGAACCAGAAAATGCCCAGGAATTCAATAGATGTGAGTAGTGAAGATGAGTATAGGGAAAACAGCAGGGGAACTATCTGAACCGCCTGAAGTACAAAAGCCCTAGAATCCTCACACATTTTAAAAATTACTCTAGGAATTCTAGATTTATTTGGCAGACCAGAGGGTTTATATTAGTACCTTATCTTATAGCTGAGACGATCAGAAAGCTTGAACCTGAACTCAGACCTACAGGTGGTCAGAACTTTTAGATGTAAACAGAAGAGAAAGTCTTTTAATATACTTTGTAGAAGTTTCAAATGCCTATATGAAATTCTTAGCAGTTTGAAAAATGTGTAAATTCATGAGTATCCATCACCATAAATGTGTCTTCTTGATTATTTCTTAATATTCGTAAAATGCTTCCAACATTTTCTTCTCCTAAATATTCATTGAGGTTGGTGAATGTTCAGTCTAGTGTACAAATGCTCATTTAAATGCAGAGATAGGAAGAAAGAGATCAAGCTTCTAGTCTATATTCTGCTGTAAACCAGTGGTCTGATCTTAGGCAAGCTAGTTTACCCATGTGTAAAATACCTGTTGTATAGCATTCAGAGTTATAAAGGTAAAATGAAATCATATATACAAAGCACTGAAAACAAAGTTTAGTGTTACATGAATTTTAAGTAATATTATCATTTTAAAGGATGAATAGCATAAACTGAAGATGTTTAGCTTAGGGAAGGTAGGGCAGAAATGGTAAATCACAAGTGTCTTCTGATATTTAAAGGGTTGCTCAGTTGATCTGGAAGATGGACTTTATAGGCTGGTAGAAACTGTAGTCCAGAACCATCTCCAGCCATGAAATAGAACCATCTCAAACAGTGGGGCAGGTGCCCTTGTTAGAGACTGATTTACTTGTCCATCATAGTGTGCAGGCTGAGTTCCTATACTGATTAGTGGAGATGCCTTTTATGACATTAGCTGTTCTAATTTATTATTGGACCAAAAGAACTCTAAAATTCTTTCCAACTTTCAGAGCTTCTGTTTCTCTGTTCATCTGACAAACCAATCAGTGAATTTTGTGGCAACTGATTTCATGGAGTGTGTTTACCAGGCATGATATAATTGAGTGGAAAAAGATCTTCATTTTCATCTATGTTAAAGAGCACAATGTGTTCTCCAGAGAACAGCGGTATTTCTAGAGCATGGAAGGGCTGTATGCTTAGCAGACATTCCTCAACCCTCCCAGGACTGCCTTCACTGAATAGTTCATTAGTGTCCTATTCTTGGCCATCGACGGTCATATGATATTAGCAATAAAAATCCAACCAAAGGTAGTCTATACTGTATTACATCATATATTATTCCTTTCTCTATATGAGAAACAGTTTTCAAATTTGAAGTCAAGGAAAGTTTTTCCATTTTGAAGAACTAGACTATTTCCTTACTCCAACAACAAAGTGTTATAATTTTGTGTGGCCATTGTTTGGGTTGCCAGGAAGCTCCACACGCAATTGAAAGACTCGCGGCAACTCTGACAGTACTCAGGGTTGCCCTGTTTACGTTGTCTTCTTTTCCTTTGTTCTGAATGTTCTTTTTCTTTTATAATGTCTTAAACTGTTAAGATTTAAAAAATCATATTTAAAAAATGGTCACTGTAGACATCCTCAGTTGATTTGCTAAAAAGTCTTTCAGACTGCTCTTTCTTTAGCCGACCTTGCTATTTTGCACACACATGCACACTCACAGAATATAGTGTTTTCTTCTTTTCAATATATGCAGAAAATAAATTTTAAAGAACACAGTAAATTATTTGTGGCACTGAAAGGTCTGATAATCAAGTAAACCTGATGATTATGTTCTTGTTGTAGATGGTGTCATGTTTACCAAAAAATCAGGACGATCTCTTGTTTCATGGCTTTCTAAGGGCTGTTTACTGCTAAAGAAAAATGTATTACTTTACAGTCCTCACCAAGTGTTTCAGTGAAGGCCAAGAGGTTTTGGACAGTGAAAGATTTTGGGTGGTTCTGATGCTGATGACAATTGTTCATTTGAAGTTCAAAGATTCCTAGTCTCTGCCAGTTTTTCTTGCCATTTTATTTATTCAAATGTTATCCTTGCACTCCTACCTGCATTCCTCATGATAGCACTTAACCCTTTCATGAAAAAGCTTTCTTTTGTCTTTTTAAGCTTCCCTGGAGTCAGCTGCTAGATGTTTGGTTTTCGATTCCGTGAACATTCTTATGCTTTTTCAGAAAACTCTGGAAAGCAGGCACCTTCTTCACGGACAAACCTGCCATGGATCTAACAGGGAACACTTTCATGCTTCTGTATAACATATTCTGTATGCTCTCTGTGGTAGGAAACTCAAATATTTTGACAAGAGGTTATCTTAAAATAAATAGACAAATCAATAAGTGAATCCACCCAATCCTCTGTGTTCAATTGTACAGTTTTGGCATATGACTGAATTTTAAATTTGGCGGCTAGATATGCTTTTACTGACTACTTTTTATTTGATATAAATTGTTTGGACTCTGATGTATGTGCAAGTAGTGGCATTACTATTTTTTGAATATGGATGTGATTTAGCTGGTCAATAAAGTTAATTTTTCTGTTGAGTGTACTTAAAAATAGAATGTCTAATTTTATAGGTGATTTCTTATTTTTGCCCTATCCTCATAAAGTTTTTTACCTTTATGATATATTATAGTTTTAAACATTACATGAAGTATGTTAAGAAATGTCAGTGCAAGTTTTACAATGATTTTTGACACTACTTAAAATTATATCATTTTAAAGTAGAAAAGTAAGTGTAATAATTTAAAATGAGTGTATGTTGGTGGGAATACAGACTGGTGCAGCCATTGTGGAAAACAGTATGGAATTTCCTCAGAAAACTAAAAATGGAACTGCCTTTTGACCCAACAGTTCCACTGCTGGGGTTATACCCTAAGAACCCCTAAACACCAATTCAAAAGAACCTACACTCCCCAATGTTCATAGCAGCACAATTTACAGTAGCCAAGTGCTAGGAAGTGCCCATCAGTAAATGGATGGATAAAAAAACTATGGTACATTTACCTGATGAAATATTATGCAGCAGAAAGAAAGAAGGAGTTCCTACCCCTTGTGATAGTGTATGGATGGATCTGGAGAACATTATGCTAAGTGAAATATGCCAGGAGGTAAAAGACAAATACCATGTGATCTCGTCTATAAGTGGACCCTAATCAACAAAACAAATAAGCAAGCAAAATACAACCAGACACATTGAAATTAAAAACAAACTGACAGTAACCAGAGGGGAGGTGGGAGGGGATAATGGGGGCAAAGGAGGAAGGGTTTTTAGGAACATGTATAAAGGACACATGGACAAAACCAAAGGGGGTAGGATCAAGGGTGGGAAATGGAGATGGCTGGGGTAGGGGGGAGTGGTGGGGAGGAAAAAAAAGAAATAAAGACAATGAGAGTCGGAAAAAAATAAAAATAAATAAAAATGATAGTGTAAGTAGCTTCCTATATTCTTTTTTCTTGTTTGCTTTGTGATCAAATTTTTTAATTAGTTTTGTGAATAATATTTGTAATTTCACCCACTACTGTCATGTTCCTTGGAATATGTAGGCTTTCTGCCTCTTTGTGTGTATGTATATATGTATGTATGTATTTATAGAGAAAGTGTAAGGGAGGAAGAAAGAGAGGGAGAGAAACATCAGTGTGTGGTTGCCTCTCACAAGCCCCCCACTGGAAACCAGGCCCTCAACCCAGCCATGTGCCCTGATTGGGAATTGAACCAGTGACCCTTTAGTTTGCAGGCTGGCACTCAGTCCACTGAGCCACACCAGCCACGGCTGCCTATTATGTGTCTTATAAAAATTTCTTAAAAGGAATTCAGATCATTCTAATGGTGATTCATGAACCAAAATTAGATGAAGTTAATTTCCCTTCATCAAATTTGGGAGAAAAAAATTTAATCCTTTCAGTGATACTTAAAAACACAAAGGCAGCAAGATTGCATAATTAATTCTGGGTTTATTTTGCTGATTTTTTTCAGCCATAAAATCTATAACTCACTCTTCTAAACTAAAAAAAAAAATCCTTTTGTAGTTAATATATTGGGAGATACTTTAAGTAAATAATGCTGCTGAATTTTCATCAAACTTTTACCTACTAGTTTTAGTATTCACTGATAATCTACCTGTATCATTTTTCTATATTAGTTGGCTTTCTACTATAAAGAAACTCCCCTTCCTTTCTTCCTTCCTCCCTTCCTTCCTTCCCATAGACTCATGGAATCTTATATTATTCAATAATCCATTACTCTCACCATTTCTTTTGATGCTCATATTATCTTAGAGTCAGTTAGTGGGAATCCCAGTGATCCTTTTATGTCATTTTGATATACACTATCATTTTTTTAGCAATCCTTTATTTTCTTTGTAAAGTAAGATGTTCCAGGCTCATTTTGTACTTTACTCTGCTCCAGCCCTGAAACTAGGCATTTCTCCAAGCAGCTATGTTTTCTTTTAATAGAAAATGGTACCAAGATTTGGGTGCTAGATGTGCTCATTGTCACTGGCATGTCATTGTTTCCAGGCCCTTCTGGAGAAGAAAAGAAATAGATGGATAGATAAATAGATAAATTAGAGAGACAGACAGACTGGAATATGATAGCTCTGATTCCAGTCCAAGCTACATTATAGTCCAGCAGTGTCCAAATATGAGCCACATATGTAACTATTAACTTTCTAGTTGCAATGCTTTAAAAAATAAAAAGGAAATTGATTTTAATATTTAGTTAACCCAATATATCAAAAATATTTTCAAAATATAATCAATATACATAAAAATATTGAGGGTTTTTTTTTTGCATTTTTTTGTACCAAGTCTTTCTTCTAAAGTAGTGCATATTTAATGCTTACCTCACATCCTCAATTTGAGCTAGCCTCATTTCAAGGGTTCAAAAGCCACATGTGGCTAATAGTTACCATATTGGACAGCAGTTTTTGTCTTCTTCTTTTCTGTATTTGTTACCCCATTCCTCAATGGTGAGAAACCTGGATCCCATTATTTTCAAAAGCCTAGAATTTTGCTCAAACCTAGAATGCACAGGAGGTAGCCTCAGAATGCCTAATAACATTGGAAAAAAGCAAACCTACTAATGAAAGTTTAATGACTGTTTTTGTTTAGATCAGGAATACAGAGTGAAAGCCACAAATATTAGGAGTAATTTGAGTTTTAATCAGTGCATATACCTGTGTAATCCACATCTCTATAATTTGTATTACCCCAGAAATTTCCCTTTGTGCTTCTTCCTAGTCAGTCCCCTGCACCTTCCAGAGGCAAAAACTCATCTGACTTTTTCCATTATGGAGTAGATTGTCCTCTTCTAGAACTTTGCATAAATGTAAGCATAGTGTTTTCTATTTTGTGTGTGTCTGGCTTCCTTCTCTCAGTATAATGTCTGTGAGATTCATCCATGTTATTGCACATATCAGCAGTTTGTTCCTTTCCACCACTGAAAAGTATGGCATTGTATAAGTACAATTTGTCTATCCATTTCACTGTTAATAGTAGACATTTGAGTTGTTTCCAGTTTGGATTAATATGTATAAAGCTGCTAAGAATATCTTTATTCTAGTTTCTGTGTGGACATGTTTTAATTTGCCTTGGCAAAATACCTAGGAGTGGAATTACTACATCAGAGGGTAAATGTAATAATTTTCTTTTATATGGTTAAATAATGTTAATATTTAATGTTATGTGCTGAAACCATTGACAATACTTTTGTCTATAGTTCAGCTTTAAAAACTAATTAAAGACATTCAAGTCATGGGGATATAGAGTACAGTATAGGAAATGAAGTAGCCAAAGAACTTATACATACAGCCCACGGACATGATCGATGGTGTGGGGTTTGCCTGAGGGAGTAGGAGGTGCTGGGTAGAGAGGGGGCAAAGGGGAAAAAGTTGGGACAACTGTAATAGCATAATCAATAAAGTATAATTAAAAATAAAAATAAAAAACTAATTAATGGTATTTATATCATTATGGTAATTTTTTATGCTAGATCAGATAGCATGCCAGGATAACATTTTCTACTTTTGAACTCTTATCATTTACTCTTTCTTCCCTTTGCACCCCCTCTATGCCCACCTTCCCCCTTGCACTACTGTCTCCTACTTATCCTTTAGGCCTCACCTGATACTCTCTGCCGCCTAGAAGACTACCCTGACCTTCCCAGTCTGGGTGAGGTGACCCTGTAAGAGCCCCTTCATTTCCTTCTCTCATGATCTGTGCCACCCAGCATGCAAACATCACTGTGCGTGTCCATCTTCTGTCCTCCCTTGTAAGCTCCTTGAGAACAAGAATTGTTTTTCACTTCTCTTCAAGTACCTATTGCCTAAGCATGCTTGGCATAGTGGTCCCTCAGAAAATCTTGGTTGAGTGAATAATAAAAATGAGGTAATTTACTCAAGGTCTGTAGTGAGTTAAGGGAAGAAAAAGAATTCGAATTGTTTTGTTTTGAAATTCATTGCTTTCCTCTCAGTTTTCTGGGTTAAGCATTTTATTTAAGCTAAAACAAAAGTAAAATTTTTCATACTTGGTTTAGATAAAGAGAGAAACTGATAAATCCCTAAAGGTTAGTTGTGGATATCCCAGAGAAAATTAGTGGGCCAGAGTGGTATCACTGGATTCCTGTGTGCATGCACACAGTGGAACCTCTGGGCCCAGGAACAGCAGAGGCTGGGGTGCTGGGGCAAGTACAGGGTGAGAGCAGGGCCCATGGTGATGGGGGTGTCTGGGGACACTGGCCTTTTCCCTGGGGCTGTTCTTCCTAATGAGTAGGACAGAGGACTGGTATCAGTCACAGTAACAGATACGGTACAATTTTACCCGTGATCTATATTTGAGGTCTCTTGGGTAGATTTTTCAGTATCCATGGTGATGGGCTGGTCAACTAATTCCATGCCTGGATTACACTGGAGGGGAAAGAGCTGCAAGTTGTGTAACAGTATTTATAGACAGACATGTATGGACAATAACATCGTTGTCAGTCGCTGTCAAACAAAACAAACTTTGTTGTTGTTTTTCTACTATAGCCATTGTTCTTAGTGATATTTCAGGCTTTTAAAAGCTGAGACAGTATAGTGTTCAGTATTCTTTAGTTCCTGTTGAGATTGAAATGGAATGCTAGCTGTTCAGGGTTGTAGAATGGGACCAAAACCAAACCAAACCAAACGAAACCAAATCTTCCAAATGCTAAACTTGACATCAGAGTTCCTCATCAATGCATAGTCCATCATCTGACTTTTGTTTATCTCACTCTTCTAGACTTCAGTAGGGTTGACTGAGGCAGAGTAGTGAGAACATTGCTGATAGTAAACCCAGTATCAACCCACGATGTTCGTATTTTCCTCGGAGCAGCAGCAGCAGCGGTGGCGGCGGCATGCAGAATGTGGACAGATGGCCAGGAAGGCAAGATTTTAAAAAAACCAATCTCTCTACCATGATAATAAATAATTACAAGTTTTGATTATAAGATTGGTTTTTATCCTTCCTAAGAGTTAAAACCTCAGCCTCTAGCTTCCCATTTTTCCCCTTTCTGTTTTGCTTTTTTTCCTTTTTCTCTGGTTCAACCAAGTTTCCTAAGTCATTTTGATTACAAAATCAAATCTGGTCTTTATCTCTAGGATACATTTTGTGATAAGAAAACATTTTAAAATCCAATATCCAAAGACTTTTAACATAATACAATCAACCCTCTACCAATTAGTGATGCTAGATAATGTCATAGCATTAATCCATAAAAGCAAATTATGTGCTTTAATTTTTAACAAGAAAATTATGTTTTATCTCCCAAAATGATAAATAACTTTGAACAACAGCAAAATTGATTGGGCAATTTCAGCAACATTACACATTTGTTGATTTTATTTTTTATTGAATTTAGTGGGGTGACATTGGCTAATAAAATTATATAGTTTTCAGGTGTACATTTCTATAATACACCAGCTGTATATTATGTGTTCACCACCTCCAAATCAAGTCTACTTTTATTACCATTTATTCCCTCTATACCCTCTTTTACCTTCCCTGCCCCCCTTTCCCTCTAATAATCATCATACTGTTGTCTGTGTCTATGAGATGTTTTTTGTCTTGATTCTTTCACCTTTTGCACCCAACCCCAACTACCCTGCTTTTTGACAGCTCTCAGTCTGAGTGCTCTGTCTCTATGACTCTGTTTCTGTTTTGTCAGTTTGTTTGGTCATTAGATTTCTCATGCGAGTGAAATCATATGGTACTTGTCTTTCTCTGACTGGCTTACTTCACTTAGCGTAGTCTTCTCCAGGTCCAACCATGCTTTGGCAAAGGGTAGGATTTCCTTCTTTTTTATGGCCATGTGGTATTCCATTGTGTAAATACTCCTCAGGTTTTTTTTACACTCATCTACTGATGGACACTTGGGTTGCTTCCAAATCTTGGCTGTTGTGAATAACACTGCAATGAACATAGGGGTGCATATATTATTTTAAGTTAATGTTTTGGTTTCTTCAGATTTAATCCCAGAAGTGGAATCACTGAGTCATAAGGTGGTTAAATTTTTAATTTTTTTGAGGCAGCTCCATACTGCTTTCCACAGTGGCTGTACCAATCTGTAGTCCACCAACAGTGCATGAAAGATCAGAGGTATACTACCAGAGGTCAGATTATGGGAGCAGGAATTGGAGGAAAGTGGTCAAAAGGAATGTACTTTCAGTTATAACATAAATAAGTATTAGTAATTGTACATATGATGACTATAGTTAACACTGCTCTATGATATATAAGAAAGTTGTTAAGAGGGTAGATCTTAACAGTTCTGATCACAAGGCAAAAATTATTATTTTTTGTTTCTATGTGAGATGATAGATATTAACTAAACCTATTGTGACAATCATTTCACAATATATGTAAGTCAAAGCATCCTGCTGTATACTGTACATTTATACAGTGATGTTTGTAAAAATTTCTCAAAACTGGGAAAAAAGCCACATAAAAAAGAGGAACATAATTTTGAAAGAATTGTGGGGTTATGTCAAGGTCTTACTAATAATCTTAAGTCCTTCAGATGTTAATTTTATCATCCCTATTCTCAAGTTTGAGTTAAACCACATTGTATATTTTCAATGTCCCTTTTCTCACTGAGTAGTTCTGGAGAAGTCCACTCTCTCTGTGTATTATTTGTCTAATCTCTGCCAAACACTTAATGTGCTTTGGTAGTATTTCAATTTGATTAAGTTAGATATCTATTGATTTCCTATCAAATTTGCTGTTGTTTGTGATCCCTCTGTCACATCATGTAGAAGACAGGGAGTCAGGCACATCCAGGTGAGTCCCCTGAGAACTGCTGGAGGGTAAGAGGCTGGAGGGCAGGGTGCAGGGACCATGTACTAGTAGGGACCCAGCATCATAGCCTAGAGAAGAGATCATAGTCATGACTTCAAACTCAGGAACAGATAGAGAGCTGAAATGAACAAATAATAGCAAAATTGTCTGGAAAATCCCCAAATACTTGGAACTGAAACAATACATTCTAATAATCTATATGTGAAAAAAAATTTAGAAAATATTTTGAACTGAATGAAAATGAGCATATAACATATAAAAATTTGTGGGATGAAGTCAACAAAGTGTTTGGAGACAAATGTATAACATTAAATGCTTATATTAGATAAGAAGAAAGATGTCAAATTAATAATCTTAAGAAACTAGAGACCCTGACTGGGTAGCTCAGTTGATTAAGCATTGTCCCCATAGAACAAATTTGTAGGTATGATCCCCAGTCAGGGCACATACAAGAATCAACCAGTGAATACATAAATAAGTGGAACAACAAATCAGTATTTCTCTTTCTCTCTTTCCTTTCCCCTCTCTGTCTAAAATCAATAAAAAGAAGAAATTATAAAAAAAGAAGAGTAAATTTAACTCAAAATTAGCAGAAGGAAGAAAATAAAGATGATAAGAACAGAAATCAATAAAAAGATAAACAGAAAAACAATAGAGAAAATAAGGGAAATTAAAAATCTGGTGCCTTAAAAAGATCAATAAAATTGATAAAACTTTATTCAGACTGAATAGGAAAAAGAACGCTGGTGACCAATATCTCAAATGAAAGGGAAAAACTCACACTACAGATCCAACAAACTTAATTATAGTTCTTATACATTTAATGTGTCTATCCTTAATTTTGGTTGCCATCAGCACCAACATTTAAAGGAAAGTAGAAAGGGTTTATTGTGAACAATTCAAATGATATTGACTAATTTGTGCTCACTTGGGCAGTTTGTATGCTAAAATTGGAATGATAAAGAGAAGGTTAGCATGGCCCCTGTGCAAGGATGATACGCAGATTCATGAAGTGTTCCAAACTTTTAAAGGAAGATTTGAACAACAAAAAACAAAAAATAAAAATAAAAAACTTTAAAAATTGAAAAAAACATTGAAAAAATCCTAAAGAGACAAACCATAAAGCTCTCCCAAAAAGAAATAGAGTATACAAATAGCCCTACATCCATAAGTAAATAAATTTGTATTCATTTAGCTGAGTTTACACTAGATTTGTTTGAACCCTAAAGCCATTGTGCAATGAAGTGGTCAAGGTTGCTCAACAAAAACTCTCCTACTATTCTATCTATTTACCTTAAAATAGCTCCCATGAGCTCATCCAACCAATTTTCTATCCCACTTGACTCTGAGGATAAAGTGATCTCAGTCACTGATTTCCAAATAGGCTTGGTTTTGCTCATACAAGCAGATGAGTTCTCAAATAGGAATGGGATGAATCATAGGAAACTTCACAAAGGAGATAAAATTTGATTCACGTATTAAAGGATAAGAATTAGTGTATCACGGGGAAAGGTAAGAAAAGGTTTCCTCATTTATAGCACCACAGAACATTCTTGATGGATTTCTAGAATGGCGTCCATTCATTAGAAGGGTTATAGAAAAAAAATCCACAGCCTAGGATGTTTAATTTCTCTACCTGGGTAGCTGTTGGAAGCCAGGAATAAGTAGAGACTTGTTAAATGCCCAAGAAACATAATTGATTGGGGGAAAGTTTTATTTTTCTGTAATGATACAAATAAGCATTTGGTTAGAGCAAAAGTTTGAGAAAGATTTTTTTAAATTATCAGGGAATTGAAAAATAAATTCTCATGGACCAATGACTAGCTTGGAGACCTAAAATAAAAAAAAAAGAATTAATAAGTATTTTCTAAATAAAACAGAAGTAGAAAAAATGGGGTTACCTGGTGTCAGTACTAGATTTGGGTTTATTTAAAATTTTTATAAATAAGTGAAAACTTCAAATTAAAAAATGATATGATATTTTTTCCAGGTGGAAAGATGCCCAGTACACAGGGAAAATCTGAGGCAGTATCTCAGAGGCAGGACAGGAACGTGGTAAATGAGCTTCTTTCTGACAAACATAGGCTATCATGTATTTATGTAAAAAAAATCATATTTTTAAAGTGGTGAATTGCAACATTCAAGCACACTGAAAAAAAATTCAGGAGTTATTATAGAATGGTACCATTCTGTGTATAAAAGAAAAATTAAATAAATATAAAAGGAGATAGAGAGAGGAATTTTTTCTGTTTGCTTGTGAATATTTTAATGTCATCAGAATGGTTCCTCAAGTTCTAACCAATATTGTCAGGCATTATAAATTGCCTGGAAATGACACAGTGTCACATTATGCTCAAAATTCCATTCAATTAAAGAAATAAGGAGTCATCATTTTAAGAAATCTAGTAAAGATTGCTTCTTGGTCTTTTGGCTAAGCCGAAGTGAAGAAATCCAGCAAAGACTTTGAGTAATGGCAGTGATGAGGCATAGGTTGTAATTTGTAATTGCATCTGTGAGTATAGTCACACATTTCTTCTTCTTGATTTTAGTCAGCATGAAATAATTATGTGTTCCAGATTGGAGTGTATTCAAAGTTCTGTTTAAAAAGTTCATGCAGATTTACCACTTTGCTGTAAGAAAAATCTACTCCTAATGTTATGCTTCCCTCTGGCATGCCATAAATGGACACCCTGGGTATCAGAATAGCTAGTAAGTAGAGCAACTTAAGAATAGCCTCTCACAAATCACACTGAAGCAAATGTGCAATCCACCTAGCAGTAACCAAATATATGCTTCCTCAAATCGTATAACACACATTTAAGCTTTGAGTATATCCTCTTAATAAATTCAGGTTTCATCTTCTTTGTGGGTTCTAGTAATGCAGTTTAAGAAATGAAAATGGCTTTATAGGTTCAAGAAAACTAAGTAGAATATCAAACAAAGAATATTTAACCCACATTTCACTCATGGAATATGACAGATACATATATATTTTCGGCCCCATACACCTCGATGCAACATTTAGGTCAGCATAACAATCCTTTCTAGATTTTCTCTCAGCTACTTTTTTCAGCAGCCTGTACATTTATGAGGTTATGAAAAAAAATAAAACATACTTGAAAATCACTCTCATGGCTGCTTTTTCAGATAGATCCATGCTGAGGTCAGGCAGTAAAAATAGTAAATGTTCATGGGGATGAGGGGGGAACAAAATGATGAAATCATGAGAGGAATTACAGGAGATACATTCTTCATCTCCCTACTCCAAATTTGGAGAGGATCATTATTTGTTTGTCCTATCCCTACTCCAAATCCCTTCACCTTCTCATGCTGAAGAAGCCCGTGTTTCTCATTTCGGGTAAGCTCTTAAGCAAAGAGTGTGAGTGGTTTAGTCTCATAGAAAACAAAGGCTGAATTTATTAAGGGCACAAAATTTCCACAGATAAACACCACAGGCTTCCTACTTCAATGGCTTAAATCAGAGAGTCTCTAAAGAATCTCAGATTTGGTCCTCACAACACCCATGAAAAAATCTTGATACTGAGTGAGTACCTTATTCTGGGAAGAGAGATAATTTACCTTTATGAGGTAAGTGGTTCATATTTCTAACCTCATTCCTTATCTTATGCACTCAGTTTTCTGTGATGACATTTCTAAAGAGAGAACATCAAGCTGGTACTGTTGGGGATAAGCATCTTCAAATAGGAGAATGTGCCTGGGGCTTGGAGAGACAACTACATGTGAGCCCTGGCTCAGGTGCGTGACCTGGAGAAGTTCTCTGAACCAGTCTCCATCTCCTCATTTGTAGATGGTGGTAACAACAACAAGCCTACTCATCTGGTGGTTTTCCATCTTGTGGATGGAAAGGGCTGTGTTTGAAATGCTTTGTAATCTGTAAAGCACCCTACTCATGCTCATTATTGTGATTGTTTCTTGAATTTGCTCACGTCATTGTTATTTCCCAAGCCGCTTTTCAGCTAGCCTTAGGGTGGAATCTGAGTTGTTTGAAGTGGACAATGACTGGCATTTTATCATCCCCCTTTGCTTTCCATGCACATGCAGTCCAGAAGTACACACTGCAAAACCCTCAGCAGGTGTCCAGTCACTGTTCCCAGAGCCGGAGTCCAGTTTCTCCTTTGCACCCTACAGCACTAACACAAACTCAGATTCCCCTTGGACTCTCTACAGTCCCGCCTTCAATTACATCACTTAAGATATGTGGAAGTTGTTAAATATTTGAGTATTTATTTATCTGGCTTTTGCTTGATCTTCAGAACGATTTGTAGACTGAGTTTTTGTACACAGGCTCTGAGGGAGACTTGTGTGCAGGAGGTTAATTGGAGAGCGCTCTAAGGAACACCTACTAGAGAGTGGGAGAAGAGAAGAGTCAGCATGCATTCAGAGGAGACAGGAGAAAACTGGAACTGTGAAGCAGTTGCTTCAGCAGATCCCTTGCAGAGTTCTAGAGCTGGAATGGCCCTTCCTGACCTGAGGCAAGAGTGCAGGGCCTTTGTACCTTCACCTCAAGTAGTCACTGGATGCTGGCTGCTCTAGGAGAGCAAGGCAGCTCCGTTTGACTGAGGGCAATTCCTGGGGAGGGAGTCAACTGTGAGTCATCAACAGGCAATTAATTCCCCCAGCAGCAGAGGAAAGGAGAAGCTCAGCCTACAGCGGGGTCTGGGCAGTGCACCATGTACTCACTACAGACTCGCAAAGTCATACGGCCCAAATGCTAGGCACTAAAGGTAGTATTTTAAGAAAGGGGGTCTCTGCTTTGTTTCTCTGTCTTGGAAAGGCAGATAATGTCACGGAGAATGACATGTATACGTGGTTGGGAGTGGTATGCAGGAATGAGGGAGAGAATGTTCACTGGCTCACTCCCCTTCACACATCCCACTCGTTTTCTTTCTGTGGCTGTATTACTGAAGCTCTTGCAAAAAGAGTTCAGGTGAACTCAGACTGGTTAGCCAGGTGGACTCCCACTGGTCAGCCTCTTGAGGAGGATATGACTGATGGGCAATCTCTCCCTCACCCCTGAAGAGTATTTTTTGTCTGTTCTCTGGGAAATTAAAGTAATATGTCCCTTTTAATGGAAGCTGACCTGATGTAAAATCCATAGCTCAGGTAAATTCTATATGATGCCTGAAATAAAGTAACACAGATGTTTCTATAAACCTCTTTTTTTTCAACAGCATAGAATTATGGTCCATTCTCCCCTACTACTCCCGTGTATGTGTATTTTGGGGGAAATGTGGAGATTTGTTATATTTATAGCAATATTTATCATGTATTGAAACCCCCTTATATGCCAGATACTTTGTGTATATTATTGTTAAATAACTCAATAACCCTGAACAGTAGGTATTATTCACACTGTTTTACAGAGTGGGAAATTGTTGCTCAAAGAGTTTGTATGAATTGCTTATGATCCGCAGCCAGTAAGGGATAGAGCAAGGATTTGAAGCTCTCTGTGCAGATCCTGAATCCACTTTAACTCTCTGTGAAAAGGGGTTTTAAGCTCTTCATGCTTCATTTGGGTGTCTTAGGGTAGATGCCAACAGTAAAAGGCAGGAAAATGTATTTAGGTGTGGCTAAATAGGGCTCTACTTAGGCCCCTGCCCACAC
This sequence comes from Tonatia bakeri, assembly GCA_004024845.1. Classification (NCBI taxonomy): domain Eukaryota; kingdom Metazoa; phylum Chordata; class Mammalia; order Chiroptera; family Phyllostomidae; genus Tonatia; species Tonatia bakeri. The sequence continues at coordinate 110,117 of PVIA01002616.1, read as the reverse complement.
TTCTACAATCCACTTGACGGGTACTGTGTGTGAAGGCAGGAGCTAATTGCTTACACATCCCCAGTAACACACAGCCTTTATTTAGCTGGAAAACTTTAATAACTGGTTTTTGCCTTGCTAGAAACAGCCTCTAATCTTCTTAGTAGAAAGTGGTGAATTTTTCTCTCATAGCTGGTATGGGCTCCAATTACAATAGGATAGTTAACTTTTCATTTGTTGTAAGATCTTGAATAAAAATAGTCAGTGTTCAGTTGTACAATGTCATAGTTTGAACTCAAAAAAAGTGTGCCTTTAGGTATTTCCTCTCCCATCTCCTGAGAGTTTTCCCAAAGACCTTTCTTCCGAGGTGATAACAGTTTCACCTGTGACATGCCCAGCACACAGCCTGTGATATTTTTTAAAAACACTACTAGGTTTTAGAAAATGAAGTCAGGTCATCAAAATTAAAACAGGCTAAGAGAGTTTGTGCAGGTTAAGGCCTTCATTTAAGGCATTGAGTTACTGAAAGATTAGCCTTGCACTGAAACACTAAATGGCTGTAGAAGAAATCTGAGAAACAGCATTTAATAATGTTAAAGACTTGAAGAGATAGGAACTGATTCATGAGGGAAAAAAAAGTATTGAGGAAAAGGGTCAGTTAACAGAATGCTTGGAGACATGTTAGGATCCGTACAGGAAAGAAAATAGGGCAATAGAAATGTGTTAGTTTTCACTATATTCAGTGTTGTTCTTCTTTCTTTCTTACACCAGTGGTACACCGATAGTTAAATATTGCGTACAGGTAGCATAAGTGACTAGCCAGTGTAGCTTTCTGAACCGTGACCATAGGAAGATGAGTGTATCCGGTTATGTTATTATTTGGTAGAAGATTACAACAAAACCTTTAGTGACAGCATGATACAATACAGCATAACAGGACAAAAAACACAGTAAGGCACACTCACTGAGTAAAGGAAGCCAGGTAGTTTCCTCTGTGTCAGAGAGGACTCAATACACTGCACCACGAAGAGTGATTTCACTCGGTACGAATGCCGTTGGCATTAGCTGACAAGTGGGGACATGAAGACCCAGGGCTGTGAAATATTAGTAATCCCATACAATTCTTATTCTTTTTTAGAAATGTTTTTTATTGTTCAATTACAGTTGTCCCCATTTTCCTGCTGTTACTCTCCTCTGCCCTACCCACCCCCTACCTTCCACTTTTAATCTGCGCTCCCCCCACCCCCGTTGTCTTTTTCCCTGGGTCCCTTATACATGTTCCTTGACTTTTCCCTGCTGTCTCCCTCCCCCCACCCCTCTGGTCGCTGTCAGTTTGTTCTTTAGTTCCATGTCTCCGGTTTTACTCCCTTGTTTTGTTGAGTAGGTTCCACTTATAGGTGAAGTCATATGGTATTTGTCTTCCACCGCCTGGCTTACTTCACTTGTTATAATGCTCTCCAGTTCCATCCATGTTGTCACAAAAGGTAGGAGTTTCTCCTTTTTTCAGCTGCATAGTATTCCATTGTGTAAATGTACTACAGTTTTTTGATCCACTCATTTACTAATGGTCACTTGGGCTGTTTCTAGCACTTGGCTATTGTAAATAGCACTGCTATGAACATTGGGGTGCATAGGTTTTTTTGAATTAGTGTTTCAGGATTCTTAGGGTACAATCCCAGCAGTGGAATTGCCAGGTCAAAAGGCAGTTCAGTATTCTTATAACAGCCTTATGAAGGAAGCTCAGTGTTGTACAGTGAAACTCCTGTGCCCCTCACAGTGTTATACAGGATTTAACCCGCAATCTTCAAGAGTGCTACAAACATGTGCTATATTCAAAAAGGGAAGAGCCCTTGAACAGAGAGGCTGTCTGTCTTACCTGAGGGCTCACCTGAGAGCAGAGTGAGTCCAGCCAGGTGCTAGTCCTTAGCATCCTGAACAAAACAATTTTTATCTTCCTTTCAGATCCGTTGCCCACCATTTCCCTCCCAGCATGGAGAGAAATGGTTTCACCCTCCCCCCATCCATCTCTCTTGATTTAAGTTCAACTCAAGCCTCATCACCTTCTTTCTCAATCACTACATTCCACATCTCACTTCTGCCATCTTTTATAACCCATTATGCTTGTTACCTGTACTTTTTAGTGCATTTGAAAAATACCATACATGGCCATGAAGTTCATCTTGATTTATAAGACATATCTGTCTTTCTTTAAATGGAAGGAATAGGGATTTAGTTGTACTCTAAAACTATTTTTCTACTTTTTACATTTTTTCCTAAGCTTGTTACATAATGCTGAACTCAAAACAGGCCATCAGCAAATACATAGTAGTAAATATATCAATGAAATAATATGTTTATTAGCAATTCCCAAATTATTAGGTACAATTACGTGATAACAGTGACTTTAAAAAGATAGAAGTTTATTTTTTTTCACATAAAAAGTCTGCAAGCAGGTGGTTCAGAGCTATGTTGTAATTATACAGTGTTTTCTATGTCCCCAGACTCCTTCTAGACTTCTGTTCACTATCCCTAGCATGTACAGACTTTTTTTTGAAGGTTTCCTCATGGTTGTAAAATTTTCTGCTAATGCTCTAGCTGTCATATGTCAGTTAAAGACATAAAGAGGGAAGAAAGGGGAAAGGCCCAAGAAGCACATCTCCCAGATGAATCAACTCCCTTCAAAGAGCTTTCTGGGACCTAAGCAGATGACTACTGCATGTATCTCATTGGTTACCTCTATTTGTTAAGACTGAAAAATGTAATATTTGGGTATGTGTATTGTCATGCTAATGAAAATTAGATTTTATCAGTAAGGAGAAGGATGTGGAGGGGGCGATTACCAATCTCTGCCGTAAGCAGTGGTCCAAGTTGCCTCCTGATTGGGACTCAGTCTCTCAATATACCTGTAAGATTAGATGTTCTCCCAATATAATGCATCTATGGGAAGGGAAATCAATGCTTTGGAATGTAAAAAAGGAAACATGAAAAACATTATATTGGGAGAATTGATGAGTCAAGAATCTGCAGATGTCAAGGCAAGAAAAATAGGATTTTCTAGGAATGGCATAAGACAAAAGGAACTGGACCCCTTGATGATGTTGCAAAGCAGGTTCCAAGGTAAAAGCATGAAAAAGCTAGAAAGATAGGCAGCTTTGATCTAAGGATGAAACATGAGATTTAAGATTCCAGAGGCTTAGCTGTTCCAGACAGTGAGTGACAAACTTCATGGCCTGGTTTTCAAAGCAGAGTGGAGCTGAAGGACATTTGAGTGGAAAAGACTTACGAGATCCCATGGAACAGAATCATGTCTTTTGAATGAGCTTTTCATAATTTTTAGCTGTGCCAAACACCAGTGGAATTTCTTGTTGTTGTAAAAACAATATAACTGCATTTTGGAAAACAGATGGGGAGAATTCTCACATTTCCAACCATCTACACAGCTCCTGTCTGAATTGGTATATTGCCTGCCATATGATGTACATAATTAAACCCATAGATTACTTATGAGCATTTATACTTTTAATTTAACATTAACATTTAACATTATAATGTAAACATTTTGATGTTATAACATAATTATTATAATTAATCAATGAGTTCTTGATAAGTGTTTCAGATTACAGCATTGGGATACTCCAGAGCACATGTCAAGAGCATTTTTCCAAAGACTCATTAACACAGAACTCATAGTCACAACCACTAGTTTGAGTCCAGCCAAGATGGAGGCAAAGTAGATATGCTTTGCTTCCTTGAACAACCAAAAGAAGGATAACAACCAATTTCAAAACAAAAAACAACCAGAACTGCCAGAAAATAACTGTATGGAAGTCCAACAACTAAGGAGTTAAAGAAGAAATATTCATATGGACCAGTAGAAGGGGCAGAGATAGGCAGCCTCGGGGGGTGGGGGGGGGAAGGACACATGGGAAGGCTGTGGCTGGTGACTGGCTAGTCCCACATTCTCCTGTGAGAGGAGAATGGGACCTCTCACAGGAGAGGAACTGGGAGGAACAACTGGGAAGCAAGACAGAGCATGCAACCCAGGGTTCCAACACCAGGAAGAGAAAGCTTCAAAACCTCTGGATGTAAAAAATCTGTGGGGGTTGTGGTGGCAGGAGAAATTGCCAGTCTCACAGGAGAGTCTGTTGGAGGGGCCCACAGGGTCCTAGGACATATAAAAGCCCACCACCCAGGAATCAGCACCAGAAGGGTGCAATTTACTTGTGGGTAGCAGGGGAAGTGACTGAAAGCAGGATGAGAGCTGAGCAAGTGGCATTTTTTCCTTCCTGACCCCTCCCCCACAGACAGTGCCACAACACAGTGAAGTGGGTTGCCCTTCCCTGGTGAATACCTGAGGCTCTGCCCCTTACTACAGAACACGTGCACTGAGACAAAGAAATATGACCCAAATGAAAGAACATATCAAAACTCCAAAAATAGAACTAAGAGATGGAAAGATAGGCAACCTATCAGATGCAGATTCACAACACTGGTAATCAGATTGCTCACAGAAATGATTGAGTACAGATGGAAAATCAAAGAACAAGTGAAGGCTATGCAAAGTGAAATAAAGAAAAATATACAGGGAACCAACAGTGAAGGGAAGGAAACTGGGACTCAAATTCAACAATTTGGAGCAGAAAGAAGAAATAAACATTCAACAAGAACAGAATAAAGAAAGAATTCAAAAAAATTAGGAGAGGCTTAGGAACTTCTGGGACAACTTTAAACATTCCACCATCCAAATCATAGGGGTGCCAGAAGGAGAAGAGGAAGAACAAGAAGTGTAAAACTTATTTGAATAAATAAGGAGAACTTCCTCAATTTAGTTAAGGAAATAAACTTTCAGGAAGTCCAGGAAGCTCAGAGAATCCCTGACAAGTTGAACCCAAGGAAGCACACGCAAAGGCACATCATAATTACATTATCCAACATTAAAGATAAGGAGAGAATCTTAAAAGCAGCAAAAGAAAAGGAGACAGTTACAAAGGAGTTCTTACAAGCATAAGACTGTCAGCTGATTTCTCAAAAGAAACCTTGCAGGCAAGAAGGGGCTGGAAAGAAGTATCTGAAGTCATGAAAGGCAAGGATGTACATCCAAGATAACTCTATCCAGCAAAGCTTTCATTTAGAATGGAAGAGCAGATAAGGTGCTTCCCAGATAAGGTCAAGTTAAAGGAGTTCATCGTCACCAAGCCCTTATTATATGAAATATTAAAGGGACTTATCTAAGAAAAAGAAGAAGATCAAAACTATGAACAGTAAAATGACAAAAAAACAACTATCAACAACTGAACCTAAAATATAAAAATAAAAACAAAAATGAACTAGGCAGACAGCTAGGACAAGAACAGAATCACAGAAATGGAGATCACGTGGAGGTTATCAGTGGGGAGGCATAGGAGGAAGAATGAGGGAAGGTACAGAGAATAAGAAGCATAACTGGTAGATACAAAATAGACAGGGGGAGATTAAGAATAGTATAGGAAATGGAGAAGCCAAAGGACTTATATGTACAACCATGGACTTGAGCTAAGCAGGGTGACTGCTGGATGGAGGGGGGTAGAGGGCAGAGGGGGATAAAGAGGAGGAAAGAAAGTAGGACAATTGTAAAAGCATAATCAATAAAATATACTTAAACATACACAGGCTCAAGATTCTGAGTGTGTGTTTTGATTTTTGCAAATTTTATTATACCTTTAACTCTAATTTGAACAATAAGAATTTTTATTCATGAATCTTTGGATCCATTTTTATCAAAGAAAACTTGCAGGGATTCAACAATAAAGTGAAATAAATTCTCACTCCACTAAATCCTTCAGTCTTTCAGAAAACTTAAATTTTTTCCAACCTAGAAGGAAAACATAGATGCCTCTTGGCCCCAACTAGAGAAATGAGAACCAATGAAAGTTTATACCTTTCTTATGTTGTATCTAAGGTAAGAATAAATAAAGTGTCTTCTCAGCATGCATCTAAAGGGAAGCCCTGGGTCTGGAGGTGGAGGAAGACCCACTAGTGCAATCATTGCACTACTAGATACTGACCTGGACTTGTACTCTGAACAAATTTTTGTTAATATCTCTAACTACAAATGGTTGAGGAATACAGCAGGAAAAAGAGATAATTAGTGTTTTGCAACATCAAGATAAGAGCAATGGGAATATTATGGGTCTTCAACAGTAAGACAGAAATGAATCATGACCCTCTTTATTTCTGATAATTTGGTTGAAGTTTCACAATCCCCTTGTTTGGTTTCACAAAAATGAGGATCTTGATCTTTGATCTGGAGTATCCCTAAATTGTATTTTGAAGCACTAATTAGAACCCATTGCTTAATTCTAATAGCTATGACACAACATTTCAAATGCTCACACTTAAGTTTACATTGAAATAAATGGGTAGAGGATCATGTGCAAGATATGGTTGTACATCTTGTGTAAGGAGATACCCCAATTCAGACATGAGTTGTGTAGGTAGTGGCAATGTGAAGATTTCTCCTTTTCTGTTCTCCAAAATGTATTTATATTGTTTTTACAACAAAAAGTGTTGCACCCTCAGATATCTTGACAATGCTTCCTCCTGACTTCTGTGCTAGCAGACTCCTCACCATGGTTCAGTTCTCCTATCCTTTTGAGTCCCCTAACATTGCTATGTAAGCTCACACAGCCCTGTGGATAGCACCCCTACAAAAGTATGGTTTCCATTTGCAGGCCAGATTCAGTAGTCTTTATACTCCCCCCTGGCCTTTTTTCCCTCTCATTGCACACAATGGCTCATCCAAGCACTTTCCACTTCTTCTGCAGCCCCCTTCCATGTGTGTTCTCCAGGGTTGTGTCCTCAGTCCCTCCGCTCTATGTTCATTCCCCTCTTTCCACTGCCTTTTGCAAAATTGACCTTCCGATCCCAGTCATCCTGTGACGCCACATACACCGGTTGCCCTGGGCACATGGGCAACCTGCAGTCTTGGATGTCACACAGGCATCTCAAAATCAAACTTATTATTTTTTATAAACTTTAAAATTTGCTTGTTTTACATTTTATTTATTCTAATGTCATCTATCTAGCTGCCAATTTAGAAATCTGGAATGGTGCCTCACTGTTCCTTTTCCTTTTCGTCCCCGTCAGTATAATCATATTCTATGAATTTTCTTTAGTTCCTTTCAACTCCATGGCTCCTCTTCATTTCCATCCTTGCTGCATTGGTCACTCCCCCATCACAAGTCACAGTGGTCTTATAACTGCTGCGCTGCTTTCTCTAAGCTAGCTTATAAAACACAGCTTTTCCTATTACTTGATCTGCTTTAAGTTCTTTAGTCAGCTCACTTACCACTTAGCAGAAAAAGTTCAAATTTTCAGTGTGGTAAACAAAGTCCCGTGTGATTTGAACTCAGTCACCTCCCAGCATCATCTCGTGCCTCCACCAGTGTCCTGCGCTCAGCCGCAGTGCGTGTTCACGTCAGCAAGTGTGCCTGTCTCTTGTCCTTCCCCATGCTGCCCTGCCACTGTCCCGTTTTCTCGCCACCTGTTCACCTTTGATAATCCATCTACTGCCTTGCCCTCTGAGCAAAGTCAGGAGCATTCTCCCGCCTCTTCCCATGGGTCTTTGATCATACTGCTACTCCTACTCTCTTCACAGTCTACTGTAGCTATTGTACTTCTGCCTCCTGCACTAGATCTTGAATCTCTTGAAGGCTGGGGCCAGATCTCAATCATTTTTGTCTCCCTGGTGTCTAACATAGATTAGTTGTCTAGGAAAAAAATTTTAAAGCAATGTCCCTCTGATACTGGGTCCTCTTTAGTATCCATTTTTGAGCTCATTTCCCTTCAACCTTATTGAGCAAATTCTCACACCATGCTGCTTCCCTCCTTTACTTCCCATTTACCTTTCCAACTCAGGGTAAAAGAATTCCTGCCCCCTGCACTTGGAAAGGTCTACAATGACTCCCATATTGCCAAACCCCATGAACACTTTCCAGCACTGGCATTATCTAACATATCCCATGCCTCAGACACTGGGCACTGCTCTTTTCACTGTAATTCTCTGTCTTCCTCTTCCTCTGTGACACTGGGGACTCCTTCTCCCTCTCTGTTTGTCCTCCTTTGTAAACTCTTACATGCTTGCCCTTCCCCAAGTTCAGTCCTTAGTCCACTACTCTTCTTATTTTCCACACTCAGTATAGGAAACTTCCACAATGTCATTTTGTCCCATGGCTTAAACTATGTAACAGTCTCCAAACTATATCCAGCCCTCACCTCTCGTGCACTTCAGAATTAAATATCCAACTGCCCAGTGCACATATTAACGTGTATATTTCATAGTCTTCTTAAACACAAGAGCGAACCTGAGTGACCGTGTACTCTCTAGCTGTTCCTCATCACAGTCAGCCCCGCCCTCTGAATCTCTTGTGTTAGCAGCAACACCAAAGGGCCGGTCAGCTACCAGCCGTCGTAATGTTTCCTCTCTTCCTTGTTCCTCCACAGCTCATGCACGTGGCTTCAGTGTGGCTCTGCACCCTGAGTCCTCCACTAAGAACAGAGACCTTTCGAAGCACAAATGCCCCCTTGTTTTTCCTTATTTTAATGCTTGAATGACTTTCTGTGTTCCAGGATTAAGCAAGCATTCTTTAGCGTGGCCTAGCAGGTTCATCTGGCCCCTACCTCCGTCTCCATTTCACCTGCTGCCACTTTCTGCTTTGCTCCAGTAAGCTTGAACTACCTGTGGTTCCACCTCAGTTTTTTTGTTTTGTCTGTGGTAGTCTCTCTGCCTAGAATGTTCTTTAACCCTCATTTACCTTGATAATCGTGATGGTCACCCAAGGTTGATCTCCACATTGCTTGCTTCAGGATGTTTTTGCCAGCTCTCCAGGCCTGGTGGTTAGAGGCCCAGTTCTGGAGTCATTCTGTTCAGATTCAAACTCTGCTCCACACCTTCTTACCTGAGTAACCTTGGCAAAGTTATTAGACCCCTCCAACTGAGTTTCCCCAGCTGAAAAATTGAGGAAAAGATAGAATTTAATTTATGAAATTATTAGAAAAATGAATGAGATACACAGTACCTGTCATGTGTGGTAAAAGCTTAACAAATACTTTATAAGATGACTATCATTCTTCTATGCTACACCTTATTTATTCTCGTATAACCGGAGCTGGTTGATGCTTTGTGTGTTGTAGGTACTCAATACACAGTTATTGAATTGAACCAAATTGAATGTTAATGAATGAACTGGAGGATATTTATGTATGATGGCATAAGAGTGTACAATTGAGCCATACAAAACAACAGCCTTAGTTAAATGCTTTATCTGCTGAGTGTAGAAAGAGGTTGGTCTACTTAATGTGCTCGGCGCTGTGGAGCACTGCTCAGACCCACCCTTCAGAATGGAAGCACGCACTCCTTCAGCTGCCAGAAGTATGATGGCAGACTTCTCCCAGCTGAAGGTCTCTTCTCTGGTGGCTGCACTGTGCTGGGAAGAGTCACTTTGCCTGATGTGCTTCCTCTGCCTGCATCTAAAGACGTTGGTGCAGGGGACTGAAGTCTGACCTTGCTCCAACGCAGACAGTTTTGCACGGCCATTCCAGCTTCAGCATTTGCCATAGGACTGGATGAAGCTCCATTGGGACTCTGCTGCAGCCCAGTGGCTTCCTCTGCTCTATCCTACTTCCTTCACATTGGTACAGATGTTCACCCCCAGAGCACACGCTATCACACCTTGTGCACACTGGCAACACTTTCCGAAGGATGAGAGTCCAGTAAATTACATTTTAGACATAATGTATGTGAGATGACATCAGAATGGAAGAAGAGATTATTATTATTGTTATTATTATTGAGGGGTGATAGGAGTTAGAAGGGGGTGCCAAAGAAAGAAGTGGCCACTAATAGCAACTTTAATCCCTGGCTTGCCCTGGACCTTGAGTATTTTAAATTGTGGGTCCTTTAATTTAGGTTCTGTGCCCATGTACATGTAGTTTCCATCACTTTTTGTCTAATGAGGAATTGCAAGCAGGGAAAACGAAAGAAATCTTGAAGTCTCCTGCCTGTGGCATGCTCTTGGGGAAGCTGGTAAACCCTGTGTTGTGGTCATATGTGTCCCCTGGCAGGCAGTGATTAAGTACTGGGCTGCACTCTCATTAATAGAAAAAGGGCAGTAATATTAGAAACAACATATTACCTCTCCATATTATGTTAGAATTTCACTTGTAAATGATTTGTTCTAGAAAAAAATCCATTGAATAACTAAAGCTAAGAGGTTTTAGTTATTAAACTTGCCACAAAGGTCTAGCTCAGCTTATGTTAATTATTAGCATGGATGGCCAGGACAGCTGTTTTTTGTTTGTTTGTTTGTTTATTTATTTGTTTGAACTATATGACTAATATGTTATACTTTCTCTCTATGTATTACAAAGGAAACATATACATTTTTCTGCATAAACACATACACATAAAAATTAAACAATATAGAATTATGCAGATTAAAAAGTGGCATATGCCACCTCATCCACCACCTCATGCCCCACAAGGGCACACTCATCTGCAGAATGAGTCACCATGAGGAGTTTGGTGCCTATCTGACAGCAGTTCTTACATATGTTTGTAATAAAACTGTGACAATAACACAAAAACATGGAGAGTGAATCTAACTGTTAAATTTCTTTTTTTATCTTAATCGTTGTTCAAGTACAGTTTTCTGTCCTTTACTCCCATCCTAGTCCACCCCCTCAGCCCTCCCCTCCTCTCTTCCATTTCCACCCCCCCTCCTAGTTTTTGTCTATGTGTCCTTTATACTTGTTCCTGTAAATAACTGTTAAACTTCTTAAGCTAATATAGATCAATAAGAAAACCTCTATTCTCACACCCATCTTTCTGTTTGGTTGAATCTCCTGTGTACATAATGCAGGAGCCTCAATTATTGCTTGAATATAGACAGTTATCTTTTTGCTTCTTTCCCAGAACAACTTCCTGGGAAAACACCAGTAGAATTGTGCATTTTTTGGGAAGTGCATTTTTTGAGAATGGTAATAACTCATCATATTGCAGCTGAGATAGAAGGACTTCTTATTTTCTCCGTTTAAATATTCTGAGGCCCCTAACTCATGTCCCACCTAGATTTGCTGCTTTCATTAGTTCATATCACTTTCCATTTAATAATGACAGAGAATTAGACAGTTTCTGCTTCTTAGACCATTGCAAGTATTTTTTTCAGTTTGTTGGTACCTGTCAAAACTTGTGTTCTCTCCTGTCCCGATATCGACTGCATTTCCTTGGACAAATGACAAGAAAAGGCCTCAGTCAGGACTGTAGAAATGATTAAGAAAGAACTCCAGAGTTTGAGGTTTGTAAATCATAAAATACACTAACATTGAAACTGATACTTGTTTCCTTGACAATTCTAAAACATATAAAGTGTGAACATAAGAGAAATCATCCAATCTCATTTTACTGCAGACGAGTGTTTAACAGCACAGCAGAGTAATCTAATATGTAAACATAAAATGTGTCAGAACTATGAGTGGCTTAGATTCAAATGCATTTAGAGACAAGAATCTAGACAGATAAATCTGGATGAATAGGTTCAACGATTTGATGATAAGACTGAGCCTTTTGCATCAAGAAAGCAAATGTTACTGCTGCTTTAGAATGTTTCCAGCAAACTGGACAGAAACTAGCCAGTCTTACATAATGCCAGATATGTGAAGAAATTTTTTGAAAAAGGCTTGGCCATAGCTTGAATTTTTAAATTTGAGTTATCCATGTAGATTTTTCAAGTTTAAATCAAAATGTATGGTCCTCAATTACAGACAGCCACTGTTTTTCTTCTAAGAAACAAAGGGCCAAGTTATATTCATGTTTCCTTTCTCATAAAATTAGATATAAACATGAAATTGTTCTATCTGCAGCACTGACTATAAATAGGATATTTTTCCAGTTTCTTATGAGTCGTTTGCAAGTCTTTAAAGCCTTGCTTTGGAATTATCCTTGTTGTTAAAGCCCCTCCTACAGAACGAGTGGGACCTTACTTCAAAGAAGAGTATTCTCAGGGGTGCAGAAACACATGCGCTTTCGTCTGCACTGCCGTAGTATCAGCCAACAATGAAAGGATGCAACTATGATAGCAATTTAAATGTAAGATGAATCTGTGAAATAAAACTGAACAACATCAGTGTACTGAAAACTTAATGTGCAATATGGTGGGACTCTTGAGAGGGGGAAAACAAAAAGCTGCAATCAGTCTGACAATTAGCATCTCTGAGACAGGAGAACTGGTAAACAACCTTTTGCGTCATGCATCCTACAGGCCCAGAGCTTTTATCTTAAAGTAGTCATCCTTCTTAAAACAAAGGAGATGGTGGTCGGGAAGGTGGGTAGTGATCTGCAGAATAAAGATAAGCCACAGGTTTCTCAATTGCCACCGTACTTTTGTAACCAGATACCATCTGAATTTTTTCCCTAGTCTAGTATAATAAGCATACTTGAGGTAGTCAAGCGCAAACTTTCATACAATAAATGTTTTGAGTGTAGTGGTTATTCAACTTTGCCTTCTGTTTACTCATACCTAATGCAGCTGACCATGCCCAGTTTAATGGAGCACATTCCTCACTGTAACCATCGCTCAGTCGCTGCCTGGGACAACCCACAACAAATCTGGCTGTGGCTGCCCCAGAGATCAAGGCTGAAAGAATGGTGATTTCACATGGATATTCTGCAGCAATTTCCCGGCACTTGTGAGGTTAAAATCTCAGGACACCTAGAAAGAAAAACAGTAAGTACTTCTAACACAATGCTGGAAAAGGGCTAATACATTCCTTAGAATTAATACCTGCAAGACTCATGCAAATGAATTTAATCCCCTTGATGTTGACGGAGAAATTAAAACTAATGAATTATAGGCAAGTCCTCTTTTGTTGCAATTTTCCTTTGCAAATATCTTGATAGTTTTGCCTTGTCAACATTATTGGAAAGCTACTGTCTAGATACTTCGAACATATTTTCACACTGAGCATCTATAACTTAGAATTTTGATGATGACTGCATTAATTACTTTTCAAGATCCTGAAATTTTTCCTTCATAAAATTTTGATTTTAGAAAATAGGCAAAAATGTTTTGATATATTTGTGTGTGTGTACACTACTAATAGCTTTTTGAAATAAAAAACTATTTTTGCTATAAACTTATTAAAAGTTTTTCCCTGCTGTTTTGAAAAAGATATACTAACCATAAAATTTTATAGGAAAGCAAAAGAGATTAGGAGTTTTTAGACTTTCTATCTAGTACCAAAGTATTCACAAGATGATGAGAAATGTGTTCTCATAGTAAATATTTTCTGTTATTTTTTATAGCCAAATGGTTTCAATAATGTATTTCAAATTCTGGAATTACTCCCATTCATCCGAAGTCTAAATATATATTTCTCAAGTCATTAATTTGTTAACACATAGGTGGATTGTATCTGTGTAGTTGGATCCATTACACTTTCCGCTGGTAGTGCGCAAGGGACTCAGAGAAGGATGAGTAGTTTTTGTGAAGTGGTTGTCCTGATGCAACATGGATTTGAGTTTAGTCTAGCGCCGTGCCTTCAAACCAGGGAAGGGAATATTTTTGGTTTTGTAATGTAGCTTGTAATAAAGGCAGAACATGTCCCTTTTCCTCAACCATATCAAAAAAATTAGTATCTTTGATGATAGCAGTTCTAGGGCTGGCTGACTTGTCACTTAAATTTCTTAATCCAGGTTTGGAGGAACCAGAGATTATGTCATCTGGAAAGGTCAATGGAAAGCTGGGAGATAAGATTTTCCCCAGGGTGTGAATAAATACTATACCTAATAAAATATCCAATGTAGGGATCTTTTAACCAAGTTCATTAGGCATTGCATTCCTTGGTTGGAATGCATGGCTTTGTCGAAGGGTTCCTGTGAGTCTGTAGGGATTGTCAGGGAGCCAAGGCATACTAGAGCTAGTTTATATATGAGCAACTGCATTACCTGGAATTATTGTATTTGCATCAGAGAGACCACATAAGGGAGCTCTCAAAACTTTAGAATCCCAAGAATGGTCTCTTCTCACCACCCTTCTTTTTCTTGCTTTTGCCTTCATTTTTTTAAAAAACATAAATCCTTCCCTAGAGCAATCAGGGGAATAGTAAATGGTCTCTGCCATTTATTAACTTCCTAAGTGCTACCACCAATGTACTTGCGAATGTTCTAAAAGGCCTGATAACAGAGCTCTCTGTGTGCTTTTCAAAAATGAATTTGTCACCACACAATTCACAAAAGATATTCATGAAAAATCTGACAGGGGCAACCTCCCCACAGCATGACACCTTGTTGTACTGGTCAACTAAAGACTAGAAATTATTTCCTCTGCACTGCCAGGACAGAGCCCCAACTAGGAGGGTTACCCAGGAGCCAGAGCACTCAGGCCAGGCCCGGTCCACCTCAAGGCCCATATTCACTGGCCTTACTCAGTACATTCCTCTCATGCTCAGTGTGAAAGAACCGGGCGGCTCTTCTTTTCAATTGCTGCCATCAGGAGTCACCTGACTGATCCAGTAGAGTTTGGAGGATGAAATTGGATTTGGAGAAATATCAATCCTCTATAGAACACGCTTTTAAATTCTTACCTCCTCTGGAAGGTGAGTCATAATGAATCATATTCTAAAAGGGATAATAGTGTTTAAAAAAGAAGTAGGGAAGCAATTTTCTCAGTTTGAGGATACAAATAAAAAATATTATTTTTCCCCTCCAAAGTGAGAATTAAAGGGCATTAGGACTCAGTACCTGATGGGAGAAAGAGGCACACTATGGACACTTCCAAAAATATGATAAGTGTATGACTGGCTGGTTCTCAGGGAGCTCTGGGAATCCAGAGGAAGGGCTCTGATTTTAGCCTGGGATGGAAGGTGGGTGTTCTCAGACGAGTGCGCTCTGAACGGTGTTGATAGTATGAAAAGGCGGTTGCAGCCTAAAGAAGCCTGGGATGTGGAAGGGGAAAGAAGTGTGGCTGGGGAGGTTAGAAGGCAATTCAGGCAGAAGGGACACAGTGGGGAGATGCAGAAGAGAATTTGCCAAGTGGAGAACTGTGAACAGCTATGGATCACAAGTAAACATTATGAGGGTGGGAATGCAAGTGTACAGAGCTGGAGGGACAGGTCCACTCAGGCCACTGAGGGCCTCATGTGCTAGGCCAAGGTAACTGGACTTCATGCTATAGGTGATGGAAAGAAATAGAATGGGGCTGAATGTTAAGAACTGTGAAGGGTCTGAGATTTTGTACGTTCTTACAAGCTAACAAGTTAGGTTGCAATAGTTTCATGAATACTTGGTCACAAGACTCCTGCGTGAGAGACAAAAGACTTTCTTACTCACGGCACAACACGCAGCATGAGGTCCAAGTTCATTTTGGCTCTCTGTGTCCTCTAAGTTCCATGGATGAAACTGGAAGGTGGGTGCAGGTGGGTGTTGTTCACACAGTGGGTTTGCATCACTGCCAGAAAACCCAAAGTCCTGATTCCTGCATATTTTATAAGGGAGGGGCATGCAAACCTGATGGCCTTCTGCCCTGGAGGGAGATATTATCTCATTGTACTGGACAGCAAACAAATCTGCTCTCTATCCTGGAGGAAGACAGTGGTCTTCCAAGGATGTTTGCTATACAAATGTTCTTGAGAAGACAGTCTGCCACAAAAACTGTCAGTAATTCTGCTTAGAAGATGTGCAGATGTGTTAGAGACCCATGAAGAGCTGTCTCCCAATGCGCTAACAATCAAATCTGTGTTTTAATTGTATCACTCTGGTGGCAGGTGTGCAGTCATCCAGGTGAGAGATGATGGGCCCCCAAGTTTGAGAGGTGGTGTAGCAACGAAGTTGAGAAGTGTATAGGAGGGAGAAATAGGCAGCTTTTGCCTTCTGAGAGAGAGAGAGAGAGAACAGTCTGAAAGAGGGTCAGCAAACATTTTTTGTAAAAGGCCAGAGAGCAAATATTTTATGCTCCGTGGACCATACATCCTCTATTGCACTCAACTCTGTCATTGTATTGTGACAGCAGCCACCAATAATACACAAACAAATGGGCCTTGTGTATCAATAAAACTTTATTTACAAAAACACATCCATGGACTCTAGCTTTCCAATACTAGATCTGGAATAAATACTAGGTTTTTGTCTTTTATGACTAGATAAATGAAAATGCTAATAATTGAGAGGAGACATTTAGCCAAGTTTTTTAGGGTGTGGGGTATGTTAGGGAGTGAGGACATGAGTTTTTGAAAGGTTTGAATTTAGAAAAGTAAGGTATATTCAGATATAGATGTTACTAGGCAGCTGGATATATATATATGTATACATATATATATGTATTTCAAGACATTGTATCTATATATCTATATCTATATATAGTTCAAGACAAGGTCAGTGTTAGAGATAATGACTTGGAGATTCTAAATGTATAGCTGGAAGTTAAAACCATAGAAGTGAGTATCATCAGTGAGAATGTGACGAGTAGGCAGAGAAGTAGGCCAAAGGCAAAACCCAAGGAAGCACCAGCAGTTAAAGTCCAGGTGTAAGTTAGGAGTTACTGTAAAACTTCAGATGTAACACCTCATTTTATGTGTGTGTGTGTCGGTAAAGAAAAGATTAGAAAATGCACTCAATGTTCTAACAACAACTCTCCCCGAGAACTTCAACTCTGACCAGCCACCTGCCCCAAACTCTGTAAGTCATTCCTTCTTCATCCAAATAATAAAAAGCTTCTAAGAAATTTGAGGCACAGTCATACTTTTTTCTCTGTTCAATGTGTGATTTCGAGGGTGAAGTTAATTGAGAAGGACCTTAATTAGTTGCAGTGTGATCCAAACGACTTCGAGTAGAATCTAGTTTTCCACTGCATCTGGGAAAAGTGTAGAGGTGGGTTTGTTCGACTCTTCTCTTTTGAACAGAAGGATGGCTGCAGTCACTAGTCACTTATTTGGTCAGTTGCTTAAGTATGTAGCATGCACTTACAATGTGCATCACTAGCTGAAAGACACAACCTGCCTAGGTTTAGACAAAATAATGGAAACACCAGGCAGAATATGATCGGTATTCCAAGACATGGTCACTAAAGCCATAGCAATGTTCTTGGTGTGTTTTCTCTGCTACTCTGTACTTACACTTAGAATTTTTCAGAAGAAAAAGCATGAACACATGCTTTTAAGTCATAGTGATCTATGAGTGCAGGAAGGGGAAATTGTAAATAAAAACCCCTCATGGTTACACGTGCTCTATCAGAAGAATTTGGAGTAGGAAGGGCGAAATTCAGCCACACTGTTGCCATCTATTTGAGTTATGACAATAGTTCTCTTTGGTAGCTTGTTAAATATACTCATATTTCAAGAGGAGAAAATGCCTGCTTTAAAAAGGGAAATATAAAATCATGCGGTGAAGATAATGATTGTGCTTACATGTACAAAATGGGTTTGATTTTAGTTCAGACAACTACTTCTTAATCTATATGACAACAAATAATATAAAATCTTTAAAAATATTTTTAAAATTAAAAAATTTTTAAACTGCTTTAGTTATATAAAAAGCAAACAAAAACTAAGCATTCTTTCTTGTTTGCTTTAGCTCTAAAATGGAAAAATCTAATACACAGGAGTTAGGATAAGTTATATTGGCACAGGGGTTTCTTATTTTATTATCAGTACAAAAAAAGCCAAATTTCTTAATGTCACAATCGTGTATCTACATTTGAATGTGAAACAAATCCACGTATTTCCTTTCTTGAGTTATTACTCTTTGGATGAGATATTATATGTTATTTGTACAAACCAATGAGAATTTGTTTATTGTAAGTACATTTTTTGGTAATTTACTATTAACCCTACAGAAAAAGCAGCTATAATTTTTACTTCTCAATTTTGATTTTAATTCAAATAACTGGAAAAGCTCCCAAATTATTAAAACCTCTTACATGTTCAGTTAGAGAGTCTATAGATTCATTCTTTTGAACACTCGTTATGGAAATAGGGAGTGTTAAACCACAGCTGAGTTTACATTTCACACAGCGTTTGCATCCATGAATAATTATGATTTTGAAGAATGCCTATTTGTGTCCAACAGAGTATGTTTCTTTGACCTACTAGTTGGATAACAGATCCGACAGGGCCTTTGGTGAGGGAGTTCTTTCAAGTTTTGAGAGAGGATGGCTCCATTACCCTCACCCCCAACTTTGTTATCTCAAAAGCCTGTTTGAACATTGCAGGCTAATTCCATAGCAGCCATACACTGGTTCAGCATGATCAGAATCTTGTAACACATTAGTTTGTTATTCACTGAATTAGTGAAAAAAGAAAATGCATGCTGTAATTGTTTTTATCATTTCAGTAATTTCACTTTTAGTTAAGATAATCGTATTTGTGGGAAATTTAGCCAGAACACAAAAGTGTAGAGAGAAACAGTCATTATAATTTGTTTGGCGTATTCGTTTTCAGATCTATTTTTATACATATATTTACACATAGTTGAACATACACAGATAAACAATTTTACTTTTAGTCTTTTCCCCTAACATTGTCACATAATAATTTGCCTATGTTCTTAATTTCTGTTGACATTTTTAACAGCTCCGTTGAGATTTAATTGACATACCATACAATTCACCCATTTAAAGTAGACAATTCAGTGGTTTTTAGTGTATTCACAGTGTTGTGCAACCATCACCATACTCAATTACAGAGCATTTTTATCACCCCATGAAAACAATCTCATACCCGTGAATAATTCTAGCCCATTCCTTCTGTCGCTCCTAATCCTCTGCAGCCCCCCACTCCTATGCAATCATGAATCTACTTTCTGTCTCTATGGATTTACCTCTTCTGGACATTTAATGTAAATGGAATCAGAGAACATGTGATCTTTAGTGACTGGTTTCTTTCATCCAGCATCATGTTTTCAAGGCTCATCCATGTGTGGCCTGTATCAGTACTTGATTCCTTTTAATTGTCAAATAATATTCCATTGTATGGCTATATCATCTCTTATTTATCTATATGTCAGGTGATGGATGCTTGGATTGTTTCTACTTTTTGACTATTATGACTTCCTGCGATGAACATTTTTATATAAGTTTTTGTGGCAATGTGAATTTTCATTCTCTTGGGTATATACCTTGTAGTGAAATTGCTGGGTCATATGATAGCTCTGTGTTTAACATTTTGAGGAACTGCTAAATAATTTTCCTAATTAACTGAACCATTTATACTGTCCAACAATGTTTGAGCACTGCGATTTCTCTGTATTTTTGCCAATATTTGTTATTATCTGTTCTTTAAGTGTACTTATTGACCATTTTTATGTTTTCTTTAAAGAAACATATATTTAGGTCCTTAGCCTATTTTTAAATTGGTTGTCTTTTTATTACTGAGTTAAGATAAGTATATGCATATGAGTATATTATCAGACAAATGACTTGTTAATATTTCCTCCAGTTCTAAGGATTGTCCTTTCACTTTCTCGATGGCGTCATTCATAGCACAAAAGTTTTTAATTTTGATAAATTCCTTTTTCTTTCTATTATCACTTGTGCTTTTGGTGTCACATCTTAAAAAACTTTGCCTAACTGAAGGTCACAAATATTTACTCCTGTTTTCTTTTAAGATTATTATAATTGGCCTGACCAGTGTGGCTTACTTGGTTGGGCATCATCCAGAAAAGTGAGAAGTCACTGGTTTGATTCCCAGTCAAGGCACATGCCTGGGTTGCCAATCTGCTCCTGGTTGGGGCATATATGAGAGGCAGCCAATGGAAGTTTCTCTCACATCGATGTTTCTCTCCCTCTCTTTCTCCCTTCCCCTCTCACTAAAAGAATAAATAAAATCTTTTAAATATATTTTTATAATTTTAACTTTAACATTCAGATCTATGATCCATTTCGGTTTAATTTCTGTGTATGGGGTAAGGAATGGTTCCAACTTCCTGTTTTTGCATGTGGATACCTGGGTGCTCAAGACCATTTGTTCAAAAGACTATTCTTTCCCCCATTGAATTGTCTTGACTTCTTTGTCAAAATGAAATTGATTATGAATTTGTTTCTGGATTCTCAATTCTATTTCATTGATATATATGCCTACCTTTGTCAGTGCCACACTGTCTTGATTAATGTAGTTTTGTAGCAAGTTTTGAAATCAGGAAAGGTGATTCCTCCAATGTTTTTTAAAGATTTTTTGGCAATTCTGGGTTCCCTGCATTTCTATATGAACTTTAGGATCAGCCTGTTAATTTCTGCCAAAAAAAAAATGCAGCTAGGATTTTAATGGGAATTACACTGAATTTGTAGATCTGAAAATAATTTTATTTCTTCCTCTTCAGTCTCAATCACTTTATTTTTCTTGACTCTGTGCCCTGACTAGAATTTCCAGTACAATATTGAATAAAGGAGTGAGAGAATATTCTTATTTTGTTCCTGATTTTAGAGGAAAGCATTGTCTTTCACCATTAATATGTTAGCTGTGGGTTTTTCTTAGATTAGTTTGAAAAAATTCCCTTCTGTTCCTAGTTTGTTGAATGTTTTTAATCATGAAAGGTGTTAGATTTTGTCAAATTCTTTTTATTCATCTCTTAAGATGATAACATGGCTTTTGTTCTTTATTCTGCTAATTTGTTTATATGTTGCTAAATTTGGCTGGCTAGATGTTTTGTTGAAGATTTTTGCATCTATATTTATAAGAGATATTGTTTTCCAGTTTTTTCTTTTTCTTGTAATCTCTTGGTTTAGTTTTGGTAGCATGGTAATACTGGCTTCATAGAATGAGTTCTGCCTATTCTTTTATATACATACATTTTAAATATGTATATTTACAGATCAAACAGTTTTGTTATTTTGCTTCAGTGGTTAAACACAGTTTAGAAGAAAATCAAGAAAAATAGTGTATTGTGTATACTCATATTTCTACTTGTTCGTTGTTCTTTCTTCTTTCCTGATATTCTAGGATTCCTTCATTGTTAACTGTTTCAGGGACCTCCTTTAGTCATTCTCTTAGAGAAAGTTTATTGCCAAATCCTCTTTGTTTTTCCTTCCTCTTATAATGTCTTGATTTCCTCTGCTTTACTGAAAGATTCTTTTGCTGGGTGTAGAATTCTAGATTGATGGTGCTTTACTTTCAGCACTTGGAAAATGCTGTGCCACTTCTTAGAAGCCCTCATGGTTTCCGATGAGAAATTCCCTGGCATTTGCATTGTGTTTCCCCTCTAAGTAAGTTATCATTTATCTCTTCCTGCCCTTAAGATTTTTTTCTTTGTCTTTAATTTTCAGAAATTTGACTATCATGTGTCTTGTGGAATTTTTTGAGTTTCTATTTGGAGTTTGATCAGCTTCTTGAAAATGTATGCACATTGCCAAGTTTCAGACATTTTCAGCCATTATATCTAAAAATGCTTTTGCAGTCCTGTCTCTTGCTCCACTCCTTCCAGACAGTAATGACATAAATGTTAGATCTTATCCTTCCCCAGCTCCCAGAGTCTGTGCTCATTTTTTTCAAGTCTATTTTCTCTGTTATTCAGTTTAGGTTAATTCTGTTGTTCTGACTTGAAATTTACTGTTTATTTCCTCGGTTCTCTTTATTCTTCTGTTGAGCTTATCCGTTAAGTTTTTCTTTGCTTTGCTTTGATTATCGTATCTTTCAGTTCTAAAATTTCCATTTGATTCTAATTTATATCATCAGTTTCTTCACTGAAAATTTCTATTGTTTTTATTGGTTTTAGGAATATTAATAATTGTTTAAGTATTTTTATGATGGTTGCTATAAAATCTTTGTCAGATAATTCCAGCATCTGTGTAATCTCCATGTTGACATCTGTTGAATGTATTTTTTTCTCATTCAAGTTGAGAATTCCCTGCTTCTTGGTATGACTTTTGATTATGTCCTAGACATTTAGAGTATTATGCTGTGAGACTTGGGTCTATTTGAATCTTCCAGTTTAGAAAAGTTTACTGGACACTGTTCCAGAGGGGAAGTGTATGGGAAGCCATTTCCTTACTGTCAGGGGCTAAAGGAAGCCTAGATTTTCTACGCTGCCTCTACTGACACCTGAGGGTGAGGTGGGGAGAGAGCCCAGTGTCTGATGATGGCCTTAGAAGTCATGTTTTTTGCTGCATCATCAGTGACATCATCTCAGTCTGACGTAAAGCCCTTGTTACTGTTCCTCCCTTGATCTCCTTCAACACTGTTGTAGGGGAGGGGTGCCTTGTTAACACTAACTGAGTGTTCAGTTCACCTGGCCTCCGCTGATATCACCCCAATGGGGAGGTGAAGGGGTGCTTTATTACTGCCAGGTAGCAACTGAAGACTTGGCTCCGCCTGTGATCTCTACTGACCCTGTGAGGGAAGGGGCTTATTATTGTCAGGCATGGATGAAAGTTCTGGCTCCACTAGGGGAGTGGTGTGCCTTGTTCCAGCCCAGAAAAATTTATAATCCTCACTTAGCCTGTGCTGACAGTGTTGAAAATGGGATGCACATTTTTTCACCATCATTGGGGTGGTGTCAGTGGAGGCCATGTGGACTGACACCCCCCTTTAGTGGTAACATGGCACCTTCCCCCACAGCAATGTTGTTGGAGACTGATTGGAGAGAAATAATGAGGAATCTCTGTCCCTTGGGCCAGACTGGTTGGGATAGGGGCAGTTATTCTATCTTGCTAGGCTATTCCTTTCCTAGTACTCTGGTTAAGAAAATTGGCTCTTCTTGGGGTTTTATTATATTGTTTTCTGTTTGTAACCCCTCCCCCAGAAATTGAGCCACAACACAGTGAAGTAGGTTGCTCTGCCCTGTTGAATACCTAAGGCTCCACCCCCTACAATGTAACAGGTGCACTGAGGCAAAGAAACATGGCTCAAATGAAAGAACAGATCAAAACTCTAGAAAAAGAACTAAGCAATGAGGAGGTAGCCAACCTATCAGATGCAAAGTTCAAAACACTGGTAATCAGAATGCTCACAGAAATGATTGAGTACAGATGGAAAATCAAGGAACAAGTAAAGGCTTTGCATAGTGAAATAAAGAAAAATATACCGGGGGCCAAAAGTGAAGGGAAGGAAACTGGGGCCCAAATTCAATGATTTGGAACAAAAGGAAGAAATAAACATTCAACCAGAACAAAATGAAAAAATAAGAATTCAAAAAAAAATGAGGAGAGGCTTAGGAACCTCTGGGGCAACTTTAAGTGTTCCAATGAATAATAGGGTGCCAGAAGAAGAAAAGGAAGAGCAAGAAATTGAAAACTTATTTGAAAACATAATGAAGAAGAACTTCCCTAATCTGGCAAAGGAAATAAACAAGTCCAGGAAACTCAGTGAGCCCCAGAGAAGTTGGACCCAAGGAGGAATGCACCAAGGCACATCATAATTACATTACCTGAGATTAAAGATAAAGAGAGAATCTTAAAAGCAGCAAGAGAAAAGGTGACAGTTACCTATAAAGGAGTTTCTATTAGATTATCAGCTGATTTCTCAAAAGAAACCTTGCAGACCAGAAGGGCTGGAAAGAAGTATTCCAAGTCATGAAAGGCAAGGACCTACATCCAAGATTACTCTATCCAGCAAAGATATCATTTAGAATAGAAGGGCAGATAAAGTGCTTCCCAGATAAGGTCAAGTTAAAGCAGTTCATCATCACTAAGCCCTTATTATATGAAATATTAAAGGGACTTATCTAAGAAAAAGAAGAAGATCAAATCTATAAACAGTAAAATGACAAAAAAAAATTATCAACAACTGAACCTAAAAACAAAAACAAACTAAGCAAACAATTAGAACAAGAACAGAATCACAAAAATGGAGATCACATGGAGGGTTATCAGTGAGGAGGGGGAGAGTGGAATGGGGGAAAAGGTACAGGGAATAAAAAACATAATTGGTAGGTACAAAATAGATGGGGAAATTAAGAATAGTATAGGAAATGGAGAAACCAAAGGACTTATATGTATGACCTATGGACATGAACTGCAGGGGTTGGGGGATGCTGGAGGGAGGGGGCTGCAGGGTGGAGGAGGAGGGTAAAAGGAAGAAAAAAAGGGACAACTGTAATAGCATAATCAATAAAATATACTTTAAAAAATAATTAAGTGCAAAAGAAAAAGGATGCCAAATTTTCACCTTATCTGCAGACTATTAAAACCTTCAAATCAGTATCTAGTTTTAAAATATGAAGGATTTCTCTCCTAAAAAGCACAGTCCAGAAATCTGGAAACAAGCTGAGCTCAAACTGAGGTTTGGTTGAGGTCGATGTGACTAATGCTTTATTACTCTAAGGGATTAAAAAAAAAGATTTTTTACTTCTTAAAAAAGTTTTTGCTCAGGTCCTGTACAGACGAGCCATGACTACTGTTGAAGCTCCTGTTCTGACGAAAGTGCTGTGAGGTACTCAGTGGAATGAGCCAACAAGGTGTCGCCTTTCTGATCTCATCTAATACATAATTACAATTTGAATCTGAGCTGAGGGCATTATAACATTTATACAAAGTCAAATCCCAGGAGAACCAAGTTTTATTCCTCACATCTAGACTCTCATTTAGTGAACCCCTGTAGAGAGTCTTAGGGTAAGTAGAATGTCCTAAATTAGTGCAGGTCTTTATGCGAAGTGGACAGAGGTATGGAATTCATATAAAAAAGAATATTTATCTAATCATTTGAAAGTCTTGTTTGAAAAATATATCTTTACATATAAAAGGTTAATTAGATAGGCCTGAAAGTTTTAGTTTGGCTAATTTATCAGTTTATTAATTGACCCTAAATATGAAGAGATCAATTATTTCTAGTTGCGGTTCTGTGGTATCATTTGAATAGCTCAGATTTGTCTTTTGTGTCACCTGTTAAAAGGTATTAAAATGATGAAGTCTTGTTAGATATAAATCATGTTATAATAAAAATACTGAAATCCAATTTTAATACCCATTTTATTTGCAATAGAAGTGTGATAAATAAATGCAAAGCCTAGTACATCTAAAGAACAAGTCCATGTAATCAGAATTCCTGCTACTGTTAATTACTGTTTTTAAATTTAATTTTCATTAATTAATGACAAGTATTTATTTAGAGAAAAGATAATACCTCACTAAATAGCTTTTTCATGCAATGAAAAGAGAAAGATTATTTGATAACCAACTGTGGCAAAATGCATATGTTCATTTGAGAAAGTGTTTCAGAGAAATCTTTTGACTACAGAATATTAAATAATTTTCTTATATATATATACATATTCATTTATATAACTTTGTATTTGTTTTTAAAAAATGGATCATCTTCTGTCCCTCTGAAAATCATTAAATGTTTTCTCCAGGTGAGGAAGCATTTCTTCACTTATTATAGAAAAAATGTGACTAACACTTCAGATATCCATTTCATGCTACGACATATATTGTAATTCATTGTGACCTTGAGGTGATGGTTAACTCAACCCTGATGAAATTTGTCAAAGATAAAATGAGGTATAGTCAAAACATGAAAAATGCAAAAGAATCTGATTAAGTTTTGCTTCCTTCAAAGATATGACATTTTATGTGTAGGAGCTAGAATAATTTATATTCAATACATATTCGTTCACAGTATTCAAAATTTTAAATACAATATTTATTTTTAAGAAATTAATATAAAATTTGGAGAAATGACCTATACAAGTAAAATGATTGACAGCACATTTAGTTGGCAGACTACCTGTCCGTAGTTCATAATACTTGTGTATGTTTAGGAGGTGTATATATAGTCTGGCCTTAAAGTATCCAGCCTTGCACCATGAAAAATAGAGACATTTACTGAACAAAAAACAAGATATAAGAAACAGTGTACATAGGACAATGATGCCTCAGTCCCCTATAGAGTAGACACCTTGGGACATCACACAGCTCTCCTAGTGTCTTCCACTGTTCAAAACACTCTGCAAAATTCTTTGTTGGAATTGCCATCAGCTGCCTCATCATAGTTTCCTGTCTGAAATCTCTTCACTTTCAAGGATGAATTTAGTTTTGGGAAAAGCCAGAAGTTGCAGGGTGACAAATCTGGGATGTAGGGGGGCTGAGTCACCTGGGTGATTTGATGTTTTGCCAGAAAACTGTGCACAAGATATGATACATGAGGAGGTGTGTTGTTATGATGAAGCTGCCAATCACCAGCTGCCCATAGCTGCAGCCATTTTTGTCATGTTGCGTCTCTTAACCGGTGAAGAACATTGAGGTAGTGCTCCTTATTCGTTGTTTGGCCTGAAGGTGCATACTCATGATGGGACAACAGACTGTACATGTTCAACATTCTCAGGTGTTCTGCTTGTTGCAGGCCTCTCAGAATGTGGATCACTTTCAACAAATTCTCAACTATCTTTGAAGTGTTTGTGCCTTACTTTTATTTGTGCTGTACTCATTGAATCATCCCCAAAAGCCTTCTGAATCATCTAACTAGTTTCTATGGAGGAATGTTCAAGCTTAATGCAATATTTGATGCAGATTCATTGCTCTACTGGCTCAGTCATTTTGAGTGCAGCAGCCACACAGTACGCATGCTTAGTCAGCAGTGTCTACTGCCCCCACTAATTAGTACCGTGAAGTCATCATTATTCACACATGCGCATTCCAGTCTACTCTCCTTGGCTGCTAGGTTACATTGATGTCATGCAAACTGTTCTCATTATATTAACAATGGCTGGCATGGATTTTTCCCAACAGACTAAAAATACATATAAAATCTCCATTCCACTTTGGAAGAAAAGTTTGACACTGTGCCTTGAATTTTCTGTATTTTAATCATTTTTTGAGAATCAAAATATTGATGGGTGTAGATGTGGAATGGGCACTTTTCCCCCCGTTGCTACTGAGAACAATAAGTAAAATATGGGAGAAAGTATTTACAACTTATATATTATATTTTTAAAGGTTTTTTTTAAGCTTTTATTTATTTTATTTTTAGAGAGAGGGGAAGGGAGGGAGAAAGAGAGGGAGAGAAACATTAATATGTGGTTGCTTCTTGCATACCCCCAACCAGGGACCTGGCCTGCAACCCAGGCATGTGTTCCAACTGGGAATCAAATTGGTGACCCTTGGGTTCTCAGGCTGGCACTCAGTCCACTGAGCCACAACCAGGGCTATATATTATGTTTAATATTAAAGAATACCTACACATCAATAAGAGAAAAATAATCTCATTGAAAAATGCACAAAATATATGAAGTAGTATGAAAAACAAAAATTGAACCTAAATTGTAAAACATAGATTGTGAAACATAGGTTCAAAGAAGAATGAGATATGGTATTTTGCCTGTTGAATTGGCCAAAAAATGTATATTTTATGTTGGTTGGTTAGGGTATGGAGGTATGGGTACTGTTGATGGAAATAGAAAATGGTATAGCTTTTGAGAAAACAATTTGACAGGATATAAAAAATGTAAATTATATACCCTTAATCTCACAATTTGTGTTACAGAATTTATCCTATAGAATTCATACATGTGAACAAAGATATATGTATATGGATCTTCATTGCAACTTGGTTCATAATACCAAAGAGGGTAATAACTAAATATTCATTTATAGGGTAATGATGACAAAAATTATGGCTTTGTGGGCTGCTATGAACTAATGAAGTAGCTTTCTATTAGTGGAACATATAATCTATTGTCCAAACTAGGCTACTTTTGATAGTGAAAGAGGGCACTTAATAATCTCAGAAAACAGGACAAACCTAGACATATGATTGCTGAAGTCCATGTTCAACGATGTGGAAAAATGTCCCAACACACTGCTGGGTGAAGAAAGTACTCTACCAAAAAAAAAAAAAAAATATATATATATATATATCTTCCTAAACTAAAACTGCATTCGTATTTGTATAAATGCATAGACAAAAGCATGGAAAAATACACATTAGGATGCTAACATTTATTACTTCTGGGCAGGGGAGTTCCCAGAAGTAACAAATTAATTCCACAGTTAACTTCTGTGGAACTGGGGAGAAGGGTGAAGGTAAATTTGTTTTTTTAAACTCTGTGGAAGCCTTCATTAATTGATTGTGGATCAATTAATGAGGAATTATTTACAATGAGGAATTATTTAGGTATTATAACATCAAATAGCAATGAAAACGTTCCAGAAATTAAGACCATTAAATAAGTGTCCTTGGATGTGTTACCTAATAATATAGCTTTGTTACTTATGATGACTGCTTCAGCTGATAATGGTCACCTTCAAGTGAAGAGCCCAAGTTATCTAACCACAAAGCTGAAGGCAATGGAATCACAGAAAGCTTTCTCAGTGGCAATGAACAATGAGCATTTTGTTGTTACCAGATAGAATAGAAGTCGCAGTTATGAATAAGCACAGATTCTATATTATGCTGAAGAATTTAACACAGCTTTATAGTCATTGAATGTCAGGTGGAGACTGCTTATAAAGTAATTATCCTTATGAACCAAGTCTTAATTATAGTGCCTTATACAAAATTCTGTGTCGATAGAAACAGTTCAGACTGTATCTGACTCTGTTAGTGGCTTCCTCATGGGAAAAGCAATAACTAACTGCAGGTTTTTTCCCATGGTGATGATTCTGCCAGTCTGTGGGTGAGGTCTCTGGGACACCATAATTGACAGTCATGCTGAACTAGCAGTTTGTTTATTTGGTTTCTACCATGTGCCTGACACTGTTTTAAGCCCTAGAGAAACAGTAAAATATTAAAAATCCTCGCCCTAGTGGTATTTGCTTTTTAGTTGTTGCAAATTCGGAGATGAATACAAAACAAGATAGTAAAATACAAAGTTTAGCAGATTGTGATGATGTTACAGAAAATATTTTATTTTTATCTATTTACTTTAGTTTTATTTTATTTTGTTTTTTATTTTTATTGTTGTTCAAGTACAGCTGTCTCCATTTTCCCACCACCACTCCCCTCCCCCCGCCCCCCGCCCCGCTTCAATCCCTCCCTCTTTTTGGCTTTGCCCACGGGTCCTTTATACGTGTTCCTTGAGGACCCTTTCTCTTCTTTCCGCTGTTATTCCCCTCCTCTTGCCCCTCTGGTTACTGTCAGTTTATTCTTCATTTCAGTGTCTCTGGTTCTGTTTTGCTTGCTTGCTTGTTTTGTTGATTAGGTTCCAGTTATAGGTGAAATCATATGGTATTTTTCTTTCACTGCCCGGCTTACTTCACTTAGTATAATACTCTCCAGTTCCATTCCATCCATGTGTTTAAATAAAGTGATAAGGGAAGAAAAAGACCTGAAGGAGGTGATTCAGCGAGCCAGGAGGGTAACTGGGAAACCACAGGGGCAGTGCTCACTGCCCACAAGGGCCTGCAGACTTTGAGGAACAACAAGGAGGCCAGTCTGGCTGCTCCAAATGAGTGAGGGGACAGAGGAGTAGGAGTTGAAGCATCAAATCCAGAGTCAGGAGCCTGCTCATACAGGGTGTTGGGGGTCATTATAAAGACTGGCTTTCACTCAAAGCCAGAAGGAAAGATAATGAAGGATTTTGAGTAGGAATGAGATGATATAATTTGCATTTTCACTGTCTCACTCTTCAAGCTCTTTCCTCTGCAAACTACTTTCATTCAAGTCAACTCACTAGGGTTTTGATTGATTATTAAATTCTTTTATAGCATATACTTTCAGTTAAGAGTTGATGAAGAATGTTTAAAAATGTGCTCATATTTAGATCTTAATCTCAAATAACCACAGATGAAAAATAACAGACGATCCTATCCAGCCCATGGAACAAGAAAGCCCACTTAGATTCTAAGGAGAAATTCAAACATAGGCATGTTATATAGCAATTGAGAGACAAAATTCCTGAAATCCATCTCTCTGTCTCTGTCTCTCTCCTTCTCCTTTTTTCCGTCTCTACTGCCCCAGCCTTGGTTGAGGACAACATCATTTCTTCCCCGGAGGACTGCAGTAATCTCCTCCTAACTGGTTAGGGTGCTTTGAACTAAACTTCCCTTCTGTCAAGCACCACAATTCAGATCATTTCTTTTCTAAAGTACTACATAGTTTCCCTAGCCTGTCTTTCTGCCTGCATTCTTGCTTTGCTTCAATATATGTTCAGTTGTGTTATCAAAGGATTTTTTAATTATAGATATGCTATTCCCAATTAAAATATTCCAATGGCTATGTGGAGGGTTCAGGTTAAAGTTGATCTCTTTAGAAAGACATGAAGGCTTAATGGTCTTATCTAGTCCTGCCTACCTCTATCTAGTGTGCTGAGCTCATCTTACTATATCTATGTCCATCTTTAAAGAACTACTAACAGCTCCTGAATGTGGGGTCCCTTGATTCCATGCCTTCTCACATGCTGCTTCATTGGTTCATTTCTGCTTGTCGTTGGAGATTCAGTCCATGAGCTACCTCTTTGGGGAAATCATGGTTACCTGCCTTTCATATATGCAGCCACAGTACCTTTTGCAGTTATTGTGATTGTTGATTTATTTTACTTCAGAGGCTTATAGGTCATTTGAGAGAAGAGTCTAAATACTATTTGCTTTGGCATTTCCAAGACCTAGCACATAGCAGGTGATAAGTAATTGATTTCTGAAGGAGATAAGGAAAGTACCATGAAGAAAAAAGTAAGGAAAGAAGATTATTATGTAGTATAAACATGACCTCTATTCTAGATTATAAAGACAAATTTAATAGAGAGGCTAACAATTGACTGAAATGTGTAAGGTAAAAACTAAAACAAAAGCAAAAAAAAACTGGCTCGACACTTTTCTTTGCCCAATTTTTAGCTATTACTAAAAATGAGTATATTGAAACGTGCAAGTTATGGCTGCTTTTACTATCATTGTCACCAGTTTTTAAATGAAGATTTTTATAACACATATACCCATCTGTTAGATCTATATTTTTGTGTTTTTTCCCATAACATTCCAAAGAATATGAAGATGTCACAATCAGTTAGACTAGCAGAAGAATTGCTCATCTAATAGTTTTGCTACATTAATTGAAGGTATTTCAGTTGCTGTGGGATTCCAGTGTAGCTTTGCAGAGGAATTATGGGAGTCTTCTTGTGACAATTAAAGTCTATAACAGGTAAATGGAGTTAGGCATAGAAAACAAAATGCATTCATTTAATTTAACAAGTATTTGACCAGCTACAATGGGCCAAGTGCTGACCTAGGTACTGGAGAGACAGTTTTAAATTAAATACAATTCTGCCCTCGTGTAACATGTATTAGGATGTCTTCAATTTTCATTCTGTACATGAGGAAGGGGTTAGAAATGGCGTGACACCAAAATATTCAACAGATCTGGTTTGCCCTTGAAAATGGCAAGGAAGTAGAAGAAGTCTGAGAGCTTAGCTTTCTGCCACACCCCTGGCAGCTTTCCTGCAGAGCCTGAGCTGACCCGAAGCAACCCTCCAAATGGGCTCCCCCGTGGGTGTGCTTCTCATGAGAGAGACCTATTTACTTTCAACCCAGCATTTTGTAATTCTGCTTTCCTGAATTCATTCTCCCATATATGGTTTTGGTGTTTGTGTTAGAATTTCCAGAAGCTTTTATTTTTTCAGTTTCTCATCTTCATGAATTAAGCTACTTTGTACTTGTGTCAAAATATTTGAAAAGAGAGTGATACTACTTCCAGTAAATAGAGTGACATCTTGACATGTTAAACTTCTTTACTTTGTATTAAATTCAATGAGAAACTCAAAAAGTTAAATAATCAATAACTTTTGTAACTCAGTTATAAGGTAAATGAATAGTCTGTTCATAGAAATAAGAAATCCTGTGTACATTTCACCCATTATTCCTCTGTCACTTCTAAGTATTCAATTTAAAAATGTAACTAATGCAGTACTTGCTAGGTTATCAGAAAAGCAGTAACTGGAAGTTATGGGTGATGTGTTAAATTAGTGAATGGGTACAAAGATTTGGTCAATTCAGTTAGAAGTATTCAAAGTGATTTGTTGATTTTAGTCATCATCTAATCTCCAGGAAGAATCTTTAGTATTATTACAAAAAGTTTGAAAAGAATGATTCAAAACAATGATCATAACAGCAAAGCATGCTGGAGCTGGTATTCTTGGCCTAAAGGATGACATTATATTGCATTATGATATTTTTTTTATTCCACTATTTTATATTTCCTAATCCACTATTTTATATTCTATTCTTTCTGTTATTTTTCTATTACTGTTATTATTTTATTTGTATTACTAATGTTTTCTATTACTGTTACTCTTCCTATTATATTTTCTTATTATGGGCCTGTTAAGATAGATTGATGGATTAAAAAAAATTGTTCTAGTTTACCTGTTATCTGAAAGAATGTTTAAGACAAACTGCCTCACTCATTTTTATCTCATTAAATTCTCAACCCATAGCAAACTTTGCTCCCATGACCTTAACAATTGATCATACTTGTGTTTTATTTAGTTTTCTCTGTTGGGCTTAGACCGATATTTCTAACAGCTTAAAAGACACCTTCACTTGAAAAGCCTACAGCTACCTCAAAATCTATGTGTGCAAAATTTAATTCATTGTCCTCAGTCCAACACCCAAAACTGTTCTCATCCCCTGAATTTCTAATCTCAGTGTTTACCATTCATTGGTAATCCCATAAGTCAGAGTCATTCTTGAATCCTATGTTTTCTCATTTCCTGTATCCTAACAGTCAGTGAACCCTATAAATTTTAACTCTATAAACAGTCTCCTAATTTTATATTCACCTCTTCATTATCAGTGATGTTGCCTTAGTTTAGGATTTCCGTGTGTGTTCCTACCTCTGTTCTTTTGCACAAAATCCTGTCTGCCTGTATGCAGTTTTCTTCCTTGCCTGCCTGGAAGATTCTTACTTATTTCTAAAATCCCAGACTTTGTCTTCTTTAAATGTTTCTTGTTTCTACAACTCTGTTACCCACCAGAGTTAGTCACTACTTCTTTGCTGCTCCCATATCTTTTGAAACACTTTTATGGAACACTAATCAAGTTAAATTATGGACACTCTAGCCACACAGTAATAAACTACTGTAAAATTTAATAAAGTAATCTTTAACAAGTCATTCTCTGGGTACTAAGTGAGTATTTATTGAATAAAGTAATGAATTATGTAATGAAGCCGGAAAATCAGCAAATTGTTCATTCCAAAATGGAAATAGACACTGAGAAAAGGTTACCAACTGTAAATGCTTAGGCAGGAGACTAGTGGGGCAGAGGTCATGTTTCCATTGTTCCATTTTTACGGGAGTAGGACATTTGAAAGACAGAGCAATCTCTGGGAAGGGAACCATAGTTAGTGTTTATAAAGGGGGCAGTTAGTATCAATGAAACGGTCTTAGATACCTGGACCATGACATAATATCCTGGTGCGACAGGCTCTTGGCAAGGAGAGCATGCTGCAAAGTGGGGAAGAACAAACATGTTTTCCCAGAGGTTAGCTGACCTATTCACAAGGGCTCTACATTGGAAATGTAGAGAAAGCAAAATAAACTCCCAGATAAAGCCATGATGCTGATTTCTTTGGAGAACAACAGATAGGACATGGAAAGAAAAATAAGACTGAAGGAACTCTTCAGTGATTCCCATGAGAAATTAACCAGAAGAGACTGAAAACAGCACTTAGAAATTTGGGTATGAAAAATAGTATATAGCACATGTGTCGTAAATGAAACGAATATGCATCGCAACATGCATACACATGTGGGAGGAAGTAGGTTTACAGTTGTTCATGTGGAAAAGAATAATTAATAAATAATAAGCATGAACTGTGTTGTGTACTTACAACTGTAAACCTACTTTTGCCCACCCTGTGTATAAGCAGATGGGAAATACCAACATTTATTGGAAATCTTTTCATGAAATAGTTTATCTCACGCACCAAAGAGGTACTGACAAAATCTGGTGGGAGGGAAGATGTAACGATACCACATGTCGAGAGGATGCACCCTAAGGGAAATCCACAAAGTACAGACCTTACAAACATGTGAAAGAGGCAGAAATGATACTGAACTGACCTCAGAGAGGAAACAGGTGATGTGCTCTTGATGTATTTTATAACACTGGCTCAGAGGCAAGATGTAGTAGTAATAGGGGTATAACTGGCCATCTGCTGGAAGGCTTAGTCAGCTAAACACAGAGCATCTGACAAGTTCTTGACCTGCTTGATGAAAATTCTGTCCCCAGAGGGTGAAAAAAAATGCCAAAACTTATCCTAGAAGCAGCAGCACTAGTATGTAAACATTTTGTATTTTTATAAAAAGGAAAATAAAGAATGTATATTATTATGTGTTGGATATGTTTATATATTCATTTACAAAACCTCTCTAAGGACACAGAAGGAACTGGTGACATTGGTCCCTTCTGGGACATATCCTGGTGCGACAGGCTCTTGGCAAGCAGGGGCTGGTGGCTGGGGAACAGGAAGGTCAGAGACACTTCTCACTGCTTATTTTATTTTAGAAATGCTGAACTATGGAATTATATTGCTTATTCCAAAAGATAAATTAAGATAATCAAAGACCAAAAAAAGAGGTAATAAAAAAAATTCCAAAACAACACTCATGGGATCAGAGAAGCATCCTTTTAAGATATCATATTTTGCATTAGCCTTTATTAAACCATTTATATTATATTGCAATAACATATTATGAGCAGATCTCTTAAGCAAGCTGCAAGATTAACCAGATCATCCCCTGCTATCTGTGAAACAGAGTGGTAGATACCCAAGGCTCACTGAGAGCTCCCGGATGCCAGGCCTCCCTGTCTTGTTCTCATGGCTTCTGTCTCCCTCCCCAGGGGGAGTATGTTTGCTAAGAGTCAGTCGTGCTTGCACTCAAAACTAATTATGTCCATTGTACTTGATGTTTTAAAACCTGCAATTTAATTACATATTAAACTGATGAAATAGTAAATGAAAGAGAGTTGTTCCTTCCTTGAAAATGTATTTGAAGAATTTGGAAAGACTATAAAAATGACACGCTAAAACCAATTCCTGTCAGAATAGGTATGAGCGAGACAACGGTGAAAGGTTGAGGGGAAAAAAATCACGAAAATGAATGGTGTCAGTGCTCAGATACTTCCACAGTGCCATTATATTTTTACTCTCTTTTAAATAACCCGAGACCAGAAATTATAAATGACGTGTTATGGCTGTGCAGGAAGGACCGTGACAAATTCCAATGGTCAATGAAAGGAAAGTCCTTGACCCTGGTCTAAAGTTTGGTGAGTGAATATGTACTTAAGGGTTTAAAGTTAAATTTAAACACTTCAGTTATTTATGTGTTATGGCTCTCCACTTTAACAATTTTTTGTTTAACCAGCTGACCACAGTCCTTATTCAGTGCTGGCTTAAGCTCCTGACTCTTCCACAGAACTGCGAACTTCTTTAGAAGACGGTGCCTTATCTTGTTATCTTTGCAACCCCTGGGTATCACATGTGGATCTCAGAACGCAGCAGACGGTCCGTAAATGTTTGCTGAATAATTAGTATGCTAACAGAGTTGAAAGTAGCACACGTTCCGCTGAGTCCTGATACTGGGAAGCCACCAGGCCTGCCGACAAAACTTGAGGAGGGTAGAGTGCAAATGGCACGAAGCAAACTGAACTCAAGAGCTGAGTTAAGAGAAAGAATATCCAGGTTAATGAGAGGAGCTGGAAAATCTCATCTTAAGCTAGACCTGGTTCTGTAAGTTTGTTGTTAATGAGAAAATCTAAGATTTCTTGGGAGAAAATAGCTAATTCATTTTGGAGTTCGTGTTAACCAGGGTGGCGGAAACTGGATGCACATAAGAAACCAGACCGACTATAAGATTGCATTGTGTTACATTGTTTGTACTATACAGAACACGTGTTCTTGTTTATTTATTTATCCTTTATTTTCTTTCTCTCCTTCTGAAGTACAATCTTCACAAGATAACTGACTCTTCTGGCCTGTCTTGCTCACTGCCACAGGTCCACAGTCTTAAATAGTGCCTGCCATATATCAGGTGCCTAGGAATGTTTGTCAAATGAAGAACCAGGGAACTAGACAGCTCCTAAAACATCAGGGGCACAAGTTTGCAAACAGGATCAGCTGTAAGTCACTGTGAAGCAGAAGTGGCATTGATTACCCAAGCCTTCACCACCAAATGGGGGTATTTTTATTTATAAATAAATAAAATGAGCTTGATTTTTGCCTAGTGTAAGACATTGTGGGGGAGATGCAAGAATCAGTCATGGATGCCGGGGCAGCTGGGGGTGATGTTATGAGAAACAGAGTATATCTCTTGATGGAAGTTCAAAAATTTTCTTTAATTACTTTTATAGAAATTCTTGTCTGCTTTGGTTTATAGCAAAAATATATATATATATTTTTAGCTGGTGAACATAGTTTCAATAATTTAAAAATACAATTTATGAGACCATTTCACAGTAACTATAGGAGTTACTGTATCATTCTTCTCTAAGGCACTTAAATAAAAAGACAATCATTACACCATCATTTAAATATTTTTAATTAAAAAGATCATTTTCATATCATAATCTTTCCTAAAAGGACTAAACTGAAAGTAAAGGACAAAAGAAAGAAAAAAGAGCATTTCCTGCTTTTGCATGTATAATTCCGCAGAGAGCAGTGGCTCTCTACTGTACTGGAATCACCGAGATTTTAAGAAACAAACCAATGACAAGCCACCCCAAGGCCAATTAACACAGAATCTCTGGGGGTGGGGCCCTAGCATTAGAATGCTCCCAGGTGATTCTACTGTGCAGAATGCCTGAGGACAATGAAACCAAGCGTGCTGTGGAGGGGAGAGTAGCAGACTGTCTTTACTACCACCTTTCACAAGTCAAACTAAACTGTAGTGAGAAGTTGGAACTTAAATTCCCGTCCATGTATTCAAACCTGCATGCTCTAAATACAATATTTTATGTGGGACTCTCACTCATACATTTTTCTCATGAAGGATTCAGTGTACTGATTGGGAAGTTGGTTAAAGGAAATAAAACCTCCAAAAAGTAAGAATTGACCATCAGAGGCAGAATATCATTATGCATTAGAAATGATTGGGTAGAGTATATCCTATACCTAATCAGAGTTTTTATCTTTTTGAGGTAAAGACTGTGAGCTTGTCAGGCAAAGTTGTGAAAATTATTTGTCTGCAGATACTTGAATTAAACTCATATTATATCTTTTTATATATTTAAATTGAGTCTTGCCTAATGGAAGGGAGAAAGAATTGATGATTTAGAAAAATTATTTTTAAACCAGAGGGTCTATTTATTTTATTTCTAAATCTGTGACTGAGCTCCACTGGAGGACTCTGAAGTCAGTTCAGTGCTGTCTTGCATAGCAACCACACGTCCCATTTTTAGAAAGGCGGCTGACTGGTTAACAGGCCACCCAGTGTGGGTGTGGCCACTTTCAGTAAAGGGACATGCCTTTTCCTTACTCAGCTCCTCACCTCCCCTGTTAATCAGCTTTCCCAACATTATTGTCAGTTTTCTGGGCCACTGTTTTACCCCTACTCCAGGGTGAATACTTAATTACATACCAGGAACTCACAACAGCCCTGCAATAGAGATACTATTATTACCTCTACTTTCCAGATGAGGAAAGAGGGTCATTGAAATGTGGGGCAACTTACCTCAGTCACTCAGCTAATGAATGGTAAAGACACCCTTGGATTTTAGGTTGATCTGACCCAAGCTTGTAAGCACTATATTTGCTCCTTCAATCTTTCACTGTGGATGGGTTTCCCAGGTCATACTGTGGGCTGCTGCCCATTGGAGTCAGATCCTGTTTTCCAAGTCTGTAAAATGGAGAAATTCTGTCCCTTTTTATTCCCTACCACATGGACCAGTACCGCTGGCCGTGGATACCACACCAGGATATGTGGCATCTCGGGCAATGGCTCCAAAGGGGACAACTGGGGTTGGCTGGAAAATCAAACCATTTCCTGCTGCCCACAACCATTGGTGTTGTTCTGAGGGCCAGTTCCATGATCTTTGGTCTCTCTCAGCAATAATCTCTTCTCTTATTCCTCCTGGAGAGGTGGTTAGGATCACCTTCTGGTTATTCTCATTAAGCTTTCCTCCATGTAATGGATCTGATCACTTTTGCTAAGATTTCTCCTATTAGAATGCCCCATGAGCCTTGTCCATAATCAGGTCTCCCTACAATTCTTATATATATAGGCTGTTACAGTTCTGTGAAAAAGAGATGGCTGGCTTTCTTCCAGCATTACAAATATTTCAGATTAGAACCATTGATTTATTGGAATGCCTTTACATGTTTCACCCAAAGAAGCAAAAAGTCACCCACTGAGAACCTGGTTAACCATCAGGAGAAATAAATGCCATGCTCCTTTAAAAAAAAGGCTCCTTAAAAAAAAGCAGGGGGAGAGGTATTACTTGTTCTTTATGCTGACTAACCCTGGTAAATTGGTCTCCCAATAGCCTAAAGGTATCCAGTGGTGCTTAATTGCAACATAAAACTTGTAGGAGGTTCAGAATATCTGGTTCTGTGAGTCATATAAGACTCCAATTCATTCTCGTTTGCATCTGAGCTGATACTATTCATTGATACTACTCAAGCACGGTGGATCTTGTCTGAGGAGGCTGACTTAGGTGAAGGGTTCTCTAGAGACACAATACCTTAGAGTAAAAACATTTTGGATGAATTATGAAAATGGTCAATTATATGCAGTTGAAGTGCTGAGGAAAGTAGCGGTATGACTTTGAACCAGGGCCCTAAATTTGTTTTCGTTATTGGCAATTTCAAATATATTTTAAAGAAGCTTACTTTAAAAGGTCCATTTGCTGAAAATTAATAGTTTTAGAAGTGATAAATGCATTAGAATCTAGCTGCTGACAGGTGTATGTCTATCTGGGGTCTTATGCCAGGCTCTTCAGTGGGTAATGTAAGGATTTTATTGTAAGAAGGTAGGGGCCGTAAGTGGATTTTATAAGGCAGATCCTTGAGGAGAATATGGCAGCAAGTATACCGAACAGTTTTTTCCTGTGAAGAGCTTAGTAATAAAAGAATTAGAGGATAAGTAGAAAATTTACTGGGCCCCAAATTTTAAAACTTTGAAACAACATTCACTCATCTATTCATCATATTAAGTTATAAATTAGATAATGCAGATGTAGAGGAGTCAGAAACAATGTGTAAATATTCATACAGAAATTTCTGTAACATAATGTATTTTATACTTGTTCCTAAAATGTGTAGCATATAAGGTACTACACTATGCAAAATATCAAGTCGATGCCATAAAATAAACATTTTGGGCTTGATGGCATTAACAACAGCTGCACAAACAGATTGGACACTAGGGAGTGTTGTTCAGGGACTTGGGTTGATGAGACAGTCTTGGGAGCGAGTGCAGAGGACATGTGGCAGTTCTGCCTGCCCAGTGTTCCCTTTTCTCCTTAAACGTGGCACACCTCATCTTTTGGGGGATCATTTCTCTACTCTGAGTCCACACAGCTCCAATCGGAGTGTCCATCGTGACTGTAATAGTTGACAAAAGGGATAGGGTATGTGATCTAGGCATGGTAAGTGAGAATGCAAACCTTGGCCACTGGAATTGGTTCAGATTTGGCAACATGACCAAAGTCAGGCCAGTTAGAGTCCATCCCAGAGCTTCTGGAACTATCCGGAAAGATGTTCACTTCTGTAACAGAGGGTTACCTAGTTCACAGGATGTAAGGACAAATAAAACTTGTCTTTGCAAGTTTCTAATGGTTGTCATGTTTAATGTGATACATAATGTATATGACTAGAAAGAAACCCCAAACAAAGAAAAATAGAGCACAGACTTGGGGAGACAAATACGGGGGACATTTGAACACTTGGTTTCTGCTCTTCCCAAACCTAGTAAGCCCTTAAATCTCCCAGATATGTGAGCCGTCATATTTTGTTTTTGTTTAAACTAACATGATACTGTCTTTCTGTCCCTTGCAAATAGATATCTTATTAATACATTTAATTCAAATAGTGGCAGTAATAAGTAGTTAATTTATAATAGTATCAGAGAAAGTTGGTAATTAGGCAGAAATTTTATTCATTTTTGAGGGGTTCTTTTTTAAAAATATATTTTATTGATTATGCTATTACAGTTGTCCCTTCTTTTTTTCTCCCCTTTATTCCCTTCCACCTTGCACCACCCCTCCCACCAGCATTCCTCTAACTTAGCTCATGTCCATGGGTCATACATATAAGTTCCTTGGCTTCTCCATTTCCTATACTATTCTTAACCCCCCTGTCTATTTTGTACCTACCAATTATACTTATTCCCTGTCGCTTTGACCCCAATTCTACCCACTCCACCTCCCCACTGATAATCCTCCATGTGATCTTCATTTTTGTGATTCTGTTTTTGTTCTGCTCTAAGTTGTTTGCTTAGTTATTTTTTAAAGGTTCAGTTGTTGATAGTTGTGAGTTTGTTGTCATTTTACTGTTCATATTTTTTTATCTTCTTTTTCTTAGATAAGTCCCATTAATATTGCCTTTCATGACTTCAAATACTTCTTTCCAGCCCCTTCTTACCTGCAAGGTTTCTTTTGAGAAATCAGCTAAGAGTCTTATGGGAACTTCTTAGTAAGTAACTGTCTCCTTTTCTCTTGCTGCTTTTAAGATTCTCTTTTTATCTTTAATCTCAGGTAATGTAATTATAATGTGCCTTGGTGTGTGCTTCTTTGGGTCCAACTTGTCAGAGACTCTCTGAGCTTCCTGGACTTCCTGGAAGTTTATTTCCTTTGCCAGATTAGGGGAGTTCTCCTTCATTATTTGTTCAAATAAGTTTTCTATTTTTTGTTCTTCCTCTTCTCCTTCTGCCACCCCTATGGTTCCTAAGCCTCTCCTAATTTTTTTTGAATTCTTATTTATTCTGTTCTGGTTGTTTATTTCTTCCTTCTGCTCCAAATTGTTGATTTGAGTCCCAGTTTTTTCCCTTTACTATTGGTTTCTTGTATATTTTTCTTTATTTCACTTTTCATAGCCTTCACTTCTTCCTCTATTTTGCAATCATACTCAATCATTTCTGTGAGTATCCTCATTGCCAGTGTTTTGAACTGTGCATTTGATAGGTTGGCTATCTCATCATTGCTTAGCTCTCTTTTTGGAGCTTTGATCTGTTCTTTCATATGGGCCATAGTTTTTTGTCAGGACATGACTGTTAAGTTGTAAGGGATGGGGCCTTAAGTATTCGTCAGGGCGGGACAACCCACATAGCTGTATTGTGACTCTGTATGTGTAGAAGGGTCTGAGAGGGAACAATGCTGTCTGCTTGACTTTTGGCAGGCTTTCAGTCATTTCCTCTGCTGCTCACAAGCAAATTGGGCCTTTCAGGTGCTGGTTACCAGTTGGATGGGTTTGTGTACATTCTAGGACCCTATGAGTCTCTCCAATGAACTCTCCCGTAAGGCTGGGAGTTTCTCCTGCCACTGCAACCCTCCAGGTTTTTACCACCAGAAGTTTTGAAGCTCTATTTCCCCACTCTGGAACCCTGGTTTGCTGGTTTGTCTTGTTCCCTTGTTGTTCCTCCTGGTTTATCCCCATGCAAATATGGGACTACCTGGTCTGTCAGCCACTGCCTTGCTGTACATCTCTCATCCCAACTGCCTATCTCCACTCCTCTTACTGGTCTGAATGAATGCTTCTTCTTTAACTCCTTGGTTGTTGGACTTCCATAGAGTTTGATTTTCTGGCAGTTCGGGTTACTTTTTGTGTTTGAATCTGTTGTTGTCCTTCTTTTGTTTGGGTGAGGAGGCAAAGTGTATCTACCTATACCTCCATCTTGACCAGAAGTCCCCATAATTAGGCAGAAATTTTAAAAGATTCATGCATATAAAAGAACACGTGAAGCAAAAATATATTTTTATTAGACTATTTCAAAATTTAGATATGATTATAGGATTTTAAGACTATAGAGGTTATTTCTTCTAACTTTAAATTTATAAGGAAACTGAGGTTCAGAGGAAACATCTAAAATATTTAATGAAAATTACTGACAAATGTTTCTATGTGGTGTAGTAATACAAATAAACAGTGGACCTGCAAAAGTACCTTAAAAATTTAAATTTCTCAAGGCTAACTGTGGATTTTAGAAACCATAATTAATGTTATTTTTCAAGCAACTTAAACTAGCCAAAAAAGAACCATAAGAGTGAAATAAGATGCATCTACTATTTTAAAAATAGTTAATCCCCTTTCCTGAAAAGTGACATCAGTCTTCTGTCAACTAGGAAATGTAGATAAAATTACAAACAGATGTGCATCCCAAAACATGAACCAGTTTATTTCATATTAAAGTTTAATTTAGTTTTTTACTCCCTAAAGAAATTAATAAGCACTTAACCTATTGAAATGGAACTATGGTTAAAATTATAAATTGACATCATCTTAACTTTAATTTCTAACCAACTATCAGTATTTTAATGTTACCAAAGGTGATCAAGTCATTAGGAAAAATGATCAAATCCATTGTTTGACATCATGGAGCACCAACAGCTGGCTGACTTAGATAAAGGTTCCACTTTTCCATAAACTTACTATTGTGACATGCGGACATCACAGCAGAGAATTTGGGGACACTGCATTTGTCTTTAAAAATTACACTTGGGAAAAATAAAAACCAGATAATCTGTATTTTGAAGTGTGTTTTGTTATATATTTCATTCATTTACCAATTTATAATTGTGTATCTGGATGGTGGGATTATGGTTTGTACTTTTAATGGGCAGTTTTGAAAGGTTTTAAAACAGAAAAGGAAACTATTTGTCTTGTCTTTGAAAAACAACAAGCACGATGGAAATATTTCGCACCATATGGAGATAATATATAAATAGCAAGAGGATTGTGTCAATTTATTATCAGTATAAAACATAGGGCACACTTCCTACTCTTTGTCTCTTGTGAAAAATACACAGATTCAAATAAAGCTAAGCCAACTGTTACCTTTAATAACTAAAGATAAGAGGATATAGCAAATACATGTGCTCTACTGTGAAAATAAGGCTAGCGAGTCTCATTTAAAATAACTGTGTGAAACTCAAAAACTGAAATATTATGACAACCGAGGGCATGAATATTGATCAGAAGAATGTATAAATAGACTTTCAGTGAGAAAGATCGAAATCACTCATATTCATGTTGGAAACCCCAGGATTAGCAGCATCATTGGTACACAGGCCAGTGATTTGAGCTACTGTAATTATTTGGCAAATGACTGACCACTTTCTGTGTTGTTAAAGAGTCATTAAAATTTTGCTCAGCTGATTGCATGGTAGTTATACAGAAACTGTGACCTGGAAGAGCTATTCCTAATAAGCACTGAGCACATAATATGAAAAATACCAATAGATGCAAATGTGATTACTTATACAATAAAAGTTCTGGCAGTTTTTTCCCTGTTCAAAGGGTCCGAGTATTAATAAAATAAATAAAAATCCTCAGTAATTATGTGGAACTAAACATGAAAGGCAGTTCAAACATTAGCATGTTGCTACACCGTCCTAGGCTAAAGCGGGTCTTTTGTTGCTGTGCAGTCTCCACTTGTCCCTTGGGTATAAGCCAACTTGCGTCAGGTCATATCCTTTCTTAAAAAAAATCAAATAGTAAAGTGAAAAGGGTTAAAGGAAATACTCCTTGACTCATGTATAATTCTTCTGAAGGACTTTTCTACACATGCAAACATATCACAGCTGGACAAAGGAATGGTGAGTGCAGCATCTTGGGTGTAAAACTTAAGGAGGCACTGAGATAGAGTGCCCAAATTTTGCACTCTGGGCACCTCACTTACATTCCCCCTGGTCCTGGTCTTGAAACATGCAAATATGTGTATACAAATTGATATAAATTTATATATAATTCAAAATCAAAATGGGATCATACAGTATACATGTAACTTGTTTGATGCATTCAACAATATATGGCCAACATCCTTCCTTGTGAGTCCATATAGCTGTATGTCACTTTTTTACATATCCTCATGATGTGTTGCAGTATAAATGTACTATGATTTGTTAAATCCTCCCTCTGCTGATGGGCACTTACATTATTTCCAGTTTTGAGTACTCCTAGTAATACTGCAATTACAGACATACATGTTTGTGCACT
This sequence comes from Tonatia bakeri, assembly GCA_004024845.1. Taxonomy (NCBI): domain Eukaryota; kingdom Metazoa; phylum Chordata; class Mammalia; order Chiroptera; family Phyllostomidae; genus Tonatia; species Tonatia bakeri. Next base: position 66,101 of record PVIA01002616.1, on the reverse strand, counting down.
CATGTATTTCAGTAGGACAGATTATTGTCAATAGTGCAATTGTATATTCAGCAAATATGTTTAAAAGGTTGATAGATACTGACAGCTTTCCTTCTAAACTGAAGCAATGTCAAACCAAAATTTCTGAGATGCTGGAAATGTTCTCCATCTGTCTTATTCAATATGGTAGCCACAGGCCACCTGAGGCAAATGAGCACTTGAAATGTTGCTGGTAAGATTGAAGAATAGAATTTTAATTTGATCTCATTTTAAATCTAAACTTTTCAGTTGATTATCTTTGTTTTTCTTGGCTTGTGAACATTGGCTAAGGCCTCCATAAAAAATATTGAATAATAGCTATGACTAAGCAGACTGTTCTTGTTCTGTACTTTAATTGGAATACTTTGAGTGTTTCACCATTCATGTGACATTTATTGTTGAATCCTGATAGATTGTCTTCTTCAAAATAATAGACCCTGCTAGTGGGCTAACCCAAAAGCCATTCTGTGGTCTCTCACTGTAGATGTGAGAGAGGCAGTTACTTCCTCTCTTAAGGGGAAATCTGCTTGTGTCTTAGAGAGATTAATTTGGATCCTCTTAAGGGATAAGTGTCCATGTGTATGTGAGCACAGAACTTGTTGGCAATTCTTTTCCCTATATCTAGTCTTGTTGCCTAGAGCAGTGGTGGACCTCCTGTTCATAAGCAGCCAGCATGCAAATGAAGAACTGACACTAAGCAGGTGAGAACACAAAGCTGGAATAAGCCTGAACCTTGGGTTATATTTTTGGCTCAGTGGTCCAATTCTGAGACTGTCTGCTTCTGGAATTCTTGTAAGATAAACACAAACTGTTTATATAGCTTAATCCACCACTTGTAGAGTTTTCTGTTACTTTCCGTCAGAATCACTCTTACTGATACCTCAAGTCAAGAACACTTTTTTCTATTGTTAATTTTGTGAGTATTATTAAAACCAGAAGTGAATATCATAATTAATTATATATATTTTTGAAAATAACTTTCAAATAACAATAGTGAACACTTAAATAGTGCCTAATATGTGGAAGACATTATTTTAGATTTTTATACTTATTAACTAATTTAATCTTTACAACAACCATATAGGATAGATATTATTATTATCAATATCTTAAAGATAAGGAAATTGAGACACAGAACAATTAGATAAATTGCTTAAGGTCACATAGCTAGTAAGCGGCAGAGCCGAAATTTGAACTCATGTAGTTTGGCTCCAGAATCCTGACTCTTAGTGTACTGTTAGTACCTTCTATAGTATTGAAAAATAATGCATGGAATACAAAATGTATTTTTCAATTCTGTCACTATTTTAATTATTACAGTAATATGCCACTTAATTATGAGGGTATGTTCTGAGAAATGCAGTGTTAGGTGATTTCTTCCTTTTGTAAGCATCACAGAGTGCTTACATGAACCTAAATATTCTATCCCACTGCACACCTGGGCTACATGGTACAGCCTATTTCTCCTAGGCTAGAAGACTGTACAGCCCATTACTGTGCAAAATGATATGAGATTAAATCAAGGACAAGAAAAAATGATGCAATCAAGAGACAGTGTAAACAGGAGATGTATAAGACTGCTGCCTGTGTAACATGACATACGGTTTTACAGCAAACTTTTTTTATAAGTAGCAAGAATTCACTCTAGAATAATGATTAAAAGTATAGTATAGTAAGTACATAAAGTAGTAACATAGCCATTTATTTTCATTGTCAAGTATTATTACTGTGCATAATTGTGTGTGTTATGCTTTTATACAAGTGGCAGTGCAGTGTGTTTGTTTCTACGAGCCCTGCCACAAACATGTGAGCAATGTGTGGCACTACAACTTTATGACAGCTACAGTGCCACAAAGCAATACGAGTTTTTCAGCTCTATTATAATTGTGGGGCCATTACATATGCAGCCCAAGGGTGACCAAAGTGTCATGAAGTACACAACTGTAGTTGTCTTTATCCTGAGAGTGGCCAACAGATCTCTTTGACTAAATCGATGGCAAATTAATATTAAGTATTTTAACATGTTACATAATTCACTGTAAAAGAGCACTAGCAAAATTCAATTGATCAAGTTGAATATATGTGTTAGCTTCTTTTTTTTACTCAAGTTATTTTCTGAATTAAGTTTGATTTCACAAATTTATTTCTTAGACTTCCTTTTTCTTTCTGGGACTCAAGAGAACAATGTCCTTTTCTTATTCTTCCAAAAGCTGGAATTACAATAGATGAATGAAGGCAATTTTTCCTGTTGCTTTGACATGTCCTGACTTTGGCCACATTTTCTTCTTTTTCCTACCCTTTGTCTTTGATCAAGCACAGTGATGCTTTTGTTCTCTGTTGTCCAAGAACATAGCAAAGAGACAACGCACAGAAAAAGAAAATAAGGACTTAATAGTCCCACCGAGTCCTGGATTTTTCTGTTTCATCTCCTTTGTCCTATGTAGACTGTGTATAACTCAACATACATGGACAATGTTTTAAAATCCTTTTGACACCCCACAAATAAGAAATGGTAATAACAGAGCCTCCTGACAGAGCAATTGTATACGTAAATGTGAAGTTAGATTATCTACAACACAGGGCACAATGGGAATTACTCTCCAGCCTCCAGAAGTTGACAGTAGAAAATTATGGTGATAATTGATAATCTTCAAAGTCACTTGGTCTATTTTTTGTCTTATGTGTCTTTTATGTGTTCACTGGAATCTGGCAATGCCTTTAGAAATACAGTGAAATCAAAATCACTAAGCAGGAGCTGTGCCAAAGACAATATTACTGGCAGGACTATAGTTTCACCCTCATTATAGGTCCATCCTATCTACCCTCACCTAAGGACATAAGGCTTTTTTGTGCATATACAAGTATAGTGATGTTTAGTTCATAGATTTATCATCATTATTGTCACCATCTTTCTTAGCATTATCAAGGTGATAATGCTATTATAATTATAATTATCACCATTATGTGATATTTTTGTGTATTTGCCATTTAATAGTATTCATTTTCTAGTAATTTTAAAAAACTCATTGCTAGATGTGCAATTAAATGTCAAATATCTATATAATTAGTCTATATTCTGGAATAAACACTATAATATCAATTGCAAATAAGTTCATGAGTTAACAAATATATCTTCACATGTTTTGGGGAAATATATGTATAAGAGATTATGTAGCTGTTATCTATCATGTAAATGTGAGGGTTTATGTTAGCTATACCAGACAGAAAGAAAAAAAAGACGATGCAGGCAGAGGACTTATAACATTCACAGGGACAGGGGTAGGGGTGGACATTGATAAAGTTCACAATCACAGAAGAAAATAGAAAGAGTAAGATGGACCGTAAAAATGAAAACTGTAGAACAGAATGAGTAGAAATTGAAGAAAGGCAAAGATTTTGAGACTTGAAAGAGAGGCTAGGAACCATTGCTTTGATGTAGAATGCAATGGAACCAAATCAAGAATAACTTAGAAATAGGTGGGTTGAAAAATGAGACATTCTAGAGAATCCAGATAAGGAATTCAGGTTTGTTGGGTGTGAGGGTGTTTGGAAATGCACGTGTTCTCTCCTTTTAATTTCATCCATGCAGGAAACTGAAGGGAAAAATCAAAGCGGAGACTATAGTGGGGAACTCTAAGAGTGTTATCTCAGTTTTGTTATTCCTGAAAGAGTACCAGCTTTCCATGCTCTTTAGTTTTCTCTTGTTTCATAATGGAATTTAGGTAAATTGCCTGTGTAATACCCTCATAGACCAATTAACCTTTTGGAGAATTCATTTTCCTCTTCTCTTTGTCGTAGATTCAAGGTGGACCAAACTTGGAATTCTCTGTATGTTTGGACCATTGTCGTGCACAGCTTCCTGTATGAGGAAGTCTAAAACTAACTCTCAAGTGCAAAGGACTGGGTTCAAATCCTCTTTCTGTATGCTGCTAGGAGTGTGTCACTTAGAGGTTCTGTAAGCTTCTCTTCCCTTCTCTGTAAAATGGGGAAAACAATTGCACCTAACTCAGAGGCTGTAAGATATGAGATAAGCATAGTGAATGGAACGTTGTGAATTCAGCAGCTGATATTATTTCCTTCATATGAACCATCTTACAGCCATCACTTTGGTCTTTATCTGCCCATGGTTTTGCTTAAAGGGCGAGTATTGCACTGATGGGAAATCTCACTCTGCCTAACTAGACATTAATTTTTTTCTGGCCACAATGGGGGCATTTACCTTTTTTATTGCCTTAGAAATATAAGTAATGTTAGTGCACATTGGTGAAAATACTAAAATAAGGATGAATCAGGAAATACTATATATTAAAAGGCATTTATTGTTTGGAACTGCTTAGAAACTAATCAATGGGAACTTATGACTCCAGCAAGATGAAGTTGGAAGTATTACGTGGTGTGAGGATGCAAGGTGCAGAGAGGCAGCGCAGGTGGGGCAGAGAATATGCTGTGGGGGCTCCTTCCAACCTAACTGGATCCTACTCAATATTTGGAAATAAGAGGAGCACACTCAAGGAATGAGTAGTTTACAAGGCTGCTTGCAGAGCGGTTTGGGCTGACAGCTTAATGGAGTTATCTCTTTATTGTTCTTCAGATCATTTACTTAGTAAAACAAATGCAGGCTGATATGGCTTTTTGGGTTGAGACCATTTAATTTGAAAGACATTTATTAACAGAGTTGTTTTGGGATAGAAATATTTCTTAAAGATTAGGATCATGTTTTTTTTTCTCATGTGGACTGTGTATCCTGGGCTTTCACAACTGCAATAATGTAGTTTTTTAACTCATGACAAAATGAAAACCTTGCTTTAAAAAGATGATTTATTAAATTATTTGAATTTTCTTTTACTTTTAAAGTTACAGTGGTACATTAACTTTAATTATAAGGAAATTTCAAAATCATCCTTGTATTCTTTCTTATCTGCCTTGTCTCCAGATTTATAGTGCATATGGACTGCATGTATTATCTCTGCTAGCCCAGAGTCAAGACATATTGATTCCACGTCCTTGTTAGAGCATGCATGGCAGAGACAGCAAATTAGTGTGTATTTAGTCTCTTCACTTCAACTATATTGAAAGTCTCACCAATATTTTCTTTCTTCATCTTAGCTTCATTAAATAAAAACATAATTAAAGAAAGACAGCTACCAAATCCGTAAAGCCTACTGTTTGCTTTTTAATTTTTTAACAGAAATATTCACAATAAAATCAGAACATAGGTTTGTCACCCAGAAATCTCTCAGCAGTCTCTGTAGCTTTTCAAACTGTGGATCAAAGTAAAACGTCTGGGGTTATTATTTTTTAATCCTTGCCCCAGTATATTTATATTTAAAATCAATATATTTATTGATTTTTTTTATAGAGACAGGAAGGGAGAGACAGAGAGGGGACCAAACCCAAAACTTATGCCTATGCTCTGACTGGGATCAAACCTGCAACCTTTCAGTGCATGGGATGACGCTTTAACCAGCTAAGCCAAACTGTCCAGGGCTTAGATTATTTTTAACATATTTTAAGGAATATGAAGAATTTCTTTATGTAAAGCAAATTTTACAAATATGATTTTATGGTGTTTTTTCCTTGGTTGGGATGTTCTCAGTGGCTTCAAGGACAATCTGCCTTTCTCATTCATCCTCTTGTAATAAAGTGACAGGCATTTGGAGAGATGAGAGGCAGGCTGCCCACTCACAGGCTCTGTCCCAGCCATCCGGAGTAGTACCCAAATTAAGGATACCAGAGATTCCATAAAAAACAATGACATGACAAAGAAACCAGTGCTGCAGAGGTGATCTTGACCCAGGGAGAACTGGAAGATGCCTACAAAAAAAAAAGTAAGTCTATAATTTATAATGCATGTTCTTTCTTATCTTCTTTGCAGAATTTTATAAATACTGTTAGAGTTCACTCCTCTTCCAAGGATGAATCACCACTCATGTTTACTAAAGAAAAATAGATTCTATCAGTCTTAGTGAAAAAGGTAATTATCAGAGTGGAGAGACTAGATGGCTAAAATTATTTTGGGGGAATTGAGTTTCATCTTGGAGTCTTGCTTTTTAACTTACTAGCTATTTGATCTTGGTCACTTTTTAAGTATCTATCTACCTCAGTTTCCTGATCTATAAAACTGAAATAATAATAGTACCTATGAGCACTTGATAATTGTTATATGTTAATATAAGTATTGTTTTAAATGGATATGCTGGAGTAGTCTTTCTACCTGATGACTTTCGGGTAGAAAATGCCAATGTCTGGTAGGTAAAGGGCAGTGATGTTAACATTGAGCATTACTGTTGGGCCTGGGATTGAGGGAGTCAATGAGAAAAACAAAAACCTGGTCCTCATTTAAAATCTAACTGTTTGCACAAAAATATACAGCAGCAAAGTTGTGAAACGTTATTAAACTGTGTAGCTAAGATATTTGTACTGTTATGCATATTTTAATAATTGCTATGGCTCTCCTATACTGTAGACTATGAAAAAATAAAGACAATTGTTGCCTAGTTGAAATTAGTAGTTGGAATGAATAGCTCCCCCTTTTTGGAACCACTGTATTGATTATGAAGTAGAAATCATCGTGAAACGCCACTAACCTGGTTACCTTTCTGGAACTGGACTTGGTGGTTAAGCTGAAGGATGACCCCTGACCACTTATAGGACAGCCAGCACAGTTGGCTTGCTCTGAGTCTCTGCACTAATTGAACATGGTCTCTCGCAGAGTTTCAAGGAATGTCTTACAGAGGAGCAGGCTAGATTAATCTGTGACCCACCAAAAGAAAGAAAGGTGTTTTTTTTCCCCCCTCTACCTCTAGCAGAAAAGTTCTGGGATAGAATGTTTGTCTTAATATGTGCCTGTCCCTGAACAATTCGTCAAACTTAGGGGGAATGAGAACACAGGCAGTCCCCAAGACCACGTGGTTTGGGGGAGGCTGATTCCTGGAAGGAAGTGAAGCTAGCCAGACAGCTCATACCTGTTCACACAGTGTGTAAAGAAGTCAGAGACATTCTCCTGGCCGATCGCAGTTTCAAAGTGGAGACCGGTGCTGACTCAGAGATAATTGCTGCAATTTAGATGAGACTGCTGAGGACAAAAGCTAGGGAGAAGAAGGAGCATGATGAGGGAGATTGATATTAGGATATAGTGTCTAGAGCTGTGATTCTCAACCTTTTTCATTTCATGGCACCAATAAACTAATTACTACAATTCTGTGGCAAATCTGACAAACAAAATAGGTATAATTTTGATTCATTCACATCAAGTGGCTATTGTTGTGTTGTCTGTTGTCATTTTTTTTTATTTGACAGTCTAAGGGAAAAGAGGTCAGTGCTCCTGACTAAATAGTTGGTATTGCGTGTTTTAAAAATTCTTGCAGTATGCCCTGGCTGGTGTAGCTCAGTGGATTGAGTGCGGGCTGCGAACCAGGCATCGCAGGTTCGATTCCCAGTCAGGGCACATGCCTAGGTTGCAGGCCATGTCCCCCAGCAACCACACACTGATGTTTCTTTCTCTCTCTCTCTCTCCCTCCCTTCCCTCTCTAAAAATAAATAAATAAAATCTTAAAAAAAAAAAAACTTACAAGCTGTTTATTAAAAAAAAAAATTCTTGCAGTATGCTGCTTTAAAATTTCTGGTCTATAAAAATGATCAACTCATTGGACACAAGAGCCAGTGAGTAGAGGGAAGAATGTGGGGTGGTTTCCAGACACCCAGCCTGAGTGACTTGGAGGATGATAGCGGCATTCCTACTGGAGAAGGAGGACAGGAAGATGAGTTGAGGCAGAAAAGAAGACAATGAACTTCATTTTGAGTATGTTGAGTTGTAGAAAATAATAATGAGTTGGAAAAACATAAGTAAAACCAGACTGTGAAGTTTTTAAAAACTAGAGTCTTCCAAAACTTTTAAGATGTACTAATTAAAAACATCTACAGAATGAAAAGAAAGGAGAAAAGGAAGAGTTCAGTAACTGAGTTTCTTCTGGCAAAATAAACCCATTGTACACTCTGTTAAGTTCGGATAAGCAAAGCAGTTTTGCTTTCTATTCAGAATATCTTTGTTCTGCATTTTATTATTACTAAGAATAGCTCTTAAAAGAATATCACTTTTCTCATTTAAAAGTAGTAAAAGGTATGATCATTTAAATCTCACTAGTTTGAGATAGTCATGGTCAGTATTTTGAAGCATCTCATACTGACACTCATACATACACACACAAATTTATTTAAAGGGGGTCTTTGCACATATGTTCTTTTTTATCATGTCAATCCCTATATTTTTAAACTCTCTTATTACTTATATTTTTTCCATGTCCTCTTCCTTTTTTATTTCTTTATTCTCTCTCCAAAACAACTTATATTAATGTTATATACGTATATGTATACACATACATATACTTAGTAAATTATATATGCACGTATTTTATTTGTACTGTATACATACAAAACTATGGAGGAATTGGTCAGTGTTTTGAAATCATTTCAGAAAACTAGGGTCACATCAATACACATGTTTATGTACTGGGCTTTTCCAACTTAATGTATTGTAAAAATTCCCACAAAGTCAGTTGCTTAGGTATCATGCAAGAGTGTGTCATGTACTTGAGATTGACTTCCCTAAGAGCAGGGACAGTGTCATGTTTGTTTACTGTGAAACCTCATATATCACAACATACAGTAATGAATATGTTGATATTATCAATAGTTTGAAGCCAGGCTACTAAGAATGAAAATATTTGGACTGAACAATTTGTCAAAGCTCCTTTATGAAAAGCACAAAGTGACAGATTTCGATACCCTGTGTGGTTGATAGTATTATTATTCCCATTTCACACATGAGGAAAATGAGGTGCATAGACTTAAAGTAACTTTTCCAAGAGCACAGAATCTGTGCACTGTAAGGTACTCTAGCACAGTCCCTCAAATGCCAGCTGAATGTGCTATCCCTCACGTTCTGTGACGTATACAGCAACTGTGATAAAATCAACACACCCCCAGAGAGTAATTAAATCTTGAAGACTCACAGCATGTTCTCTGCCTGGAGATTTCCTGCACTGGTCACAGTTTCCCCTTTAGAGGTTTTCCACAGTGAGTAGTGGGCATGAATGTTCACATTCCATTTACAGAGGAGAAAGATGAGATACAGTGAAGTGAGATTATTTTATCTAATGACATACAGGAAGTCAGTAAAGGAAAGAGAGGAACTGGTTCTATTGATCCCCAGGCTAGAATTCTGCCTCTCCAGAAAAACCTGATGTCTGGAAATCCCCACTCAGCTTAAGTTTTGTTACAAACGTGGATTTTAGGACTTGGTTAATTTATGACTTTACAGAGAGGAAATGCAGGAAATGGGGTGCTTCACTCAGAGCTGGGAACACAGAGCCAGGCGGTGTCTCTCCGGAGCTGTGTGTGCTGTGCAGATGACCTGCATCAGGATCTCCCAGAGAGTGTGCTGAAAGGCAGAGCCTGGGTCCATCCACCGAATTGGAATCTGGGGGAGGGAGCCTGGAATCTGGGGAGGGACTCTATGGGATTCACTTTTAATAAGCACGCCAGATAACTTTTATGCATACTAATGTTTAAAAACAACTGTTTTGTTCTCCAAAGGGTACCCTTGGGCATCTTGGCTTAGTGGGAAAGACAGACACATACTGTGGGACTTGGGGAAATTACTTTAATTCCCCAATTCTTATTTTTTAATATCTATAACATGGCAATCATAGCACTTATTAACTTGTGGGGTTACCTAATTAAAAGTAATAGGTTAGCCCTGGCTGGTGTAGCTCAGTGGATTGAGCGCGGCCTGTGAACCAGGCATCGCAGGTTCGATTCCCAGTCAGGGCACATGCCTAGGTTGCAGGCCATGTCCCCCAGCAACCGCACACTGATGTTTCTCTCTCTCTCTCCCTCCCTTCCCTCTCTAAAAATAAATAAATAAAATCTTTAAAAAAAAAAAAAAAGTAATAGGTTAAAGAGTCTGGCACCCAATGATTAACTATGAATCTAGCCTAAATTAACCATCATAAGAATGGAAACTTATGAGGGTATTTTGAAAACATAAATCTGATTAATTTGGATTTCAGTTTGGAAAGAATCTGGAAGAGAGAAAATTAGGAATCCAGTAATACACAGTGGATAATCTCTAGTGAAGATCAGGACTTTAAAACTCTATCTGATGTACAACTTAGTGACCAGACATTTACAAATATCTCATAAAGCGATCACCCTGATTACACTTAACTGACACCACACGTAGTTAATACAATATTATCAACTATATTCCCTATGCGGTACTTTGCACCCCTTGAAGATTTTTATGACCGGTGATCTGTGTGTCTTAATCTCTTTCTCCTTTTTTGCCCATCCCCCAACCTCCTCCCACTTGGCAACCATCAATTTGTTCTTTGTATCTATGAATTTGTTTCTGTTTTGTTTGTTCATTTGCTTTGTTTTTTAGATTCCGCATATAAGTAAAATCATATGGTAGTTGTCCTTTTCTATCTGACTTATTATATGTCAACTGTAATTGGAAAAGAAATTTTTAAAAACACAAAACGAATGTATATTGCTGAAAGATAAGGAATTATAAAAAGTATTTATATTTCCATTATACATCTAAAATTAATAATTCCTTAATAACCTCAAATGTGCAGTATAGCTCTATGATTATTTCATGAATGTTTCTATTTTAAAATAATTAGCTTTTTACTTGTTTGGCTCACTATCGAAATAAAGTCCTTGCAGTATGCATTGTGACTGGTCGAAAAACAAACACACAAAGCCCCATCTGTACGACGCGCCGTCACACTCTGGTGGCCTTCTTTAGGACCAGGTGGACGGGTAATGGGTTGGGAGAGCAGACCCAGGCAAAGGCATGGAGCAGAGGAGGGCAGTTGTGAAATACATTGAGATGGGGCGGTGCTGTTTAGATAGTGGTGATAAAACTATGTTGAGTCTCATGCCAAGTGGCAAAGCAGTGATGCCAAAACAAACTGGAAAACAGCAGCACAAATACAGACCTCTAGGGAAAACCTTAGGATACGCCAATTCAGGACAACAAAACAAAGCAGGGTCTTCATGAATTATAGCTATGTGCATGCGTGATATAGAAAAGTGCATATATTTTCTCAAAAAGGGATAGAACTCAAAAATGAAATTTAAAGCCAATTCTAATGAGCCGTGTGAGAATTTTTATCAGGGGAGCTTTTCAGATGTGACTAGGAGTAAGTCACGCTCTCCTTTAGCTTTTGAGACCTCGAATGTGAAAAGAGTAACTGTCTCTTCAGGCCTGTTTCAGTGGGAGGAACCCTGATTGTCTAAAGACACAATGGCACCTTGGCTTCAGTCTCATTTAGTCTAAGTCCTATCTGAATTAGGGACTTTAACAAAATATTTCCATTAGTATGTTTGCTATGTTGTACGTCTTGTTTTATGTGCTATTATGCATTTTTTTTTTACAAAAAGAAATTAATTAAGTAATGGGAAGAAAATAATGCCCTGGCTGGGTAGTTCAGTTGGTTGGAACATTGTCTCCTTACGCCAAGGTTGTGGGTTTGATCCTTGGTCAGGGCATATACAAGGAAGAATGCATAAATAAGTGGAATGACAAATCTCTCTCTCTCTTTCTCTCTCTCTCAAATCAATAAATAAAAATTCTAAAAAAAGAAAATAAGAAGTTGCCATTCACTGAGTACTTAGCTAAGGCTGGTTAAATCCTTTTCATAGGTTATTTAGACCCCACGAAAATCCTAGAAGGTGAGTACTGTTATGATGCCTACTTTTAAGAGAAAATTGAGGAGCAGGTTCTAAATGGTCAAGCTGAACAGGGTCAGAGGAGGAACTGGATCCAGGCCTACGTCTGTGCACTAATTACCATACATAGAGAAAAGAGGGGCTGTTTCCTCTTGTCAGATGAAAATAATCTGGAAGGAAAGGTCTTTATTCCACCAGTTGGAGAGACCTGAGTATTCAATTCGGTCAGACGTCCACTCCTGCATTTTCTTTCTGTGCCTGAAGTGATCACCTCAGAGTCCCAAAGCGTGCTGTTGCAGCAATGAAATGAGCCATCTGTTACTGAATGTTTTGGCTACAAAGCCTTATATTGAATCCAGTAGGCAGGAAAAAGACCTAAGAAGGTGAAGTCCAGGGCAGAGGGCTGGTGACGACATCACTGGTGCACAGACACCGTTAACTGCTGCCCCTGAGGCTTCCTCACTCCCGCTCCTCAAGTTGATGGTAATCATCTTGGAATTATTATCAGGAAATGATTCCCTTAACTGTCATATTGCTTAATTTTTGTTATCTATCAAAGATAATTTACCTAATGACATAGAGAGAAAAGAAGTAAAGCATTTTAAAAGAGGTTGAAGATGATTTTCATTCTGTGCCTAAGAATACTTAGGATGTTCTTTATTTTAAAAAATTAATAAAATTAGGCTTATATTTATATTTGCCAAATTTATTTTTGAAGTAAGAAAAAATAGAGAACCTTTTTTAAAGGTTCCTATTTAAAAAAAAAGTGTGGACTGGGTAAAAAAGGTGAAGGAGTGAAAAAGGACAAACTGACAGTTATGCGGCAGTCGCCAGTGTAACGCACAGCACAGGAACTGCGGTCAGTAATAGTGCGATAACTGTGTGGGAGGGCGAGTGGGCGCTTCAGCTACTGTGGGGCTCACTTTGTAGAGTACATGACTGTCTAACCCCTATGCTGCACACCTGACACTAATACAAATACCAATACAAATGTCAACTGTAATTTAAAAATTAAATATTTTAAAAATGTGGAGTTTCATAATGTTTGCATCTCAGCATAAGAAACTAAAATAGGGCAACCCTTTTTTTTAATGGAATGCACTAAGGAAGAAGGCTTTATTTTCCTTGCATGAATATATAAATTATTTAACAAAATCAAAATAAAATACATGTTTAATAAACACACACACACACACACACACACAAACAACTTGCTGACATTTGGCCTCTGAGACAGGCCAGGGCCTGTACTTACCAGCAGACTACCTAAGAACAATTTTTGTTCTAGTCATACAGGAAAAAACATCTAAAAATTTTTACTTCTATTAACCTCTCAGCTTCCAACAGTGTGGCTGGCACTTTACCATGTTCAAACCTGAGCTTATCTTAATCTCGCACGCGTTGGCCCTGGCCCACATATAGGCGCTGAACTGGGGAGCCCTACCCAGAACATCTCAACTCCATGGTTGTCTCATCCCTGGGCAAAGACTTCACGAAGCATTTTCACATTTGCTTGTATCTTGTTACCCATTTGCAAGGGAACATAATTTAAGAGAGATAATATTGACCCAAACATAAAGGAGCCACAAATCATTTAACAAGCGATTAAGTAGGATAAATAGTGATATGTTTTTATCATTTAAAAAGGGAAGAGCAAAGTATGTGAATATTGGATGGCAAACAAAGGAAATTCAAAAGAGTTACAAGTTGAACAGGGGAAGAACCAGTTATTCTCTGAGGGCAGGTTTCCTTGGCAGCTGGTGAGATGCTGAGAGGTCAATGAGAGCCCCCCCCCGCCCCCCAGCTTGACAGAGAGGGAGTTCCTGACAAGTTGCTTACAAAGTGGCCAGATGTGGTCAGGGAGGGGCTGCTGCAGTTAATCCCACAGGCGTGGGGCAGGTGATAGAAGGTGGTGAACAGGAGCTGTGCTAAGAGCTCCAGAACTGAGGAGTAGGTCAGAGAGGGTGTGCAAGATGAATAAAGGCTTGATCCCAGACAGTGGCTGTGAATAAAGGAGAGGGTATCAGGAACTGCCAAATGTGAGGTGTGGGGTCAGCAGGACAACAATGGCCTCTTAGTTTCTGTAAGGCCAGGTTGGATATTTTAGCATGCTTTCTAAAATGATGTACTAAGGAAAATTGGTTGCTGAAGTGTCGTTACTACAATACTTCTTCAAAGGATATTGATTGGTTGGTTTCTTTAAGATACTTCTTTGGTGTGTTAATGTAATACCATTTCCATCTAAATTTTAATCTTTGAAATTTCCATGCATAGAAATTTAGACATGATTCTCAATATTATTCCCAACTGTTTTTGCCTCTACTTGGTAATATCTTTATCTTTTGAAAGATAAGGCAAGCCTCACAATATTTTTGTGAATTCTACTTCCTGGGTATGGTAGGCAAAATTCTAAAAATGGTCCCCCAAGATTCCACACCCTATAGTCCCCAAAACCTGTGAAAGTGGTATATTATATGGCATAGTGTTAACCTTGTGAAAAGATCTTCCAGGTAGATCGAATCTAGTCACATGAACCCAGTTAAAAGCAGAGAGTGTTCTGCTAGTGGCAGAAGAGGAAGTCACAGAGAGTCACGACACTAGGATTCCATGTGCTATTGATGGCTCAGAGATGAAAGGGCCGTGTGAGGAGGAGTGTGGGATCGTCTCTGCAACCTGAGAGCAGCCTTGGGCTGACAGCCAGCAAGGAGCTGTGTTCATCCAACAGTCAGAATGCACTTGGGAGCAGATTCCTCCCCAGGGCCTCCAGATAAGTGCTTGCTCAGCTGACACTTTGACTTTGGCCTTGTGGGACCCTAAGAAGAGTATCCAGCCAAGACCACCAGTCATCTGGCCTTTAGAACTATGAGTTAATAAATGGGTGTTGTTGAAAGTTGGTAAGTTTGCGGCAATTTGTCACACAGCAAGAGTTAAGTGTGTTATCTGTATGTCTAGGCAAATAGGACTCCTGGCTGAGTGATAGAATAAATAAACCTCATCTAAGTGTTTATTCTCCACTTCCATGATCCTGTGGCTTTATCTTACATCATGTGTCCAATAGCATACATTCTACTTTGCTGGGCGCAGGAATATGATAAGGCCTCAGTGTGCTTCTCTCTGTTGGCCTGACATGACTGATGCTACACCTAATTGGGTATCAGCTGGTGCAGGATTTAGCTCTGTGAATGCTGAAGTAAGCTTCATTCGCTGCCCTGTGCAGTGAAATCACCCAGACAAGCTAATATTTTCCTGAACTGCCACTCACTGCTTAGAATTCTTTTTTTTTTTATTTACTGGAAGAAGATCTAAAGTCAAAAATATATTGTATGCTATTAAAGATTGAGGTGCTGAGGATGGAAAAAACCCAAACCCTTCACTGTGATATCAGGGGAATTTTCAAAAGGTCACTAGGGAATGCAGCAGTAGCTGCTAGTGCATGGGACAAATGTTCTGTTCGGGAGAGGGTGTGCTGCTTGCATACTTGTGATTTGTCTCAGTGATAAGGAAAGGCTAGGCAAACTAAATCAGAAAGGCCTGCCTGCCCTTTAGAACTGAAACTGTGATGAGTCTCCTGATCCAACCTTTGGAAATCTTGATCTAGAACAGAAAAACAGCCTGCTTTATGTTTTATCTTCTTTCTCCCATAGTCATAGGTGTGCATGGAGGCAAAAGCCCAAGCAAAGCCCTGTCTTTGGGCCTGACAAATTAGTAGTGTGATATTGCCCTTAAATCTCTTTGGAAGGGCTCAGCCCCATCTTGGTAGAACCAAGTTGGAGCAGTCATGAGTTCCAGCCCCTGCTCTTTTCTTCTTAGTATGTAAGAAATTTCTTATTTTAAAAGTGGGGAAAATGATGGCAACCTGACAGGGCTGTCCTGTCGGTTAAGTGGGAGGTGTACAGAGAGCCTGGAGCACTGTGCCCAGCAGCTGTGAGCGCTCTGTGGGGTGGCGGGCGGTATTGTTTCTCCTTCCCGCGTCTCTGGGGAAGCACAGCGTTGCATGCCTGGAGCACAGTGGTTGATTCCTGATATGGCTCCTGTGGTTTAAAATTCACTTCTACTGGCTTCCGGTTAGCAATGGTGGAGCAGCACAAGAGTTGCAGGACTGACGGGCTGTTAAGTCAGTGCAAGTAGGCCAAGTACTTTCAAATACTTTAAGGGCAGTGTTTAGAAATAATCCTGATAAATAAATGACAATCTGTGTATATAATTATATATTTAGAAATGCACACATAGTCGCCAATCACTCTCAATTATAATACGGGGCAGTGTGGAGAAGTACAGAGCCCTGAATAATCCTTTAGCAGAACTTTTTAGGTAACTAATGTCTATATTGGATTTTATTGTTTATAAAGTCTTCCATGACCATTATTATAACAATTCTTTTGGTTATAATACAGTGTCATCATTGTTATTATCCCCATTATGTGAATGATGACATTATAATTCAGAAAGGCGAAGTGACTTGCCTGAAGTTGTTCTTTAAATTCTCAGACAATACGATTATTATTTTCTAAGTGTCATTATGAAAAGAAACCTACTTCTAAGGAATTATTATGTTCAATAGAGAAAAGATGGATTAGTTCTTTTATGCCATCAGGAAACTAAATTAGTGATTATCACTGCATGATACAATGATTTAAAATAATCTAAATTTGTTATCAACACAGGTAAATTAAGAAATTAAAGCTACAGAACTTCAGTGTGTTTGTACGTAAGAATATAATAAGAAATTGGGTTCTATTGTATTTGTGATATTTAGACAGAAGGAAGACGCTTGCAAAGGATTTTCTAGGCTGTTCTGTTTCTCCCTGAGTCATTTATGACATAAATCTTTGAGAAAAAAGAGACACGTTTTGAAGTTTACTTTCATTTCCAAATGTATATCTGTGGCCATAGAAAAATAAATTTGTTACTTGTAAATTCAAAGAGTTGAAAAAGATTCTGGAGTCACATCCACTTAGAAGCTCCTTTGTCACAGCTCCATATTTCAGTTTTGAAACCACTTTCATATAAAAATATTCTTCATCCATTTTCCTTCCTCTGTCCACATTTTATTACTGAGACAGAATCTCGGTAAGAATACCGCTAAGGACAATGTTATTATAAATAGTGTAGGAAAAGGAGTGATAAACTGATTCTTTGGAGAATGTGTTTTAGGGGAGGACCATCTTATAACTTTTCCTTGGTGATACTATTGGAAATTACAGATTGGCTACTGAAATAAATATTTGGGCATTTTCCCTCCCTTCAACCACTCAGCTATTGCTTTTCCTCCAATAGATACCTTCTCCGTTGCTGCCCAGGCACGAGCGTTTTCTATGGTCACCAAAGCATGGGGCCTGGAGGAGTTGCATGCAATTTGCCATAGGTTAGCTTTGCATTAACATGCACATTTTAATTTCTGTGATAATAGTAGCTCTACACATTTAACTCTGATTCAACCTAGAACGATGCTGCCAAAACTGCCCGTGGACTTCTGCCTTAAGGAGGTGAGATTTAGGGAATCTGACATAATCGATGAACTTGAAAGAAATCTGTCATCTGGGGAAAAGCATAGGTCTTTTAGCTAAGCATGGAAGTAACCCATAAACCAGGGGAATCCAGTATGTTCCTTCCCTCCAGATTGGGGAGCGGTAGGGAGTAACTGTGGGATATTCTGATTGGTA
This sequence comes from Tonatia bakeri, assembly GCA_004024845.1. NCBI lineage: Eukaryota > Metazoa > Chordata > Mammalia > Chiroptera > Phyllostomidae > Tonatia > Tonatia bakeri. The sequence goes on along the minus strand of PVIA01002616.1, from coordinate 48,681 downwards.
GGGTAAAATGAATACACAGGAGGCTGTGGCTGGGGAAGGGGAAGTCCTTGGGAAAATGAAAGGAAGAGCTGAGCTATCAGCAGACATTCTGTTCCCAAGTCTCTACTCCTTACTCTGTTGTATATTCTTGTGTTACTACAGCACCTGAGTAATGAGAGCTTTTGGTCTTTATCTTGTGATTATGAGAAGAAATGCACCATGTACCAGGTATTGTTTGGGGTTGATGAGGACAGAGAGCTGCCTGACCAGGGCCAAGTGTCCATCGGGAGGACTGAGCAGGGCCAGGATACTCTCAAGTGGACGGGAGGTCAGGGTACTGCCTCAGCGATTTATCCAGACCAGCCCGCAAATAACAGGCTGTGAAATGGGAGTCTGTCCTGTTGTTTTACTGGGGGATTAAAGGCACACCATATTCTCCACATAGAGTGACCTCACCAGGTGGGCCAGCTGCCTCCCACCAGGGTGTAGTGAGAGGTGCCAGTGCTGAGAACTGGCCCTGTCCCTAAGTACTTTCCCTGCCTCCCCTCCCCGCCAAGCCATCCAACTTAATATGGAGGGTATGGGGCGTTGGGAGATAAAATGCTGCTTTTAAAAAGGTGCTATTCTTGTGAAGAGAATTAATTCTTTCTTCATTAATATGTTATCACCTTCCAAGACAAGGGAGGAAAATCCCAGAATAATTGCCATAAAGTTTGTAGGGGTGGGGTGAAGGTGGGAGTGGGTGGTTGTGGGGTTGGGAGGGGTGGGATGCCTGATCTCTCTGTGCCCCCTACCCACACAGAGTCAGAAACTAAGGATATCTTCTTTGAAATTGGAGGCCATTGGACCTGCTCAGTGCTGGTGGCTGCTGAGACACAGAGAAACGTCAGCAAAGAGACAGGCTAGATGAACAAGTTGTGCGGGCAAAGTGGAGCGCCCGCCGCCCAGGGTGACAAGGACATGAGAGTTGAGTGGGATGGGGCCAGGCCACTTTTGGGAAGAGGAGTTCTCTGAGCCAAGGGGCTGCAGGGTTAACAGCCAGTGGCAGGAGCTGAAGGTGGGTGAGTGGTCTGGCCGGGGACCTCCTCCAGCTCCAGAAGCCTTGCAAAGGGAAGTCTATTTTCCAGACCAGTGTCTGGCCCCCTGACACACAGATAGCCACGAAGCCAGTTATTCTACATCAGACAGGATCCTAGTCTTGCCCTGTCATTTGCCCCATTCCTTCATGTTCTCAGAGCTCGAGAACACCAGAGGAGCCAGTGCCTGGGAGGGCGAAGAGGGCCTGCCAGGGCAGGGCAGAACCTCGACCCCTGTCCCCATCACTCTCCTTCTTGTACAATAAGCTCAGCCTGAGCTAAGGAGAGAAAAGGGACAATATTTGAACCCAGAACCATTGAAGTTTTAATGGTACTGTGTATTAAATGCAATTAGACTAATAAGCACAAGTGCCTGAAATATTTTATAGGAGCTGATCAGCAAAGGGGTCAAGGAGACCGTCAACAGAAATATTTGGAGGCAGATCTTTATCAGAAGAAACGAGGTTTTTTGCTTATGCGCAGAGCAGATCGAGGCTTCTGAACCCATTGGAGCAGATATAACTGGGCAGACTCAGGAGTGTAAGAGCACAGCACACGGGGCCAGATGAATGCTACTGAGAAGGGAAAGAGAGAAGGGAAAAAAGAAAGGAAATAGGTGGCGGAGGGAGTCAGGGAGTACAGCCCTTTATCTGCATCTGCTAAGTAAAGAGGGCTGCTGGCGCTTTGGTAATGGGCCGAGGAGCTGCCCTTGATGGCACCAGTGTGGAGAGGGTGCTGCACTTGATCTAATCATTGCATAATAAGCAAAACAGCTCCCTTTCATAATTGTCATTTAAGTGACTTCCTCTGGATTGAACATGCATAATTCCTTTCATCATCAAAATCTTTCATCATTTTTATCCTCTTTCCTTTGCTCTCTGAAATGTGGTCCCTTCGGCCTTTTTTTAAAAAAGTATTTTAACAGGAATCATTTTCTAAGTCTTTCATTTCCCTTCATGCACATAAGTAATCATTCAATTTCATGCCTTGAATGTAAGAAGCAGCAGCTAAATCAATACTACTGAACACATTTGCAAGAGAAAAGAATTTTTAAATAAGTTTCCCTACGCACACAAGTAGATGAGCTGTCAGGATAGATGATTCCTCGCATTTCTGGAAAACAGAATAGGAATAGATCCTTTACACTCAAACGGAAAGTTTCTTGTTATTTTTTTAAAACTGAATATGTCCAAAATATAAAGCAATGTCTGTAGTTATTTGGACAAAGTGCTGCCACTGAAATTGCCTACTTTTAATTAAAATTTTTTTTCTTTTTTTGATCAGGGAAATGTTATCTTCCTCACTTCCAACCTGGCTAAATGTAACATCAAGTTGCCAAAACTTGTTACTTTAAAATTGAGATTTTTATTGGAAAATCAATATAGATGGCTGCTTCTACCAGTTTGAAAGGCCACAAATACATCGTCTTGAATGCTGGGAGGGATTTTCTAGAAGAATATAAATTTTACTTCCACATGATTTTGATTTTGTAGGAGACCATAACTTTTGGAATTCCTAGTAAAGAGGAAAATGTGTGTTGTTTTTAGTGGATGCTTTTAGAAAAAACAATATTACGTGTTCTGGCAACATGAACTCTTAAAGTCTGTGCAGGTGCCTCATAAATACCCAGGTTTAGCCTGTGTCAGGAACACATTAATTGCTTTGATACTGTTAATAACATAGGCATTTACTATCTGGTATGACACCATAGGGGAGCTTACATCACACACACTTAGATCACAGAGCTAAGAAAAGCCACCTTTTGGCATACTTGAAAAAATAAAGCAATCATGTATTACTGGCTATAGATATCAGAGGTTTTCTTCCTGCTTAAGAATCTTCTTAATATATAATTTTTTTAAATATCACTCTGTTTAAAACTATTATTTTCTAGATTTTCTTTCCATAACATTATTAATTCACACATCAATGAGGGTACTTTCTCTGCTAAATAACAATTCTCATGAAACATTTTCAGTGATTGACTAAATTTTTCAAAGGGATTATTTTTTATTTGTTCTCTTCTTTACTTTTGGGAATTCTGGAAGGGTGTTTATTTGACCCTGTCCAACCCACCTCTGAAGATGCTGTACTCTCCAGGTTAATGGTAAGGACTATGAGAGTAACCTCAGACCTTAATACCAAACTTCTTGGTTCTTATGGTTTTCTTTTCTTTTAAAGAAAACTATGTCCTTTTAGTACTTTTAAAGTTGACATCTAAATTTGTTTTAATTATAAGTTTAAGTAAATTCATTTTTTTGTTACTAGGAGGTAAAAAATATTGAACATCTTGCAAAATGAAATGAGGATTGTCTGTAATTGGATAAATATTTTATGTGAATCAATTAAATACATTTTAATTACCTTACAAAATAAAACAGTGCAAAGATGGCAAGTATAATTTATAGCCATGAGGTTTTCCAAAGTATCTTAATTTTTTTTGGTAGTCCTATGAAGCACTCTAGTTGTAATGAAAATAATCAGTGTCTCTGCTCTGTATTTCCTTGATTGTCTTGAATTTAGAAAAATTACAAAGTGGGCTGAAATATCTTCCTTTTTAATGCAGACTTCACCTTAACAGATACATATATAAGAGAGGGGAAGCTAAGAGTCCCTGCCTATTTAAGATGCCTTGATAAATGAGTGCAGTCTTCTCCCAGTCTTCTCTCTCAGCCTTTGTTGGGGCCTTGGAGATTTTCCATCTTAGGGCAATGCCCAGCAGTGAGATTGGGTGTGTGTGTATGAAGGTATGCTTTCTTCTGTACAATGGGAGAAGGACTGTGGAACCATAACCTCATTTTCAGGCAAATTGATTATTGGAAAGAGCACATATCGAAGTTGAAGATCTGAAAACTGAGTCCCTTAGGACTGTTTCCATATGTAAACCCTGAGCATTTTCAAAGACCACTTATCTAGGCAATATCTTCCTCCCTCTTTTAAAACCAGGACAGTTTTACAAGGCAACAGGGAGTGAGTCTCGACCTACTCTCAGTCCATGGCCCTTTTGTTACTACAGTGAGGTTGATTAATTAAGAGAATAGGTAATTAATGTCAATGTCATGATTCAGTGTGTGCTGATAAATGGCTATTGGGAGAAGGAGGAAGTCTGATTTGTAGTGTTTGCCTATTTCCATGGTGTAAATAATCCCGCCATGGCCTATTTTAAGCTATAATATGAAATAATCTGGGTTCCCAAATTCCTGAAATTGACAGTCAGCTCTCAGGCTCTCATGAGGTGGTCTAAGCCAGCTCTAGCACATCAGTATGTCATGATTTGTTAATTACACTGCTCTGATCAGAGTCAGCTGCAGGAGTAACAACTTCGGGTGTCTCCCTGACACCTCCCTGGCCACCTGTACCATTCTCTGACCTTGAACTTAGAATGATGACTGACATGTCCTTCCTTGTTGACAGTCCTAACTGTGGTTTTCCTTCAAGTGCAAACCATATTGTGCTTCTGTGACCAAAACTATGCAGTAGAGCAAATGTCTATTTTCTAGTATGTCTTATAAAACGCAGTTGTTAATTGGCCTATTATCTTATTCATTTTTTTGATATTTATAAAATACTACTTGAACTTGAAGTTACCATTGTATTTAATGGATTATGTCTTCTTGATTTGGTCCCTTGGAAGCAGACCCTGCAATGAGGATTTGATGCAGTTTAGGAGGTGCAGGGAACAACAGGGGAGTAGCAACTGGTACAGAGAAGAGAAGGTTACCAACAAAAGGTGACCAATAAAACTGGCTTATTAGCCAGCTACCAGAATGAGTGACTGGAGCTCAGACTTGTGAGGAAACCCTAGGAAACAGTGTAAACACATGCTTCAGAATTACCCTGCTGGAGAGGCAAGGGTGTCACTGGTTAAGGAGTGCTTCTGAGGTTGCTCATGGCCCTTGCATTTGGCTAGGTATGTGGGAGGATTGACCTTCATTTCTTGGAAACATCCTCTGACCAGAGATGCAAATATTGGCAACTAGATGAGGCCCAAACACATTGAAAAGCCAAGAAGTGAGGGTGGGCACTGACGATATCTGCTGTGTTTTAAAACTTGCAGTAGATATGAGGGCAGTACATCGGTATTATTGCTTTATCTGGAAACTCTAGTTCTTTATACAACATGTGGATGGCACCTAGCAAACTCAAGTTGATCATATTCTGTCTTAACCAGGGTTTCTCTCATTAGGTGGATGTCAGATTCTCACAGGAAAATGCCTCCAAACACAAAGCCAGAGACCCCACCTATTCTTAAATGCATGACAATTTGAAAGTCATTGCTTTAGAAATTGATTCACAAATATTGGCCCACCTAGGGAGAAGAGGGAAGTCTATTGTGAAATAACCATCTGGGGTTCTTGTATTAAAAATAAATCCAGGGATGCCCTCTAGCCTCTCTTCTCTGGAGATGTGCATTTAGATACGTATTTGTCCATTTCAAGCTGTCCAAGTGAGAATAATATACAGCTAGTTTAAGGAAAAAAGCAGAGTCTGTGCAGTGGTCATGGGACCAGGGAGCAACTTAAAGGGTTGGAGGCAAGGATGATTCCTAAACAGGACACTGTAATTATGTTTTTAACATTGTTGAATTCTTAAGAGCCTGGTGGGGCAGGCTGCACCTTCTCCACATCTGGCAAAATTGAGATTGAGAGCGAATGCATCTCTATTGCCTGGGGGAAGAGATAGCCCACTAGTTCTGCATTCATAGCCTTACCTATCTGATTAGGAGCAGACTGAGGGGGAGGCACCTGTAGACTTGTATTGCTCCCAGAAATCTAGATCAGCACAGTGACCAATCTGATGTTCCTTCCCAAATTGGCAACATTTGGGTATAAGTGGAAAGAAGGAAATATAATGTCTATGGGAAAAAGTATGAATAAATGGGTTATGTAACGAGGGAAATCCAATATACATTAACACCCAGAAAGGGGCTCAGAGAAGGAGGTGATACTGTCCTTTCACTCAGTTTATCAGATGCCTCGAAAGGCCATATATTGTTGACACCACTCCTGCCTTGGGAACCTGACAAGATGGGAAGAAAGACTGCAGACTTGAGTGGCGTCTCCTGGAAAACATTTTCATGTGATGTGCTGGTGACGGGCTGGACAGTTACTAATGACTGGATGGGGCTGTAGTAATGTGACATTATCCGTTGACTTTAATGATTGTTTTGCTATTAGAGATTTGTGTTTGAAGACCAAGGGTGGACTTGATCCTGTGATTTATAAGAAATATATATTTGATCTTTGTCCCCATTTCTGGTGCAGAGTTTGTAAAACCCTTGGAATTTCCTAAGTGAAAGGACTGATAAAGGTGTCTGGATATTCATAACAAACCCCTTTCAATCACACCTGAATTTATATTAATAAGGAGACTTTGGGAAAGCACCTAAGGATGGGGGTGGGGGGACTGGTTGCCAGGGGAACTGATGTGTGGTTGGAGGGTTGGAACTTTCAGTTTCTCCTGAGAGGTGAAAACAATCACTAACAGTCACTGATTTAATCGATTGTGTCTATCTAATGAAGCCTCCATAAAAACCCAAAAGGACAGGGTTTAGAGAGCATTCATGTTGCTGGACATGTGGAGACTGGGGAGAGGGGTGCACCCAGAGAGAGCGTGGAAACTCTGCACCCCTTTCCACACACCCTGCCCTATGCATCTCTTCCATCTGCCTATTGTCAAGTTATATCCTATTGTAACAAACTGATAAGCTTGATTAAATGTTTCTCTGAGTTCTGTGAGCTTCCCTAGTAAATTAATTGAAATCGAGGAGAGGGTTATGGGAATCTCTGATCTACAGCCAGTTGGTCAGAAGCACAGGTGACAACCTGGGCTAGCCGTTGGCGTACGAAGAGTGTGTGGGGGTCAGTTTGTGGGACTGTGGAATCTGATGCTGTCTCCAGGTAGGAAGTGTCAAATTGAGTTGAACTGTAGGACACCCAGCTGAGAATTACCTGGTGTGGGGAAAAATCTACACATTGGAATTGGCGTCAGAACTGGAATTGGTGCCAGAATCTTAGAAGCAGAACTGTGATGTTCACCAGCTCTGGGGAAGCACTTAAAGAGGAACTCTTCCCGTAGTCAGTGACACAGTTGAATAATACTTTGCCTCCTTCCCATGTCCAATCCCTCCAATAAGCACCCTCCCAGATTCTCTGCCATAAACACAGCATATTAAAAAATTCTTTATATATACCATTTCCTTGAAAATGAAATTAGGAATTTGGTTGATTACAGAAACTCTTCCCAAGAAATCTTCCCTGACTTCACATTTCTCTGGCCTTCCACACCCCAGTGGAGACTTTCCTCACAGTGCTTGCTGCTTTTCGGGAAATGATGTGGTCTGTGTGGGTGGTTCCTGCGAGACTGCAGCCTGCACCAGGGGTGGACATGGTTTCACTCAATTTTACATCCCTCTCCTTCAGCAGTATCTGGTAGATAGTGCGTATTAATAAATAGCTACTAAGCAAAACCACACTGCTCTTTAGGAACATATGAAAGAAACTCAGGAAGATAAACATTCTTGATAAAACAAAAACATTTATGAGCCCTTTTGGAAAGGGAATGTTCATCTTATAGCTACAAAAACTAATAAACTTTCATAAACTTGGATTTGTACTTAATTCCTAAAAGGATTCATTTGGTTAGTGTTCCCTTAGCAAAAACATTTCAGCTACCCATGACTGTAGACCAATCACTCATGCATGTCTGTATGTGAGGGTTTTTTTTTTTTCACACCAGAGACTAGGCCCTATATAATAGGACATAGTGGATAGCAACACTGTCTATGAACGTAGTAAGGGCAGTTGAAGTTGAAACCCTGGACTCAAAATAAAGAATTTTTAGTGAAGATTACATCATTTGTTAAAATGCACTAATGGAAAGAGAAATAAGAAGGAGGCTAAATAAAAGACAGTGAACTCATTAAAAATTTCTTCTTAACAACTTGTATAGAATTATGCAAAAATATTGGTAGTTCTGATGACCTGAGAAATTCCCTTCATGGAAGATGACTATGAAATGAAAGGTTTTCCAAAGTGGTTTATGGAAATATGTTTTATTACTATTTGGAGATGGTATATAAATGTTTTTCCTTGCAGAATTCTAAAGTTAGGTCTGAAACACTGTCCTTGATGGATTCTAGAAGGGGTTTGGCTTCGACCAGGGCACTATTTCGGTTTCCTTCCCATCCTCAGACTCTGTGTTAGTGGCTGTACATTTCAAGTTGCATCAGAATACATTTAATTCAAAAATAAATTCACTTTTATAAAGCGAGAAAATGCCGCAATTTGGTGATAATGATGCATTTATTTTGGGCTCCTGGGCTTCCAATTGCTGTGGAACTGAATCATAGAGAAATTACAGTGTGCAAATGAAGTAGCTGAGATGCCGGAGTTTGTTCTCATGATATTAAAATTAATCTTATCAGGGAAGGGATGCTGAATGTTAACTCAGGAAAAAACACTCAGATGAATGTTAGATTTCATGTTATGACAGCAAAAATCATTCATTTGGTATCCATTGATTTTGTCTAGGATCTTCTTATGATAAAACAAGATTTTCTCTTTTTTCTCCATCTCCCTTTCTATTTTACCCGAGAGGTTACCTTGTTAGCTCTTACTTTGTTAATATTTTTGTGCTGTTACTGGTAGCAGCTCACAAAAAATAGTGGAATTGCTGAGGCGGTCATAGTGTGAAAAAGTAAGTTATCTCACTCAGTGTTTATGAAGGGGAAGAGGAGAAAAGAAGAAGAAAGACAATGTCAGAACACTGACTTTTTCAACACAAAGAATGACTAAAGTGCTCTTTTAAAAAGGCCAGATTTATGGCCCGGAAGCCTAAAGGCCCTGTTCACTCACTGCAGAGGCTCAGAGGAGTTATCTCTGCACGCTGGTGACTCATCCTGCTGCGCGGGAAGGCTCGCCCACAGATGAGAGGGTAATTTAGTTTCTAGGGTGGTTTAGTCTTCTTGTTCAGTTTACTCACAAAGGTGCTAATCAGAGGAAATTGTTATGGTGTTATTTTTTTCACTTTAACATCTGTTTCCTGTGAGCTGGATACGGAAAACTCAGGCATTCTGTAGGAGTAGCCGGAGAAGTTGCATGGCAGTGATTTTGAGTCAGTGTGGTAAGTTAGAGTGTAATACAGAGGCCTGTGTATGAAATAATCAGAACCTCATAAATCCACAAACTTCTCATGTCCAGGTTAAGAAATTAGTCATGTTAAGATTAGAAATCACATGCCTTGGTTGGTATAGTTCAGTGGATGGAGCGTGGGCCTGTGAACCAAAGGGTCACTGGTTTGATTCCCAGTCAGGGCACATGCCTGGGTTGCAGGCCAGGTCCCCAGGTGGGTGTGTGTGAGAGGCAACCACATGCTGATGTTTCTCTCCCTTTCTTTCTCCATCCTTTCCTCTCTCTAAAAATAAATAAATAAAGGCTAAAAAATGAAAGAAAAAAAGATTAGAAATCACATTATCTAATGCTTAAAAAAACAACAACAAACAAATAGCTTTTGCACAAAAAATGTTAGAGGTGAGGAAATACATACATGTTTACTTTTTTCTTAGAAATTTGGTTAATATTTATGCCTGACATTATTCTGAGTGCTTTATATGTGTTAACTCATTCAATCCATGCAGCCACTAGAGATATAAAGTAGATAATTTTATCCTCACTTTGCAGAGGTCACACAAATGTGCACAGGCAAGGAAACTGAGGCATGAAGTGGTTAAGTAACAAGTGAGTGAGTGGTGGGTCTGAGATTCTAACTCCAGCAGTCTTATAACTAAAACTAAAATAAAATAGCTGTATGTTTGTCTGTATATAGAGAGAAACAATTAGGATATATTGCATAATAGAAATGTGGTAGTCTTTTAATAAAGAGTTTATCTGAAACTAGCCTAAGTACACCATTCAAGTCTTGCCTAGCAAGAAAACGTATTTAGAACTTAGAATTAATAACTTCCAGAATCTCATACTGTGATACTTTAATACTGGCAAGATCTCGTCGACATTTGTTGTGTTCCCCACAACTCCTCACCCCACAAGGTTTTATATGACTCCAAGTGTGAACAGTAATTTGAATATTCAAGCCAGGACCTAGTGGAGAGGTTAAAACCAACTCTTGTTTCCGTAGTACATTGCCTGTTCCGAGCTACTAAATACCTGAGAGAAGGTGTAAAATAATACTCTCCAGATGATCTCTTTTTTACTATGTCATATAAAGCCCGTCAGTGTTATTGCCGTTGTTGTGATTTTAACCCATATTATATTGTATAATGCTGGTCATACACAGGGGCAGTGAAATCTAGTAAGTCTTCACTAGCTTAGGAAAAAAGATTGATAGAAAATCATTAGTGGTACAGAAAAATATGCTATTTAAAAATATGGGCTCCAAGTACTTATTCAGCAAACTTATGTATCTACAAAAATTGAAGATTTAAAGTGTTTGATAAAACTCTCCTATAATTTTCTTTCCATTTTATTTATCTATAGGGAGCTGTCCTCTGCTGTTTCACTATTTGTTCATTTGTTGAAGAAAGTAAAAATTTATTACTCTATCTCTTTTATAATCGTCTATTTCTTGGCATAAGAAAATCATTCTATATTGGAACCAAAGAAATCCTAGTTAAACCTCTGCATTACTCTTAGATATGCTAAGCGAACAGCATTTCACCTTCTGAAAAACATATTTCATTTTTTCTGATTAGATAATATTTTAGATACTATTAATTTCCTATAGTACATACCATCACATTTACATCATGATTCATTCCTGCTGTTGCCATAGATGGTTATGATAGGGATGGCCAAATCTTCTGGTCTAATTTTTATATGATGAGTACAGCATGGTTTTGGAGGCTACATCAAAATCCTATGTCTTTGGCATGCAACATATTTTAGGTTTAATTTTAAATTTAATTTATATATCTTTCTTTTATTTACTTATCCCACTGCAAACACTCAAGACTCCAGCTGTTCCTCTTCTGGGAGGCTTGGATAGGCTGTTTGTTTAAGGTCATTGTGTTAGTGTGTGATGGTGGGAGATGGTTTCTGTTGATCACTCAAAAGCATGTAACTTTTCCCCAAATAGACCTAGTGTTGTATATGTATCTACTTTCCTCTATTCGGTCATGCACTTTATCAACAGCCTCAGCTTGAGCCAAAAAGAATGAGTCACCGTTGCTTTAGGTATGGACATGTGATGCAATTCTGGCCAAGGACACAAGCATTGTTATTCTCATTTCCCTGAACAAGTAAGTGACAGGGCTCAAAGGGAATCCAAGTTCCTAACCCCAGGGTCAACCACTGCCTTTCTTCTGCACAGAGAGCATCCTGGGAGATGATACTTATTTTTAATTGTGATTGGATAGTTACTTACCATTTGTGTTGCTATCTTTTGCTGCATAACAAAAACCCCCAGAACTTTGTCACTAGCAATAACAAATATCTGTTATCTTACCCAATTTCTGAGGGCCAGGAACCCAGGAGCAGTGCACTGGTGGCCTTGACTCAGGGTTTCTCATAAGGCTGTAGTCAAACTGGGCTCGGTACCAAGTTTATTTTTCGTAAACCAGTAGAGCAAATAAAGAAGATACAGGGATTATGGTTAAAAGTTCTCTTAAATCTTCTCTAAGTCGTTATGAAATGTCAGAAATATCCAGATTATAATTGGTGATAAGGAAAAAGAGATTAGCTATTAAAAATTTCTGTATTTGGCATTTATCACACTATATTGCAATTATTTATCCAATATATAATAGATTATACTATTGTGTGATAATGATGACTCTCCTTTTAGACCAAGGGTCTTCAATACTGGACACAAATTAAAATAAATTGGGAGTTTTAAAAAATATATTAACTCATGTTAACCCATAATACATGGGCTCTACTCTTATCTGATTAAATCAGAACCTTTAGCTATGAGTCTCAATGGTCATTAATTTTAACAGCTTGTCAGGATACTTGTATACTTAGCATTGAGAACAGCTCTTCTCTTAATAAATGTTTACCCCTTTGTGTCATGTACATTTTTGGGAATGTAAGGAAAACTATGGATAATTCTCCTTAGAAAACGTGATCTGTACATTCACAAAAATATTTTGTATGACTTCAAGAGGTTTGGCATCGCTGATTTAGACTACGAGTCCTTCAGTGGTAGGAACTGTGTGTGTGTGTGTGTGTTTTAAATCTGTGTGTATTTTTGATATGAACTTCTCACTGCTTTTGTCTACCTCCACTTCAAGAAGTGAGAATTTGAGTCCTGGTATAAGAATAGACATATAGACCAATGCAGTGGGATTGAGAATCTAGAAATAAATCCATACATCTATGGCCAATTAATTTTGACAAGAGGGCCAAGACAATTAAGTGGGAAAGAATAGACTCTTTAAGAAATGGTGCTGGGACAACTGGATATACACCCCTCCCTCACACCATATACAAAAGTTAATGCAAAATAAAACCACTACTTAATATATGAATTAGAACTATAAAACTCTTAGAAGAAAATAGAAGCCTAAATCTTTGTGATATAGGATTTGACAATGTATTACTAGACAGTATATCAAAAGCAGCAAAGAAAAAGTAGATATATTTGCTTCATCAAAATTTAAAAATTTTATCAAAGGACATTACCAAGAAAGTGATGAGACAATCTATACAATGGAAGAAATATATTTGCAAATCTTATGTCAGATAAAGCTCTAATATTCAGAATACATAAAATTCTTACAATTCAACAATAAAAGGCAAAAAAAATCAATTAAAACATGTACAAAGCACTTAAATAAACATTTCTCCAAAGAGGATAGACAAATGGCCAATACCTGAAAAGATGCTCAACATCATTAGAAATTAGGGAAATGAAACTCAAATCCACAAAAAGATATCCTTTCACAGCCAATAGGATGGCTACACTTTCTGTAAAAAAATGCTACATAAATGAAGAATAACAAGCGTTTACAAAGATGTGGAGAAATCAGAACACTCTTACATTGCTGATGGCAATGTAAAAGGGTGTGGCCCCTGTGGAAAACAGTTTGTAATTCCTTGAGAAGTTAAACATAGAATTGACATACAATCCATTAACCCCATTCCTGGGTAAATATCCCAGAGGATTTAGAACAGGTACTCAGATACTTGTACATGGATGTTTATAGAACCACTATTTACAATAGCTAAACGGAAACAACTCAGATGTCCACCCACTGACAATGAATAAACAAATGTGAGATGTATGTACAATGGAATTACTCAGCCAAAATAAGGAATGGAGTATTGATACATACCACAATGTCTATGAACCTCAGGGAAGTTATGGAAGTCAAAGAAGCCAGACACAACAGACCATATATTATATTATCCCATTTATGTGAAGTGTCAGGAATAGGTAAATCCATTGAGACAGAAGGTAGATTGTTGGTTGCTAGCTGGCTAGGAGTGGTGGGAATAGAGGGAGTGACTACTACTTAGTTAGAGAGTTCCTTTTGGGGTTCCAAAATGTCTTAAAATTAGATAGAGGTTGTGATTGCACAGCCTTATGAATGTGTAAAATGCCACTGAACTGTACACCTTAAAAAGGTTAATTTTTTGTTATATGAATTTCACTTCAATTAAAAATATCACTGAGGCTGTCCCAGGCAAACTGGGGCAAGTTGGTCACCCTGTTCCTCACATGTGGGACAATTTGTATGCAAAATAACTGACTCTGAGTTATTTCTTGAAACTACTTTAAACACTTACTAGAACACACCAAGTGTTCAATAAATATTAACTACTATTTAAAAATGGAAGTGGGTATTGCAGGCAGTTTATGAAAACATGATGCAACCTTCACTCTATCTACTGAGCCCTCACACAGTTTCTGACACTGATACATATGCTTTTAGTGTATCCTTTCAAATCGACCTGACCGAGAAGCTTCATTCTCTAAAGATATTCAGTAATGTACTATATTCTCAACACTTCAGAACCCTGACAATTGACTAATATATGCATTAGGGGACAATTAAGTTTGGGCAATAACTTACTCTATATACTATTTCATATAAAACATTGAAATTTCAGGGTAATAAAACAACCATTATGGCACAAAGAGCCATGGTTAGCTTTCTATGAGTAATCTTGTACAATTAGTAATTTTTCCTCTAGTCCGGAACTTTAAGTAAATCCATATGTAACCTGTAGGAGTCTCCTCTAATAGCACGGAAGTCCAAGGAAAATGGGGATAATGTCATCTTTAAATATAATAGACTTTATTCCAAATAAGGCAGTGATACCTTTCTGTATCGTGAGTTTGTTTTAATCCTCACAGGCTCTTAAAGTAGGCCAGGATTTATGAACAAGAGCAGTGCCACTTGTTAATCTGTTAGAGAAAGCATTTTATGGGGAGGAAACTGTGCTACTATTTTTAGACCTCTACTCTTATTTTTAGCACTGCTGCATGCAACAACACATTCCTGTATACTAAATTAATGAGCCTTCCACACATGTTCGCTACTTTCTTTTGAGAAGCTCCAATGTGTTTTGCATTAAGTGAGACTCATAGTTCTCACATAGTTACTGATACACCAGGTTGAGAGGGATAATTACAGTATTTAGTTTTGTAATCTCTTCACTTTATAAAGCAGATATTAAATGAGTCAAATAGGGTCAATGATGAGGTTATTTGTAGGTGAGTTTCTTCTTATTGCCACCGCTGATGCCACCATCCAGCGTCAGTCCATTAAAGGAGCATTAAATGGAACTCTTGGTCTCAGTCATCCTATCCTTCCCCGCCAATCTGATTTCCAGTCTCTGGCCTTATTCATGTCAGTGCATGTCACCACTGGCCACCCAAATGCTCAGGGTTGGAACCTGGGAGTCATTGCTGATTCTTCCTTTTTTTTGCATCCCCACACCCACTCCATCAACAAGCTGCATGTCTTCACTTCTCTCCATCTCTTCTGCCCCATCTTAGTCCCGGCTGCCTGATTCTTTAACCAAGATTCCTGCAATAGCTCCTCCCCATTTTCTCTCGGTGTCCTGCAGTCCATTCTCTGTGAGTCAACCACGCCTACCTTTGCAGTGGGGAGCCAGTACTGGGGGTGTCTGCTCAAAGCCTTTGTTGCCACTCAGACTCTTCTACCCTGGGCGGGGAGTGCTGGTTGTTTTCTCCCAGGAAAAGCCTCCCGACTTCCCACAGCCAACTCCTCCTCATTTGGCTTTGAGTATTCTGTTTAAAGTGGGTCTCCACCCTCAATATACACACCATTATCGTCTTTCTGCCCTCATTTGTTTCTGTCATAACATTTCCAATTTTATTATTGTTTGTTTATGTGTTAGCTTTCCTGCCTTTAAAACGAAAGTTTCAAATAGCGGGGCTGCACCTCACTGACTGAGGTGTCCAGCACGGCCAGTGAGCCCAGTCACTGCTACACACACAATAGAATGAGTGTGTCAAGTTCCGGGCCCTCCCACTGCCGTTGCCTCAGCCCCCACAACCCCAGCCCGCCAACCTCTGAGGACTCAGCAGGAGCAGGTGTAGCATGGCTGACAGAGATCACCCTCTCTGATCTATTTGCTGTAAAGATAATATTCTTTTATTTAACTTCCCTCCCCCCAAAATATGTTTGTATAGGAGAGATGAGGGTCGGGAAGAGGAGTATGGAAGAGTTACATATTGTCTCTCCTAATCTGTGAAATATAGAAATGAGAAGGTGAAAATGTTTGTAGAAAACATGAAAATTAAATGTTTGCGGAGGCAGGTCCAAATTTTGGAAGCAAAATATATTTTCTAGGAGTCAGTCTGATTGCCATGGAGCCAGTTTGCACAAAGTGGATCTAAAAAAAGACCCATCAGGGTTAACAATTTGGAAAAAAGATCCTTTACACAGTTTTTCATAAAGTTTTCCCCTAAGTAAGTAGCTGCAATAAAACTTCTCTTTTGAATATACATATAACTTCACTATGATGTCTTAGAATTATCTTTATTTACTTAATATCAAAAGTGCTAAGGTGTATACTTGCTGTGGAATCTTCCTGCTGGCACAATTTTTATAACATTTTGTCTACCATCTGGAAAACAAGACTGACCTTCATCTTCTAGTGAGAGGCTAATTTTACTTGGGTGATGTGAGCTGTCTGTGAATTCATTTACTAACCACTTACTATATATATTTACCATTATGGACTGATTTGCCTACTGTCTTCTGCCATTCTCAGCCTCTCACTCCCTCCTTTGGAAGAGTGGCTTACATTTTGTATTAAGTGTGCTGGGATAGGCGTGAGATTTAAACTTAGATCAGCTTGTTACTTATTTTCTCTCTCAGCACACTTTCACCCTTGTTACTCTTTCCCGTATGTGAATCGTCTCTTCTCTCTGTAATGTACCTCATGATTGAGACAGTTGCTTTTTGTTAAAGTTTTGTTTTTATTGTTGACACTATTACACACGTCCCCTATTTGCCCCCTCCCCCCCTCTTCCCCTCATCCCAGCCCCCACCACATTGTTGTCTGTGTCCATGGTCTTGCATGTATGCATATATGTTCTCTGGCTAATCTCTCCCAGTTCCCCCACGCCCTTGCCTCTGAGATCTGTCAGTCCGCTCCATGTATCCACACCTTTGGTCCTATTTTGTTCATCAGTTTGTTTTGTTCATTAGATCAGAGAGTTTCTTGAACACCTTTGGTCCCATTAAAAAGCTGTATCTTTTAAATGACTTTCCAAAGGAGAACATGTTTCCAGAAAACTCATGCATATAGCACACCTGGTTTAATTCAGGGGATGCATTTGTAGAAATGGCAGGGTCACTTCTCTGTGGGTTCTTCGGAGGACAGCCCCAAGGAGGTGATCTCCAGGCAATCAACGTGAATGATCTCTTTTTGCTGGTTGGTCCTCAAGCTTGGTGTAATGTTTATGAAGGTCAAAGGACCTTCAAAAATTAGTAAGTGCTTTACTCTCTGATTCCTAAGTCATTTCCTTGAAGAACCCTTTTGGTCTGCTCGCCGTCCTCACCACCTTTCTTGGATGTAAGTATCACTTACATTCTTTCTGTTGTACATTGCAGGTTAAAACTCTTCACCATAACAAAATAAATAGTAGAAAGAACAGCCATAGCAGAGTAAAAAATACATGTTTTAGAACCCACTCATATTAGGAAAATCAGGTAGAGTACTCTTTGGCAGGGGGCTGTTTGCAATATGGTGCACTAATACCCTTCAGCCAGGAATACATGTGTAGTTCAATGTGGTGGCTAGAGAGGCTAGGTCTCACTGCCTGGGAAGGTACCACACCTAGAGCATGGGTGGGGTGGGGAAGAGGGTACAGATATAGATATAGATATAGATAAAGATATAGATATAAACTCTTTAAAGGAAATTATTTCAGAGATTTATAGAAATTTAATAAGTCACACTATCTGCAGTATTATCAAACTGGGTTGGTATATATTACTCTAGATATGAATTTCCAGAAAGTGCTTAGGTGAATGCCCAACAAATTATAATTAGGTTTAGGTTTCATTTCTCTTTGCAATAAAGTTAATTGATGGTATTGTCATTTCCAATTTACCACTGAGAAAACAATTCAGGATACATTATCTAAGGAATTCCACTGGACTCTGCTGCCTCTCAGGATTCAGTGAAACTGGGATATTTGGATGATAAAACAATTATGTACAAGTTGAATTTATATTGGTATGTTGTAACTCACAAATCACCCATATGCTGCCTTCTTACTGCTGTGTGCTTTTAATTAAAATCCTAAAGCAGAACCAGCAAAGTGTGTTATCATTATTATTCATGATCCATTGTTGGCTAAGGTCTTTGTAAGAAATGTGTGACCCAAAATTATACATTGTGAATATTTATGGAACCATCCAGTAAAGAAACAGATTTAAAAAAAAAATCTAAGCAAGCTATACTTTAAGAGGAAAGATCTAGTTTGTAAAACGTAAATGTGTTAGATAACCTATTATAATTTTTAAATGAATGAACTTGTTAAAACATAGATTGGCTATAATATATCATAAAATATAGCATATTAAAATACTTTTCTTTGAAATCTTGCCAGAAATTAAAAATGAGTTAATATATTGCCTTTTAACAGAGAACTCCTGCAGGCAGAAAAGAAGTTAGAATTGACTTGAAAATTCCCATCATGCTTTATTCTCTGGTGGAATTTTCAGACCATGATGGGGTTTGTTTCATAATCAGCTTTGGCATTCAATGGCCTCTTTTATTATAAAACAGAGAATTCTTGCTTAACACACTCTCGTTTCCTTTTTTTTTTTCCTGCCCTCAGTTTCTGGAGTCACAAATGCATTTAAACAATGATCAAGTCATGCCATAACAGGCACAGGAAACAAATGAACAACACCAGCAAGAAATTGCTAAGCTTGGATCTGAAATCCAAGTATTCAGGAAAAATCTGAGACCAGTAATGTTCAAAAGTGTGAGTTGATGGAAAATTTGAAATAAGTCCACTGCATTTCACACCTGCTGTTTTACTCTTGTTCTTCACAGAATACGTGAATGGTTGGTGTTATGGAAAGTGTTACAAAACAATTACTTGTCATTTCTAATTATGTAATATTTGCACAGTGTCCAGATTCAACTGTGTCATACATAGTTTTTTAATTACTAGGCTATAAAATAATTAGAGAGGGGGGGGAAATCTAATTAATTCAATGGAACAACTATCTGGCTTAAATTTGTTTTACCATTGACCCAAAAGGTAGTAGGTAGAACTCTGTAAACTCTAGTTATCTCTGAACTCTCAAATCCCACTGAAAATATGTTGCTCCTTCTTTATTTACTTTACAGATCAAACATCTTAACGTTCTTCCATATTATGCTAATTTCTCCAAGATTACCCCGATATACTTGTTTTTGGCAACCAAAAAAAATGTTTCTCACTGAAATAACAAAATGAGAGACTTTTTATGATCATGAGCCAAAATTTACCAGATGTGTGAAGGTAATATGTATCATCACCGAACATTACTACAAACTGTTTTTAAATAAATAATTGTTACACAGAAAGAATAATTCTTTTGCACAGAAAAAGGAATCATCAATAAAATGAAAAGGTAGCCTACTAAATATTTGCAATTCATAAATATTTGTAGAATCATATATCTGATAAGGGGTTAATATGCAAAATATATAAAGAACCCATATGGATCAATAGCAAAAAAAATCCAAACAAATAAACAAACCAAGAACAGCAAAAAAACCTAGACAATCTGAATGGCCAGAAAGTCTGAATAGACATGTATCTAAAGAAAGCACACGAAAGAACAACGGGTACAGGAAAAGGTGCTCAATATCATTAACCACCAGGGAAATGCAAATCAAAACCACGATGAGCTATCACCTCACACCTGTTTGAGTGACCACTGTCAAACACACGGGAAGTAAGAGTTGGTGGCGATGTGGAGAAAAGAGAACCCTGTGCACTGGTGGTGGGAGTGTAAATTGGTACAGCCACTATGGAAAGTAGCATGGAGTTTCTTAAAAAAATTGAATGGTGAAGATCTCTAGGCTTCAATTTCCTTATTTCTAGTTGAGACTAATAATAGCTACCTTTAAGGATTTCCGAGTAGATTTAATTAGATAATCTGTTTAGCATATTCGTCATTTAATACATGCTCATTTATTAGTGGTATTATAATTACAAAGTGAATGGCTGTCCCAGGAATCATGTAGGGAGATGCTTCAGTTTTATTAAAACAAAGAAGTAAAAATTAAACTCCAGGGAAGGTAAAATTTATACTCCAATCAGATCTCAGACCTAGAAACAGTAGGGCAAATGAGCTGGTCCTACAGCACCAGGGCCAACCCCCCGTAAGGAGAGACAAGGGCACAGAATGTCCTCACCTTCTCCATCTGTCCCCATATCATTATTAATTGAAGTTGGTCATTTGTTCCAAATTTACTGCTCATTTTAAAAAGGCAAATGTGTTCTAATTCAATATTTTGCTTCCTATCCAAATGTCATCAGTGGTAGTCCATCCTGACATATCAGCTTCAGGTTAATTTGCTGCATTTTCTTTGTCCATGTTCATCATTATTTTAAAAAGTGGTTGTTCACGTGATTGACAGGACAGGTGGACCAGTTCTCCACACACAGCTTCGGTGAACAAACCTGACCAAGGTTACTTACATTCAGGCAGTCATCTTCACAGACAGGGCTGAAGTATTTCAACTTCTAGTTCTGTGCTTCATCTGACTGCTTTTTGAGCCCGTGATCTATTTCTGTCTGGGTAGTTTAAATACGGCAGTGCGTTAGTGATAGGATGAATGGCCCTCACAGATAACGTAGACCCTGGCTTCTCAGCGACAGCCTGTGCTTGCCCCTTCTCCAGGGGGCTTTTCTACTTACCGGGGCAATGAAGATAAGTGGACACATGTCCCCTTGGTGCTGCAGCCTCTTCAAAAATACCAGTGAAATATGAATCAAGGTTCCCATTTCTAGAGAAATTGTAAGAACTCTTCAGCCCAGAGGATGGGAACAATTCAAAAAGATATATTTGCAAAACCCTTTCTTTCAAGAGTCACTTTACATTAAGATACCCAGAAAAACATAGCTGGAATGACTGAAAAACAAGACAAAACACAAAACAAAAGCATCTGCTATTCTTGCAAAATTTTGGATATATCTCTAATTATACAGCTTGTTTTGAAATAAAGCTATTATTCTCCCCAGGTAACAAATATAGATATAAATACCCAGCTAGCAAAATCTTTTTCTCTGAATTTATAGATTGCCTTGTTTCCAAGAACGCTGGTTTAGTGAAGGTGTCAGCTGGCATACTTAGAGCCATCACTCACACGACTATTGAAATGGTGTGCTGTGTGCTCATTTAAGCTTGGGGCAGGATGCTTATCTAGGCCCAAAATGAGGCTTCTGACATTCTCTTTGTCTGTTAAAGATAAAACACTTAACCATGTGTGATGGCTCACTTCTGCTTAAGCATCTTCATGCACAGTATACCTTTAGCCATCTTTCCTGAGGTCATTAAAGAGCGTTGACTACCTCTGACCACAATTGAAAGCAGTTGGGCATAGTTAGTCTTCATTGTCTAAGAGGGTGACTGCTCTCAGAAAAAGCAATATTCTAATAAGAATAGATACTCTTAAAAAGAGACAAATCAGAGTATTGATTTCCATTGTAGTTCTTGTTGTGTTCAACAAAGCAAATAATTCTAAAAGTAATTGGGACACACCACTTCTTTAAGGTTCTCTCAATTCTTCCTTGTAGAATAATGGCTTAGTATGTAATTAAAGTCTATTGAAATTGAATATGAATCTGAACTTGTTTTATTCTAGAGAAAGTGGAGAGGAATCACTTCATACTGATAGGCCCAACTGAAAAGAATATCTCAATAAGATTCATTATAACTTTCCCAAAGGATCTACTTTAGACTCATCAATGGCATATGTGAAGGAATGGCTCAATTCTTCTTTTTTATTGAGATATATATAATTAACATAGAATGTTGTATTAGTTTCAGGTGTAAGGCCTCACTCAGTTCTGATAAAGACAGTCAGTCGATTATGATCCTGGTCTTTTTTTTTTTTTTTTTGCCCTGTCACCTCAGCAGATGATGTCACCTTGTTGTTGTTACTTCTCTATTAGACCAATGTCCATCAGGTTTCTAGATAAAAATACGTTTCCAGAGGTTATTCCTATGCTGGTAGAGGGTTATGTCAGTTATTAGTATCAAATATCAGAGAGTTATATTAAAAAAGATGTGAGAATCCATCTGCATGGCTAAAGAAAACATCAGCAAAATGAAAAGGAACCAGCCGTATGGGAAAATATATTTGCCAATGATACCTTGGACAAGGGTTTGATCTCCAGACTACATAAAGAACTCACACGACTCTACACCAGGAAGGCAAATAATCCAGTTAAAAAATGGGCAAAGGACCTGAACAGACATTTCTCCAAGGAGGATATACAAAGGGCCCAGAGACATATGAAAAGATGCTCAGCATCACTAGCCATCAGAAAGATGCAAATTAAAACCACAATAATACCACTTCACACCAATTAGAATGGCCATCATAACCAAATCAACAAACAAGTGTTGGAGAGGATGTGGAGAAAAGGGAACCCTTGTGCACTGTTGGTGGGAATGCAGACTGGTGCAGCCACTGTGGAAAACATATGGAATTTCCTCAGAAAACTAAAAATGCCCTTTGGCCCTTTGACCCGCCAATCCCACTGCTGGGATTATACAACTGAGAATCCTGAATCACCAATTCAAAAGAACTTATGCACCCCAATGTTCATAGCAGCATTATTTACAATAGGCAAGTGCTGGAAATAGCCTAAGTTCCCATCAGTAAATGAGTGGATCAAAAAACTATGGTACATTTACACAACAGAATACTACACAACAGAAAGAAAAAAGGAACTCTTACCCTTCATGACGGCATGGATGGAACTGGAGAGCATTATGCTGAGTGAAATAAGCGAGGCAGTGAAAGACAAATACCATATGAGCTCACTTATAAGTGGATCATATTGACAAAACAAATAAGTGAGCAAAATAGAACCAGAGACATGGAAATAAAGAACAAACTGACAGTAACCAGAGGGGAGGGCAAAGAGGGACAATGGGGGAAAGAAGAGGAAGGGTCAAGTCCAGGAACCTGTATAAAGGACCTATGGATAAAGACAATGGGGTGAGGATTGAAGGTGGAGGTGGGGGTGTAGGTAGGGCAGGGGAGAGTAATGGGGGAAAGATGTAATTGAACAACAATAAAAAAATTTTTTTTAAGTAGAAAAAATGGATGAGAGAACCCAAATGGCAGGTGGTGGCTGGTGGTTGAGTTTTTGGTGTTTTCTGTGATGCTGACCAGCAGGGCACATGCCACATCCCTTCCCATTCATTACTAGTAGATTCTTCCTTACTCTAGGATGTGGTGGTGGAGGACCAGTAACAACCTTGGTACCTGGAAGTTTGTTAGAAATGCAAAACCTCAGATCCCACAGAAGGTCTACTGAATAAGAATCCGCACTTGATAAGATCTACTGCTGACTCTTAAGCACGTGAGAGGTGCTTTTGTATGATGTCAAAGATTTGTTCAATTTGGCCTTTCCTGATCCCTCCCTTTGCCCTCTTACTTCACCCTCTTAGCCATTCAAAATACTCTTTGGTATTCAATTTAATGACATAATAGGACTGAAATGTAGATTCCACCTTTTCTAGTAGAGTATGAAATCAGGATTGAGAAAAGGCAAGACAAAAACTGAGCTATTCATAATTAACTCTTGGACATTTTAAATTTGTTACATTAAAAATTATTTTTAATGGGTTGGTCTGGTTAAAAACACTGGCCAAATGCTTGTTAAATAACAATAATTATAATAATGTTCATAAGTAAATAGTAGAATGAGATATTCCTTTCACTTCTGAATGTTTGTATTTTGTGCTTTTCTTGGTGTTATAATTGCTATCACATTGGGAAAGACTCATATTGATTTAAAACTAAAGAGAATAGATGAACAGATGTCAAAGTCTTAGGGAAGATTCCTGATAAGGTCCTCTTTTCTCTTTTTGAAGCCCGATACCATGGGTAATTTTTGTGTCACACATGTCTGGGCACAAAAAGCCTGTGTTTCTTTAAGGGAATGTCACTGTTCTATTGGCTCAAGCCACATTCGGAATCCTGGGACAGCTTCTGCATTTGGCCACCCTGGGATAACATCGGCAATGGTGATATCAGCTTCGATTTCTGCAGGCACATTATACTAAATGTGCTCAAGGTTTCATGAAGAGAAAACAAGAAATTATTCAATAGTAACCAAATAGGCAAATGACGGTACTCTAACACTTCATGATGAACACCATTTGCTGTATGCTAATCACTATTAATTACTTGGAGTACATTATCTCCAATTCTGTTATGAAGGAGCCATTATTCTTATTTGAGAATTAAAGAAATTAAAATGGAAAAACTTTCCCAAGATTACACAAAAAATAAGTGATGGAGCTTGTATTCGAAATGAGGTCTGTTCTTCCCCCACGTAGGCTCTTAACCATATCTCTTAACCACTTGACACAGAACGAGCAATTGCTGTTTCAGGCATCAGGAGAAGGCCTGCCTGCAGGGCCTCCTACAGTGCTTCTCAGCTGTCGGCTGATAATAACAGTCTGTTGAAGTCCTGGGTCACAGTGAGCTCAGGTCCAGATCCCTCCCTTCCCAAAGGCCCTGTTTGCCTTCCCCATTTGTGTTCATTTGGCAATTCATTTTTATATGAAACTTTTTAATATTCTAGCTCCTTAAGGTATTTTCTCTATTATTGGTGTCTCATTTTTATATTCCTCCTCTCCATCAGTTCTCTTCTCCCCTCCTACAGGCGTACTCAAGCCTCCCATCCCAAAGAAACAACCAACCATCACCAAAAATGATTACTTTCTTGACTCTGATTCTCCTTCATACTATTGCTCCATTGTTTTACATCCCTTTACCCTCTTCCACTTCTTGACAGAGTGGCTGTGCCGCTGATATCTATAAATCATTATTTTTCACTCACTTCTGAGCTCATTACCATCTGGCTTTCTCTTCTATCACTCACTGAATCTAATTCAACTATGCTTAACAGGTTTCATTGGCTGAGGTCCAATAGCCCTCTTAATGGAGAAAATCGGGAATGGAAAGAGAATATAAACTCTATTTATGGACTACCCACTGTGAGCCACCTTTGTGCAATCAATTCTGTATGTTTTCTCATCTAACCCTGATAGTGACCCTGTGACATTTTAAATCATCAATGTTAATAATAATAAAAAATATTATTTTAAATAATATTTAGAATTTAGGAAACAGATTCAGAGACTCTAATTAAAACAAGGTAGAGATAGGAGCCAAACCCAACTCTGCCTGACTCACTATCCCACGTTCTTTGATTATCCAAGGAAAAGAAGAAATAGAGGAGGGAGGGAAGAGAAACAAGGAAGAATGGAATGAAAAAGAGGAGGAAGAACTGAAAGGAGGCAGGGAAAGTTTTGAACACAAAAAAGTTTCTCTGCAACAAGCAAGAGGTTCAGATTGACCATTGGTTTTTTTTTTATTGGACTCTTATCTTTTTATTTCATTGTACAGGAATACCTTAATATAGGACTAAAGGTGGATCACAGAAATAGGGTGAAAAACCCATTAATGACAAAATGTAGTATGCTTAATGGAAAGACCTTTGGTATTCTTGTCTGCTGAAAAGAAGGCTACATAGGGTACTTACTTGCTAATACTGCCACCTTGCTCAGCTTTCTGAGGTTTTTGTTAATGCCCAAGGAACTAAGCTATAGAGCTGATAGCGAGCGATAGTGAATGAAGTTACCAATCTGTGTGTGCTATTTAAATTTTCTTGAAATTATTCAAATTCCTCTGGCCTAGAAATTAGGGCAGAATCTCAGGACAGATGGCTTGATAATGAGTTTTTCACTTTCTTTGGCTGCCAAGCAATATGGAAATTGCACTAGGCCAGTCCCCTGTCAGTGCCATTGGGCACTTCAACTTGAAGACTAGTCTGACACCAGGAAGTTGTCATCATCAGCAGCTAATGCTTAGCAAGTGTGGCACACCAAGTGTCATGAAAATGCAAAGAAAAAAATGTTCTGTTCTGTTCTGTTCTGTTTGTAACTTCCTAACAAGTTTGGGATTCAGCTGAATTTTTGTGTTGGACTAAAAGTTCAACCTACATCTTCAGTCCAGACACCCTTCTTCACTTTGGACCCATTTGTTTAATTATCTGTTGGACACTTTCACTTAGATACTATGCAAGTGTCTCAAAATATGCAAGCTCAACACTGAATTTTTGATATTCCCCAAGAAAACTTCTTGTTCCATTGCCTCCTATCTTAATGAATAGTAACAGCATTCAGCCACCCAGTGATTCAGACCTGGGATCATTCTTAACTAATCCCCTCCCTCCCTGCACCAATCCAATCACCAAGGCCTATTGATTCTCCTTCCTAAATATCTCCTGAATCTGCCCACTGCTTTCCATCCCAGTTGCCATCATGAACAATTCTGACCCACACTTGAGTATAGCCGTAGCTCTTGTACTAAAGGTCATCAGCCTTCCCTTTTCTGCCCCACCCACTTTCTCTATGAAGCTAGTGGGGTGCTCTCTGTGAGATCGTGACATTCTTCTGCTGAACACCATTTCAGGCTTTCCACTGGCTGGGAAATAAAGTATAAACATCTCAGCATAGCTTAGAGGGCTGCTATCTACCTTCTCAGCATTATTTCCTCCAAGTTAGTCATGTGGTCGGCAGATATTTATTGAGTGCCTGTTGTGTGCCCAACCTTGTTTAGATGCTGAAGGTCCAGCAGTGAACAAAACGGTCACTTTCCTTAAGACACTTACATGCTTTTGGGAGCAGACAGTAATCCTGGGAACAAACAAATGAATAATTTTAGGTCCTTATAAATACCAGAGGGGAGATATTTGCGGGTCACCACTCTTATAAGCTTTCCACATCCCACCTAAACTAAGTTAGGTGCTTCTGTGAGCACTTTCATCGTTATAATTTAGCATCCTTTATTTCTTTGTTTTATTTCTTGTTTATCTGTCTTCTGTGCTTGGATCATTATAGATTTGATGACAACAAAATTTTGCTGTAGATGTTACTATCATGACCCAGTGCCTAGTTTTGCCTGGCATGTGTCAGATGTTTAATAAATATTTGTAAAATAACCGAATGATACTTCCTCAGTATGAATTGGCTGAAAATTTCTTATATCTTATTGGTGAAAATAAAAAAAATATGGTGAAAAAATCTTATGTAAATAAAAATATAGGCCTTATGTAGTTTATAACTGTTCAGATATTTGCAAACTAACATGAACTATATGTTGAACTGTCAAACACATCAATTGATTAAACTTATTTACTACAAATCACTAAATTCCTGCAGATAATAAAATTCTACATATTACTTACTTCTTACTTTTTTTTTCTAATCTACTGAGAAAGCCAAATTGAAAAAAAACTTTAGAACATCATGAGATGGAAAAATGCGCTCTGTAATTACAACACTGCACAGAAAACGCAGAGATGCTTCTATGTAGTTTAGGTCTTTGTTAGTGCTTTGTTAATAACTTCTGTTTATTCAGTACCCTTGCCTTGCCAAGTTTTATACCTATTAATCCCTTATATTGAATCTTAAGTGCTTACAGGGATTAATAGAATGGTGTTACGCCCTTCTAAAGGGAAATGAAACGAGCAGCCTGTCTTCCATCTTCAAGCTCCGTGCAGAAGACCATTCTCTCACCCTGCACTTCCCGTAAAGCCAACCCAATCACAGTAGAAAACATCAGCTTCAATAAAGGTTTTCATTGGCTTTTATATGCTTTTAAAAAAATAGTGTGTCATACCCTTAAAACAAAGTATTTGGTTACACCATTTTCACTATTTTATCCTGTTATGGATGAAATGAACTTCTGGGAGACTTTGAGTTCTAAGTCCTTTATTATTTTCTTTCTAAACCTTTTCTTACAACATTCCGTGATTTTACTGTGGTAGTTCAGGGTGTGTATCAGAGTGTCTGGTAGAAATACTAGCTTTCAAAAAAAATTTGGCACACGCAATCTACAAGAATAATTGCCTTATCAATTTCCCTTAAAAATGAAGAGTGCTTTTTACTCACCACCGTTCTTCCCTAAGCTCATGGCTTGCACGTGTTCTAACATATGTACCTATAGTGTGGAACCAAATGCTGGGGCCCCAGATGGAAGTAGCGGCGGCAGACAGAATGCAACACAGTGTTGTGGGAAAACCATCAGCTTTGCAATTAAAAGCCTCTAGGCCAAGATATTTCTCTCAGTGATGTGATGCACCCCTCTTTTGTTTATCCATATTTCCATTTCTTCTCAATTCCTTATCTAGAACTTACTTCTTGAATCCCTCAATTCCAAACCAACCAGGGCTTGGTATTGGTTTCTTCACTCTTGCTGATTTAGCCAGCTTGTTGTCTTTGTAGAAACTCTCAACTTGTGAACAAACCCAAGTATATAAATATTTACTGCAAATAGAAAACCTTCCACATACTTTTCAACTTCTCAGGAATTACAATGTACCCAACAGTTTTCTGGGTTTAATATTAGGTAGTCCATGTCCCATTTCATAGCTTAAAGTATGAGTGAAATATGGACTAGTAAGAAGAACCTGGTCTGAAAAAATATGTGGCTAATGAATTCTGTCAACCTGTGTGACCATAGGACTTTACAAAGACTCTCAAGTCCCAACTGTTTAACAAAGACAAAAAATTATGTACACAAATTGCAATTAGCAGTGACAACATGGAAAAACACAAAGAGTATGCCACTGGCAAAAGTCCTCAGAGAGATAACTTTCCAAATGTGGGAACATAAAACAAAACCTTTATTTATGATAACTAGTTGAATTTCTAATTCCCCTAGCCTTATAGGTTTTATGTAAACCAAATTCAGTTCTCCTAAGGGGTGAGAAAGAACCACTTCCTGTGGCATAAAGTTATGGAATAGCAAATGTTCAGAGCCCTATAATTCGTTCCTGGGGCAACATTATGTTGTCCTCTTTCGGGTTATGTAAGTCTGCCTTGGCATTTCAAACACAGAAACATTTTACCCTTGACACTATTTGGAATTTGGAGCTGCCTGTGAAAACATGAATAACTTTATTTTTCCTTTTGAAAAGTCCCTAAACAGAAATTGATAAATTCTCAGAGAATTCCAGTACAGAATTTGCAGGCTAGCATTTCAACTGCCAAGACCTATATTCAAAGTGTTTGAATTGCCAGAAAAAACACAGCTGTTAGTCTATATCTCAGGCAATCTGTACACCATCTTTCAAGCAGAAGAGATTACTAAATGGGCTGAAGGTTAGGTACAAGTTTCAGAGAAACAAAATGCAGTACTGGAGGTCAAAAATTCACATAAATCCCAAATATTAATACTAACTCAGAAATCAGAAATTTTAAATCGCTGCTTATTTCGAAAGGACTCTTTCTTTTCCCCCACAAAAGTCATAGACATCCAAGACCCAAGTTTTCTCCCAGCCTTCAATCCTACTCTTGATAAATGGTCTTGTGTCTTGTTTTAGCTATGATTTAAAGGATTACGATGACCTAGAACCTGGCCACCTTGGATGATTTCATGGAGTCATGGATGGAGAGAGTCTCATGAGGTCACAGAGGCTACAGCAAAGCAGTTTCTGACACTTTCATAAACTAAATTGGATTCTTGGCACAGTTTGAGCTTGGATAGCATGAATTTCCAGCCCTATTCCGCCATACCTGTATCAATTATGCTTTAATTTCTGCCCTGATAATACGATAAAATGAAGTGGGCCATCTTTTAATTGAACTTTAGTAATGGTTTGAAATACAAAAAACTACACAAATAATGGACTTTGTTTTTTAAAATGTGTAAATGATCTTTAGATTTTCTCAGTGTTTTTTATTATGAGGGTATATGCTCATATGTCTCACTGCTCCCCTCCTCCATGGGTGGTTCAGATTTTGACGACCTGGCCACTGTAAAAATAAGCTTTGGGCTCTGTGTAGTTTGCTATGTGCACACTATAATTCTATTCTCTTCCCACCACTGGTGCAGCTTCCCAGGGTGTTGAGATATTCTCCTGAGAAACCCTGTCCTAGATTTCCCGGAATCTTCTAAACAAAACCACTTGGTTACAAACACTCTTTCAATTCAATGAACATTTACTGAGTATACCTACCTTATGACATTGTTTTACACATAATGTTTTGATTAATCCTCACGAAAATTTGCAGATGAAAAAATGAGTCCAGAGAGTTTAAGTAACTTACAAAAGAATTACAACAAATAAATGGCATGCCAAGAGGTCAGTTCTTTTTTCTGGAGCTATTTTTAGATACCATTAATCACGTCGAGACCCCTTAAGCATACCGTAGTGGAAGCTGTGCATCTTCTGCGCCCCTGGGGCTGGCAATGTAATCTGGCCCCGTGACTGCTCTCAAGGACCTGCTTTGCGATGATCATGTAAAAATGTCATCATTCACACACCAAACTGACCTTTCCATTTCAGAAAACACATACAACTTTCAGTCAATATTAATGGCATCAAGTATCAAAGGTCTATTATTTCATAGGTCTCAAGAGAATTATAAGTGGTAACTAAACATATAAATTTCCTAATTTAGAATTTAATGAACTTCTTCCTAGTTTCTAATTGGCAGCTACTTTATCAAATGTAATGAATGGCTTCTCTCAGGATGAGTCTTTTTTCAAGATTCAGGTAACATTGAGCCTCTCTCTCTCTGGCAGTTATCACTGTGATCTTAATTGGAATCATACCACGGTAATCCATATCTCAGGCTCTCCTGATGAAATTCATACTGCTTGAGCAGAAAAAGCCTTAGAAATCAACTAGTTCCAAAGTTTCAAACTGACAGCCCCCATGCTTCAGTTGCTCCCAATGGTGTGTTCCCATAGTGATGATCTTAGCTGAGTTCTTACAACTTAATGAATTGTTGCTAAAAATTTAATGTGAGTGAACTTCCAATAAAAGTCCATATGTGAGGTTTATCTTACTGATTTGTAATGTTAGGTAGCACTGTCCCTACATTCTAGCCATAGTAAAAAATGAATGGGTGCTTCTTGTAGATGGAGCTGATGTCTCCAATGTGACTCTATTCCAGCATTTCCTGATGGGTTGGCAGTATCGTAGTCTATGGTCTGTTGACATTGGTCATTGTGTTTGTATTATTATTTTCTTGTAGTGGAGTTAAAAAGAAAGACAAATATTTTTGACTGTCAGACATGGGGAACAAAAGACAATCTGAGAGGGCTTCATGTGTAAAAAAATCGAAGACAGCGAGTGTCTTCATGGAAGGAAAGAAGTGCCTTTTTGGTTAATATGCACATGAAGAATCTCAGCTTCAAGTTGATTGATGATATTTGGTTGGTCCTGTTAGCACTTGAGAGCCATGATTTTGTCTTATTTTGGTGAGCTGAACACATAGATGGAAAGAAGTTAAATAATATCCCAGGGTTTATATTTTTAGGCCTTAAATAGAATGAAGTTTTACTCACCTTTTAGTACAGTGCTTGGCATGTGGAAGATAACAAGTAAATCTAAAAAGAAAAGTATCTTAATGCTATTAAATGTGTTTTTAAAGGAAATAAGACATAGTGTTAAAGAAATTTATAAAATTGAAAATGGGCATGAGTACTGGAGGGTGCAGGCATTGTGCTATGTGGACCTCAGAGTCAGTGAAATCTTTCCACTTATAAGGTATTTAACAAGATCCATACTAATTATTTTATCTAGAGAGCTTTTATTTCTTCAGGTCTTAAAGTATTTTCTAGCCCTGGCTGGTATAGCTCAGTGGATTGAGCATGGGCTGGGAACTAAAAGGTCGTGGTTCAATTCCCAGTCAGGGCACATGCCTGGGTTGTGGGCCAGGTCCCCAGTAGGGGATGTTCTAGAGACAGCCACACATTGATGTTTTTCTCTCTCCCTCTCTTTCTCCTTCTCTTCCCCTCTCTTTAAAAATAAATAAATAAAATCTTTTTAAAAAGTATTTCTAGAGCAGTCTATTTAACAGTTGACATCTCCAATGGAAGGTCACACCAGATATTTTTGTTCGGACTGGTCCCTTTTTCATCTCTCTGTCCCCTTGCTCTGGAGAGGAAGAGAACATAGTTAGTGGTCAGGAGCAGACCTGCCAGTCAGGCACTATGGCTATCAACATTAAGTTAAATAAAATTAAAAATTCAGTTTCTGAGTAGCACCAGCCACCTTTCAACTTCTCCATAGCCATATGGGGCTAGTGGCTGCTGTATCTGACAGCACAGACATAGAACATTTTGATGATCACAGAAAGTTCTTTTGGACAGCGCTGCTCTAGAGTCCAGCTGATTGAATTTAAATGATATCTTTAACACTTACTGTCTGTGTGACTCTAAGCAGGTAATTTAATCTTTCTGTGCCTTGAGAATATAAATATTAAGTTACTAGGATCATTTATGAGAGTTAGATGAGTTAATATATGCAATAAGAGTAACCCTTAAATACCATCTGATATTTTCTCAGTAACTGTTAGCAATTACTATTAATCAAAAACAATATAAAACAATACCTCTTGCATAAAGAAAATGCAGCATATACAGGTGAAGGGAGGGTGGCTCAGAGTAGCTGCCCATCACCTGTGTTCCTGAGTCCATATACATAATTGTTATGGAGCTTATCATAAGATATTATCATTTTCTATGTCTCTCTTCTTTACTAGACTCCATGTTTTTGGAATTTGAGGACTGGTGTCTTATTTTTCTTCATACACTTATGACCTACTATGGTGTCTTGAACAGAGATGACATTTAATAAGTACTTTTTTTCCCAACAGAATTGAACTAACATAAGTGCTTATGAATGAACGGGCTTCTTACTTATTAATAATTAGTGGGAATAGTACAATTGGGATTTTGCTAATAACCATTTAGAGACAATGAACTTATAATTAGGTTAAGGACAATGGGGGAGAATATTTAAAATCAGAAATGGATAGGAATACCCAGAATGGATGATCACTTCACATGTTGGGAAGAGAGATGGAGGAAGGAAGAGGAAGTGAAAAAGAGGAAATAGAGTTGATAGGTCATATGGGAGAATGCTCAAAGACTAATTTTACCTACTTTAACTTTTTACCACAGACAGATCCTGAAGCCCTAGGTGGAACTGTCTGTGCTGAAATGCCTGGGCTAGTGTAAACAGGAGTCTGACCATGTCAACACGGTATTTGATTAAGTAGAGTAGGTGGCAATGTGAAAGCAAAATCATAATGAGCAAGCAATAGGATAACGTGATTCAAAGCTTCAGCTGTGATGGAATGGAGGGAGTAAGACATGAAAGAAAAATTACACAGCACTAAGGACCAGACTAGGGACTTGGTTAGCCAATGTGAAAAATAAAACAAAAAATATGATTAAAAATGGAATTCTATTATTCAAGAAAACAATTCTTGACTATAAATGTAAATTTAGAAGCAATTGAGATTAAGCCATCATTTCAGAGAAGTCAAGGGTCAGAAAAAGGACTGCAAGTGGCAATAAAAGGATCTCAGGATTTGTGCTATCATCATAAATGTGACAGTTAAAAGCAGAAGTGAAATGATTAAGTATAAAAGTTAGATGTGAGCAGATGTCCAGGCATTCAGCTTACGAGGGTGCTAAAAGTGGATGTATTTTTACTTCACCCCAAGTTAACAAATATTAGGACATTAAAATGCATGAAACATGGTGTGTATTCTATCTTGCCATGTTTTTATTACTAAGTTAGAAAGAATTAGGCTTCAGGGAATGTATGCAAATCCACCAGTCTACAAAAATGCTGAGTCAGGAGCCATGAGGAAAGGCAGTGAAATTTCTGTTTTCCAAAGAGGAGCCTCGTCCATTGTACCCTAGATACACTTCATAGGGCTCTTCCGAGGTGGCCACCCACTCCAGCAAGACTGAAGAATGTGCGATTGCTGGATGACACTTGCTTGAAAGGTGGCAGTGGCCAAGCCTACTAGCTTCTTATATTTTCAGTACTAGCATTAAATTTAATGAGTATATACAGTGTTTGCTCTGTACATGGATGATATTTTCATTGGATTTTAGCATGTCATTTACTCTAAGCAATCATTAATGCAAGGGAGCTGCACTATGGTCAGTAGACGATTTATAATACCAGACCATCGTTACCAGATCTGTTTCTCACATATTTTCTGTTGAGTCTGGAGCTTTCTGCATAGACTGATGTGGACCACATGGAGAGAACAAGGTTTTCATTGGTGCACAAACTATTGATTAAAGAGTGTGAGTATGTTCAAACTAAATGATCTTTCCTTGACTTCTGTGTTTGATCTTAGTCCCTGTGGGGTTCTGTAATTAGATCATTACTATTTCTCTAGTGGAGAATTGTCGAGTTCTTTTTGCATGAGAGGGAAACAGCATATGTGGTCTGGGCTACTAGACTCCTTTCTCTGTCTTCAGAATACATGGTGCTATGTCCCTGAAAATGAATACAGAAGTTTCCCTCTCTACTTTTCATTTTTACTTGCATTATATGCATTCAGTCAGTCATTTAATCTATATGATTGGAGTGCCTACTATTTGCTGGGGTGTTAGCCAGGAACTGGGATAAAATGGTCTTTGCAGTTGTGTTTTTAAAAGGCCCAGCTTTCTCACAGCTTGTGTTTATCAACCGTGACTTCTTTTGATATAATCTAAATATGGTATGGAAGACCGTCTAAACCAAACATCCATGGAGGCTGCAGCTGCACATGTAAAGAAACACCCAGGAGACTGTGTGCCAGTCCCCTATTTCCAATCCCGCCTGCTCCAAGTCACACCCTAGAAAGACTGCACACCAAAGGGAGTGTCCCTGAGCACTCCCTCTGGCCCTCAGGTTGGAGGGTGACTGGAAGAGTAGTTAGCTCTCTGCATGCTCCATATTAACATCTGGAAGGGAAGTCACTATTGACCAAAGAAAAGAAAAGAAAATTGTAGTAATATTCACAATTATATACCTTTTATGGATATACCTAAGATATATATGTATATATAAAAATTAATATGTCATCATATATGTATAATTTATTTAGGTACAAACACAATAGAAAATAGCATGTAAGTTTTAAAATATGGTTAAGGCAGCTCTTTCTGTGGGTGTCAACTCGAAGAGGTGTAGTTGTGTAGTTGTGTGTATTTGTGTCTGTGTGCGTGTGTGTGCGTGGCCCAGATGGGTGTGCTGGGGTACGAATGGAGGGTAGGAAAAGATGAAGAAACAATGAGAAGGAATGCAGAGCATAGAAACACAGAATTTCTTGGTATTTCCTGTCATAATTTTTGAATGGGCATGGATGCTACGATAATCATGACCAGTAGTGATGGTAGTAGAAGGGAGAGTGTGGAAAGGAAAGATGATTAGAGAAATGGTTAGAGAAAGATGGTACCTTGACAGCATTAATAGCATAATCTGCTACTGATTTAAATATAATACTATGTACTTATATGTAATATATGAACATATATATGCACACATATACATAGATAGCATATGGATAAATTATGCACCAATAGTAACTAGAAATGTCCTCCACATTCTTGAAGTTCAGAAATTAACAGTTAGCTTTATTTAGATAGTAACAGAGTTAAGCCACCTTTATTTATAAACTATATATTAAAAGTAATTTAAAAATTTATATGAAATTTGCTACAAAGAGCAGGTACATTTTAAAACAGAAGAAATATGTATATCACTTACATCCATACCTGCCTGTGATTACACGATTTTTCAAAAGCTGATAATTATTTCATGATTCACCTAAAATATTCTGATTGAATGAGGAGATAAACAAATCTGCTTTTAGAAGATGAAAGGAACATGTACATGTAAAATCATCAAAGAGTATACTTGAGAGAATTGGACAAATGCTTGAGGAAAATTTATGGAAATACCAATTTTTAGTAACTGAAATGCAAGAAAGTTCCTAAAGTGGCATACTATTATGTCATAAATATGTATCATTTTCAAAATAATGAAGAAGACATAAAGCATTTCTCCTTGGGATAAACACTGTTTAATGAGAACACAAAAACATTTCCAAAGTATAATGATTGCTAAGTGTTTACATCGGCTACAACTGTTGTAGCTGATTAAAAAATAGTTATAGTCAATGTAAAAAATAAACAGAGATATTTCAGTAGAGAGCATAATTGAAGTATGTTTTTTCCTGAAAATATGTGGCTTAAGGAGTAGATATTTCAAAAGCATAAATAATTTTAAGGGCTTAAAAATAAGACCTATAAAGTTAAACAGTAGACTATGTGCCAGGACATTTTATAAGTTCCTTTCACCAGCTGTGTAGTCACTCTCGGTCTCATCCTGACCGCCTGGTCTAGGATGCACAGAACAGAGGCCATGGGCAGGGGCATGAATGAAAGCAACACTGTGCTTAGGGTATTGTGTACCTACCAATGCTAGAACTTGGGGTGCATTTTATAAAAATAAGTGGCTAATACTGAGTGCTTATTATGTGCCAATTATTGTGAAAGATGGTTTTCATTGATATTTAAGTGCAATGTTTCCCAGACCCTGTGAGAAGTTGTGTATTAGCCCCATGTTGCAGTGAAGGAACAAAGATGTGGAGTAATTGAAGTTAACTTGCCCACAGTTGACAACTACACAATGACAGAGCAGGACTAGAACTTAGGACGCTATGCTTTTAACCACTGCTCTGTATGGCTAACCGTATTAAACCCAACCATAGCTGTTTATGGTTAGTGTATTTTTTTTTTCTCTAGAAATCAGAGAACCGTAAAATAACCTGCCCAAGGTGTTTTTTTTATAGATCAAATGTCAGAGTAGGATTTAAATGCAGCCTGTCTGACTCCAAAGCCACTTTCCACTCTGCTTTGCTACCTTTCATTTGAGATGTTGCCAAATACTTGTACCACATACTGACACCTGCAATTTATTGGGCTGGTGACATCTGCTCAAGGACCCTCACAGGATGCTGATGCATTTGTAAGAGGCCAGAGGAGGGCCCCTACCTAATGGTCCATCCAACTTGTCCAGTTGCAAGTCAGAATCTGTTAGTACTGTGCCATGGTGACCCCTCATGGGGCCTGTATGCTGTATAACACAGAACTGACCACAGTACCTCAAATGAGTTAAAATGTGTGTGTAACCATATATCATGGGCAGTTGATTTGAGTCAAAAAGTCAAACCAGACATATTATTATTAATAATAAGAATTAAATGAACATTAAAAATGTTATCTGAATAATCTATTGTGCAACTCAAATATTGACTATTGTTTACAACACAATTTTTAAATTAATGTAGCCTTATTAGGCTAGTAATCATAACATTGGGGGTTACCATGAATAGTAATCAAATAAACAGTATTCTTTGGAAGGACATAATGTGAATAATATATATACTATATCATTGAAAAGGAATTCTTCTGCCTCAATGCCAGTTATACAGATTTATGTAAGAATTTCTTCAAAATAACCCTTGAGGATCTAGATACTTAAAATGTATGTGCATGTTTCAAAATCACTTGAATGTGGGTATGCTGATAATGGAAAGAAAAACTTGGGAATTATTAGAAGTGCATGCCCCCAAATACTTAATTTTCAGTGAGTATGGAAACCTTTTGAACTTTGCCAAAATAGGTGTTTCATGCAGAGGGTGCTAGAATTTCATGAGACCAAATGCTGGAATTATCAAATAGCCATTGGAGAAATTCGAGGTAGAAAGAGTGCTATGGAAGGACAGAATTTGATGAGACAAATGACCTTTCAGCATTGCTAA
This sequence comes from Tonatia bakeri, assembly GCA_004024845.1. Taxonomy (NCBI): domain Eukaryota; kingdom Metazoa; phylum Chordata; class Mammalia; order Chiroptera; family Phyllostomidae; genus Tonatia; species Tonatia bakeri. The sequence goes on along the minus strand of PVIA01002616.1, from coordinate 11,292 downwards.
GGAATCCATGCAGTGGATTTTCCCCTTCAATAGCCAGCAAATAAAGCAATAAATCTAAACATGCCCGACCACTAGGAAGTCATTTCTCCTCCTGGAAGGAGTCGTAATAGGAAGCAGAGCTCAGATGGTCGAGTCGATAGCGTTCTGCTCCCACGGGCCCATTCTTCGGGGGTGAGCTTTGCTAAGAGCTGTGTGGCTGATAAACTGCTCACCCCTGGAATCCTGTCCCGACTGGCTGACATTAAGTGCCCTGGACACAGAGCAGACCTGGGCTCCTGCCTCAGCCCGGCTAACCCTGCTTTCCCAGGTGGGGAGGAACTCCAGGGCAGTAAATGCAGACCCAATGTGACACAGGGACTTCTGACATGCACTTCCCCCCCCCCCTCCATCTGTTGATTCCTTTAAGCCTGGAGACTTGGAAAACATTCCTAAAAAAGTAGATCAAACCTTTTTCATTCCAGGGGACACTATAACTCAAGAAAAATTGTTCTTTCTTCAGTAAGGAGTAGATGTTACTTAGATTGTATTAAGACTCTTTTTATTCTGATGAAAACAATTGCAATGAAAATACTTGGTACATTATGTGGCAGAGAAAATGAAACAAATAAATACGTAAATAAATGAAGTAAAGACTCTCTAAAGGGTACTTTAAACCCAGTGCTCCTGTGATGCATCAATGTACCATTTAACTGCACCGTTCAAGTTGCCACCAAGGGAATCATTATTAGGGATACGGTTATAACAGGAGTCTGGGTCCCAGATCAAGGGTTTATTTTGTTTTCTTTCTCTTCGTAACTTCATTGTTCTATATGGCAAGAAAATCTGATTAGGTTAACTCTGTAGAGTTCCATTTTTCTTTTACCTGGATTAAGAACTTTGAGAACTTTCACGATGATGAAAGATTAAGGGCTATGTCCTATAAGTGATTTAATCACACTGTGAGAGAAAGTTCTCTAAATAATAGAAGAAAAGGCTGATAAACTTCAAGTGGGTGTCTTCAAGGATTAATTCACTGATAAAGCTATTACTCTATTCATTATCCACATATGGTTACAGACAAATCTTCCTTTCAATGTCTTGCTCAAGGTTCATCCATGTGACTGCTTAACTCTTGAAGTTTGTTAACACACATAAAATCTGTATCTGCTAAGGGAAAAAAATGTTAAAGCTGAAGCTTTAGGAAAAAATGATGTGAAACAATGGGTTTTCAAGGAAAGAAAAAACCAACAACCCTGTTTCTTCTTTTAAATTATATTTGTTGATTATGCTATTACAGTTGAACCAATTTTTTGCAGCTTGTTGCCCTCCACCCAGCATGCCCCACTCCTTCAAGCAATCCCCCCACCATTGTTCATGTCCATGGGTCAGGCCTGTAAGTTCTTTGTCTACTCCATTTCCTATACTGTACTTTACATACTCACAGCTATTCTAAAACTACCTATTTGTACTTCTCAATCTTTTCAATTCTTTACCCACCCCCCACACTCCCTTACCATCTAGCTGCCATCAATATGCTTTCCATATCCGTGATTCTGTCTTTGTTCTTCTAGTTTGCTTAGTTTATTTTTTAGATTCAGATATTGATAGGTACATATTTACTGCCATTTTATTTTTCATGGTTTTAATCTTCTTTTTCTTAAATAAGTCCCTTTAACATTTCCTGTAATAATGGTTTGGTGATGATGAACTCCTTTAGTTTTTTCTTGCCTGGTAATCTCTTTATCTGCCCTTCCATTCTAAAGGGTAGCTTTGCTGGATAGAGCAATTTTGGCTGTAGGTCTTTGGTTTTTACAACGGAATATTTCTTGCCAATCTCTTCTAGCCTGCAAAGTGTCTTTTGAGAAATCAGCTGGCAGTCCTATGGGAACTCCCCTGTAGATAACTAACTTTTCTCATGCTGCTTTTAAGATTCTCTCTTTATGTTTAACCTTTGGCATTTTAATTAGGATGTGTCTTGGAGTGGGCCTCTTTGCCTCCATGTTGTTTGGGACTCTTGTACTTTCTGGACTTGCATGTCTATTTCCTTCATCAAATTAGGGAAATATTCTTTCATTATTGTTTCAAATAGATTTCCAATTTCTTGTTCTTTCTCTTCTTGTTTTGGCATCCCTGTGATGTAAAGGTTGGAATGCTTAAAGTTGTCCCAGAAGGTGCTTACACTATCCTTGTGTGTTTTGGATTCTGCTTTTTTGCTGTTGTTCTGATTACTCATTTTTTTGCTTCCTTATGTTCCAAATCATTGATTTAATTCTCAACTTTATCCATTCCATGGTTCTTTCCCTGTAAATTTTTCTTTGTTTCAATTAGTGAATACTTCATTTCTGACTGGACATTTTTTATGCTGTTGAGATCCTCACTAAGTTCCTTGAGCATCCTTATAAACAGGATTTTGAACTCTGCATCTGATAAATTGCTTATCTCACTTTTATTTAGTTCTTTTTCTGAAGTTTAGATCTGTTCTTTCATTTGGGCCATGTTTGTTTGTGTCCTCATTTTGGCAGCCTCCCTGTGTTTGTTTCTATGTATTAGGTAGAGCTGCTATGACTCCCTGTCTTGGTAGTGTGGTCTAATGTAGTAGGTGTCCTGTAGGATCCAGTAGCACAGACTTCCTTATTACCCCAGCTGGGTACTGGACTTGTGCCCTACATGTGGGCTGATTACACCATCCTGTTATAGTTGAAACTTGATTGTTGTTGGTAGGTCAATGGAAGGGATTTATCCAGGCCATTTGGTTGAAAGGACTGGTTGTGACCACTGACCATCAACCTCCACCCTCTGTGAAGGATCAGCTGTTCAGGTGGAGGATAGTGGTATTCTAATGTGATCTGTAGCTGTCCACTGAATGCACAGGCTCTTGGGTTTCCCGGGTTGTGCATGTCAAGGTCAGCCCCTACCTGTGTTTTGACCAGAGTCATCCTGCATCAGTAATAAAGCAATTTGCAGATGGCTGCTATTTGTGCTGGACTTGGAGATTCCCAAGCGAAGCCAAGTGGTGAATCTGGGCTGGCTGCTCCTAGTGCTGGGCCTGAGGCCACTTAGCAAGAGGTACAGGGGCTAGGGGCTCACTGAAGTCAGTGCTTTTGTGAGAAGATTTAGGTAGTTGTGAAGCATGAGCCAAGACCAGCTATTCATATGGAAAAGCTGCTTGGGTGGTCCCATAAATTGGGTGGGATGGCATCTTGGGGATCTCCAGGGTGGGGCAGATAGTGTTTTCCAGGTTGATGGAGTCTCAGATATGGCACCAGTCTGCCAGCTCTGTGGCTCTGTGGCAGGGGGAGGGTTCAGAAAAGAAACAATGGCCTCTGCCCACCTTTCTGTCTGGGGGAAACCTGTCTCCCAGTTCTTGCCTTGATACCAGATATTATATTTTCTCTCTGTATGCCACTGGTGCCCTTCAAGCTGCTACTTTAGCGCTAGAGCTCGGAGAATGTGAGTCTGAGTAGGTCCACGTGTAGATCTTTAAGAGGAACTGCTTGAGACTCCAGCAGTTTCTCCAACTCAATCCCCACTGGTTTTGTCAGCCAGAAGTTATGGAGACTTATCTTCCTGGCACTGGAACCTGGGCTGAGGGGCCTGGTGTTGGGCTTGGTCTCCTCACTCCCAAGATATTCCTCCCAAATTTTTATCCACCACACATGGATGTGGGACCAGACTTTTCCATGTCTCCACCTCTCCTTCAGGCTGGATGGATGTGGTTTCTTTAGTTACATAGTTATTGGACTTCTATTCAACTGGATTTCTGGCATTTCTGAATGGTGATTGTTCTATATTTCAGTTGTGATTTTGGTGTGGTTGTGTGAGGAGGTGAGCTGTGTTTACCTATGCCGCCATCTTGACAGGAAGTGCCTCAACCCTGTTCCTAATGAGGGTAAGTCTTTCGGTCCAGCAGGGAGAGGCTCCCAGGTCAACAGGGGTGACATTGATTAAATCTGGAAAAGCTGTGAGATCAATTCTGGAGACAGACAACTTGGGGTATTGAGCTGGGAACTACCAAACTTGGTATCTAGTTCTGAATTTGCCAGTAACATGCTGTACCACCTTTAGCCACATTCATGTATCTTTCCAGCTTTCCATTCCATGTTTATTAGATGAGGAAGGACAGGGCTTGTTTGCAGAGAGCTCCATGGATGTTGCCAGCCTACAATGCCAGTGTCACAGATTGCACTTGAAATATCTTAAATACCAAAGTCAGAAATATTGTTTAATATTAATTGAAAACATATTTTGAATTCTCATTAAGTACATTTGAAATTATATAGTATGGGCACACCTATGTTTCTTTCTCTGCTTATTTCTAAATAATTATGAATTAGAGTATTGATACATTTTAGTTCTAAGGAAGAGAATATAGTTGTAGGATAATTGGGGCAGGTTCTGTATTTAAGGCACAAAGTCACTTTTTACTAAATCCCTACCTGAAATCCTAAACTGAATACTATATTCTCAAGGAACTAATGGTCCTATAGGATTTTGTAAAACATTCCTGAATTTTATCCAAGAAGAGGTCTCATTTGAAATTGGTCAAAGTCTATTTCATTTTTTAAGATTTTATTTATTTATTTATTTTTATAGAGAGGGAAAAGGAGGGAGAGAGGGAGAACATTACTGTGTGGTTGCCTCTTGCACACCCCCTACGGGCGAACTGGCCTGCAACCCAGGCATGTGCCTTGACTGGGAAGTGAACTGGTGACCCTTAGGTTCACAGGCTGGTGCTCAATCCACTGAACTACACCAGCCAGGGAAGGTCAAAGTCTATTTCTTAAAAAATGATTTTGTGACTTTTTTTTCTAACCAAGAAATTGGAATAAACTAATTCATTAATTCATTTCACTATTTCTGCCTTCTAAATGCATGTCACTATGCTAGGAACTATGGGGATTAGAGATATAAATAAGATACTTACTGCCCTGGCTGGTGTAGCTTAATGGATTGAGCGTAGGCCTGTGAGCCAAAGATACTTACTGCCTTCTGGGAATTTGTAATCAACAAGTGTAGGATTATACTCATATGCTTACAAGATTCAGACATTCAAAGAACTAACTGTATCAGTTATTTCAATATTATATTTCTTTATTTTTCTGCCTTTACTCACCTTATCTCAAAGAAGGGAGAAGAAACATATCATTTTTGTGAGCCCGTACTCACAGAGAAATGCTTTATCTTTAGAAAGTTGGTGGTACAAAGAGGAGGCTGTAGTCATTTTTTTGTCTGGTGATGTTAGGGTTGATACAGTGCAAACCATGTCTGTTTTGAAACAAAGTGTGCCCTAATCCTCAGGCATCAGGGTGTGCCTGCCATTCATGTCAGCACTGCTCTTGAAGGCTGCTGTTGGGCATCACAAAGCACCTTAAGGGAACACTTGCGTAGGTGTGTGGAGCGTTGCTATCTAATTCTCCAGTGACTGCACTCTGAGTCTTCTCATGCATACGTAAACAGCGTGGGAAATATCAAAGGGCAGAGGGTCTGAGATGCTGCAGCACTGGACAGGAGTCCTTTTTCGATCCTTCAGGGTGTAGACAAAGAACACCTAATCTAGAATTTCCCTGCCCCCATATTTCTCACACTGAACTGCATCAGAATGTGAGTAGCACTCGTCTGCAGCCCTCAGTCAGTGAAGGGTGGCAACAGGTTCACAGGGAACAAGTGAAACGGATGGTGCCCACACTGGGTTGCAGTGAAAGGCTTGTTTTACTGTGGCTTGGTGACAAGAATTGACTTCATGGATTAATGTACAGGGGAAAGGAAATATGTTAGAAGGTAAAGAATTTTTTAGCAGTTAAGAGTTTTGTGAAGGTGGAATTGGTCCCCCATTTGGTATTCACCAGCACAAATCAGGAATGTGGTAACGTGTGGTGGTGAGGGAAATCAAGTAGCCACTGGGGATCTGAACTGTCTCTGTTTTTAGAGATCCATGAAATGACTCCTTGATGACGCCTTTGAAGGTCTCTAATGAAGGAGGCTTCAGAGCAGATGAGTGAGCACAGATTTCCCTAAATGCTGCCCCATGCGACGAGTCCATGGAGATGCTAGTTATGCCAGAAATAAAGGAGCTCTGTGACAAAACAGGGTTGGAAAGTGCTAGACGCTAGACACTAACACCCTTAGCTGGAGATTCTCGATGCTTGTTACCAGCACATTTTCACAATAGTGGTAGTAAATACACTTGTTTAAGCTTTGTCTGACTTCTTACACATATTTGTTCTAAACCTTCTAGCTCTTACTGCTCTATAAAATAGTACCCTGATGTCCACAACTTGAGAAGTGTTCTGTGGTGAAAACAACATGCCTTTCCGAGATATGTCAACTTGGGTGGCAGGTCTGGCTAAGCCAGTGATAACTTGCTTGAGCTTAAAGTAGCACCTTGCTGTGACAAATTTCAACATCCTCATCTGAAAAATGGGGGAATTACTTCCCTTTGCAGGATCTTATGAATAGAAGATAATTCTTGTAAGGTGCCTAACAGTGCTTGGCCAACAACAAATGCTCAATGAATGGTGACTGTTTTCACCAGTGACTAATACTTTTTTTCACTAGGGCATCTAATCATCCCTTTTGCAGTTTAAAATACACTTCTTTTTGTCTGTCTGATAGAGCTAGAAATTACATCATTAATCATTAAAATAATTATGATTGCATGATTTGGTGAGACAGCTGAAGCTTCATCACCCAGTGTTTGGCCGTGGGGACAGAGGCCTCAGCTGCTCTAATCCCCACCCCCTTCTTTCAGGGAGAATCTTGGCTTTATTCATTCGTTTTAGATAGGCTTTCAGCTGAGGGGCACAATATTACAAAGGAATCCCAAGCAAGTGCTTGAAAGTTGAGGAACACTCACTCAGACTTCTTTGAACTTATATAAAACTTTATTTGAACTCCAGTTATGGGATTAACATCATAACATTGTGATGAGTTGTATATCTAATGCCTCCTCCCCCTACACACATGAAGTATTGGGTTGGCCAAAAAGTTCATTTGTTATTTTTCCCAAATGAACTTTTGTGAGATGGCTCTCGTAGCACTTAGTTGTCTTCAACTGCATTTGAAACAATTTTGTTAGGTTGCATTGTACTCTCATATCAGCATGCATTAAACAAAACATCAAAATTGGTGAATTTTTGTGTAGCCATTTTAGTATTGAAGATGGAAGAAACTATGTAATATTTTGGCATATAATGCTTTATTATTTCAAGAAAGGTAAAAATGCAATTGAAATTTAAAAAAAAAGATTTGTGCAGTGTGTGGAGAAGGTGCTGTGACTGATCAAACGTTTCAAAAGTGGTTTGTGAAATTTCATGCTGGAGATTTCTCTCTGGCCAATGCTCCATAGTCAGGTTGACCAGCTGAAGTTGACAGCGATCAAATCAAGACATTAACTGAGACCAATCAACATTATACTACGTGGGAGATAGCCAGCATACTCAAAATATCCAAATAAATAAAGTTACTGGTAAAAATGAAAAATGTGTCTCTTATTTTACAGGAAAAAACTAAACAAACCTTTTGGCCAACACAATACTAAATATTTATTATTTAGAATGCACAGGTGGTCCTTCCAACAAACCCATCTGGGTTCCCCAGCTTCAGCCTCAGAACTTAGGCTATCATCTCCATTTTAGTCTTTATAGGAGCAAAATTCTAATTGAAAAAGCCTAGTACCATACATCGTTTCAATAATGCTTTTCTTTGCAGAACATGACTTCCTGAAATGAGAGAATTAAAAAGAACAATCCATTATTGTCAACATGAGGTTAAGAGAACACCTCAGAGTGGATATCCAGTGTACTCAGGGACTTGCAGTGGTCAGTGGTTGAGGTGCAAATTTAAATATATCTTTTGTTGATGACTAGTTACTGCTCTTTGACAGCAATCTCCCTGCTACCCCTGCCCCACTCACCCCCCACCCCGCTCCTGCCCCCAGGGCACTTTCTTTTGGGAAAGCATGGTAATTACGGGACCAGATAGGCCGGTTTCAAGTGGCCTTAGGCAAGTCACCTTCTGTGAGCCTCAGATAGTTCATCTATAATAGTGGTAATGATTCTAGGAGGTGCTTTTAAAAATATATTTGCAGTCAAATGCTCTACCACTGAGCTATACAATGGAATACTACTCAGGCATGGGAAAAGGTGAAATACTTCCATCTGTGACAACATAGATGGAGCTTGAGAGTTTTTTGCTAAGCAAAATAAGTCAGACAGGAAAAAAAAGAACGATATGATTTCACTCATATATGAGATGTGAAACGAATTAATAAATGAACAAACAAAACAAAGTTTTACAGAAACCCTGATAAACATAGACAACAGCATGGTGGTTTCCTGATGGAAGAGAGGGTGGAGGGAGGAGGAAGAAGGTGAAGGAGGTCAAATATATGGTGACAGGAGGAAACTTGACTTTGGGTGGTGAACACACAGTGCAGTACACAGATGATGTAACACAGAATTGTACACTGGAGACTTACATAGTCTTATTAACCAACGTCCCCACAATAAATTTAATAACATTTTAAAAAGTAAATCTGAAAATAAAAGTGCATACGTACATAGTTCTTGACATTTTGGAAATGTTGAATGAAAGTTAGCTATCACCATTATAATTTTATTTCTTAACAAATAATCAGATGATGATCACTATATAACTTTTTATATGTCATGATATTACATATTACAAGATGATTGATTAATACAAAGTAGGTTTCACTCCCACCAGGAGTTTATGGTCTGCTCTAAATACAATGCAGATGAGTCATTTCATCTAAACAAAAGGGAAGAGAATGGTTTTCTGAATGGGCTCATGGGATCCTCATACTATTATGAAATGCAGAAGTCAGATTTTTCACTTTTTCCATCATAGAGAAATATAATCTAAAATTATAGAAATATAGGAAGGGCTATTTTATAAATTTAAACTTTATTTAAATTCTATACTTGGTCTTTAAAATATTTTATTCATCAGATTATATTAGTGATTTCAAACATTTATTATTTCTTTCACTCTTTCTGGAAGTTCTTCTATGTAGGGATCAACAAATATTTTTTGAATAGAGATTCGTAACTAAAGAAAGTTTGGTGATTTCTAGATGGCAGAATATAAGGGCATGCCTTTGCGTTGTTTTTCCAGAACAGATATTTAACACCAATAGCTAGGAGAGGCAAAAATTGATGTTGGAAACAATCCAAATGTAAGGTGATAAGAGATCAGCCGACAGGAAAAGCAGGAAAGGCCAGGTTGTGAGAAAAGACTTAGAAGGATGAGGGGAATTTCAGGGGAGAACAGGAAGGGTTTACAGGAACAAATATAAAGGACACATAGAGAAAAACTAGGGGGGCAGTGGAAAAGGGAGGGAGGTGGGAAGGGATGGGTGGGTGGGCTGGAATGGAAGTAAAGGATAGAAAACTGTACTTGAACAATGATTAAAATAAAATTAAAAAGAAAAAGGATGAACTTTCCTGCTGCCATCACCACCAAACAGCACTTAGGGTTTTCAGAGCCCCAAGTTTCTCACTTTGCTTGAAGGAGAAATATATCTTATGTCAACAAAAGCTTTTCATCATTTCTAAATTTTAAAAATGATGACAAATGATCCATAATTATTCTAATTTTTTTCTAAACCAAAATACAAGTTAAGCTGTGAAGACACCTTTGGTCTTACTGATTTCCCTTGTAAATTACATCATTTAGACCTCTGATAGGGAAGTAGGGAAGGATTGTGGCAACTTGGGTTACCAATAATCAATGTTTGAGAATTCTTTATGTTAGAAGAGCCCAACTTATTTTCACATTATAAACTGTATAAAAATCCTTTGAATATCTCAGAATAAATTATTCCTGGGACTAACAGAATAAGTTATTCCTTGGGGAAGGGAAACTACTTCCCTCCCCAAGCCCTTTACAATACCCAGAATTTCCTTATTTTAGTGAATTTAACATATCTTCCACCTCTTCAACTAAAAATTATAGATTGATTCCAACCTCACACATTAAAACAATGATCCCACTTAGTGCTTTCTCATAAAAACAACATGCTTAGGGTGAACCTATATGTTTTGCATCTTTCTCAGAACTTGGTATAGTTAGTATAGCTAGCTTTACTACAAAAATGAATCAGGTTATTTTATTTTTTCTTTCTTAATACATAAAAGCTCAGTATTTCAAAATCACTTACTTTTCTAACTACAAGTATACAAGAAAAACAAGCGTGTCATTAAGTAATAGTGTCATCCCAGCTGTTCGGGCGATATGGAACAGCTAGGACATGGGACGCCTGGAGGTTGCATACACTACTGGTGAGAGTGTGCATTGGTGTAACCACATCGGAAAGCCACTTTTCAGTGTGTAGCAAAGTTAGATATATGCATACCCAATGCCATAGCAAGGATTAAAAAATGCATAGGTATGTTCACAAAAACATGTACAATTCTTTAAAAAGCATATGTGAGAAAGTTTAGAGCAGCACCATAATTGCTAGAAACTGAAATCTATCCAAATTAGAATGGGTAAGTAAATTGAAGTATATCAATGTGATTGCATACAGCCCGGCAATGAGACTACACAAACTACAGCTACACACGCAATATGGATGAAGCTCAGACACCTAATGTTGGGCAAAAGGACTACTTTACTATATGATTCCATTTCCATGAAATTTAATAATGAAGTCAGGATAGTGATTGTTTAGGGGTTCTAGTGACTGGAAGAGGGAACAAGGGGAACCTCTGGGAAGCTGCAGATACCCTTGTTCCCTCCAGCTTAAACTCACCAGGCTGTGTACACTTGTGATTTGTGCCCGTCTCTGAACATGAGCTATACTTCCTTGAAAAGACTTTTTTAATGCTGTAGTATGAATGTTAAAATAGTGACCAGACTGCATCCAAATCATGCCATGAAAATTGGTTGTAATTTTTTCCAGAAAAAATCTTAAATGATTCAGCACATTCATGACTCAAGTCTCATGAGCTTTCTCCCTTACACTGAACATTATTCTGGGCATTTTGAAGTCCTAGTTGCTTTAATGTATGATAAATTAGTTGTAACTCCTGGGAAGGATGGTTAATTTGATAACTTCTGTTTACCATAAATACTCAAGATCATGAATAGCATTTGCTCAGTTTTGGCCACGCTGGGAGATAGTGACAATGTGACCCCTAACACAGCTTTGCTATAATGAAATTAAACAAGATGGTGTGTGCGAAAGTGCATTGTAAACTCAGTCCAATTCAGATGTTTGATGCAACATGTTTCATTATTTGAAAACATCTCTCAGTAAAATGTGCAGCATTAAGAAATCAGTAAAAAAGG
>PVIA01002615.1:190928-200968 GCA_004024845.1 Tonatia bakeri | reverse complement strand
AGGGAGTAAAAAACATACTGAGCGAGGGCAGGAGACAGACAGAGAGACAGAAACCGATGGAGCCAGACTCAGGCCACTGTGTGTAGAAGGAAGTGTTTCCCCCTTAGGAGCAGGCTCTGGGGCGCTGCTCTCCTGGCTGGGAGCAGAGCCTGACTCAGCCATGCGACCGCAGGCAGGGCCCTGACCACCCTGGGCTCCACTTTTCTCATTTGTAAAACGGGGATGATGCACTCGCAGCCTCATCCAGCAGCAGCGGAGACTGAATGTCGAGGGTGATGGCTGTAAAAGGACCTCGCTCTGTGCTGGGCACACAGCAGAAGTCCAGGAGGGTCAGCTGCTATTTTTTAGGATAGCGGGGGAGGGATGGGCGGTATCGAACCCCAGTGGGGCCTTTCCTCTGGGGTCTTGCTCCTCAGACCGTGGTCCTGAACCAGCAGCATGGGCACCACTGGGAGCCTGTGAGAAATGCAGGCTCTCAGGTCATGCCCCCACCAAAGGTTCGGGAGATGCATTTTGACAATACCCACGGGATGCCTGTTACCGTTAAAGTGCTAAGCACTGCATCTTCCTGGCACATCAGCACACAGGTGTCACCTGGGTGCTTTTAAAAAATACCTATGCCTCAGTCCCACCCCAGAGATTCTGGCATAATTGGCCTGGGGTGTGGCCTGGCACTGGGACTTCTAAAAGCCCTACAAAGGATTCTAATGAGATGTTAAGGACAGGGTACCCTTCTCAGAGGAAAAGGCTGAGCTGGAGCTGGAGGAAGGGGCAGCCTGGGCCCAGGCCCATGGAACAATGGGCACCGTTCTTGAGCATTCAGTGTGAACCCTGGGCTGGGCCCCTCCACAGAGGTTCATGGTCAGTTAATCCTCACCACAGCCCCGTGAGTTTGGGACCATTTCTATCCCCACTTTGCAGATGGGAAAGCTGAGGCACAGAGAGGACAGTGAACTTGCACCTTAGAGCCCAGACTTCGAAACACAGAGCTTTCGGGTGGATGGTAGCACAGACCTTGCTTCTGTCTCTCTCCCCAGCCCTCCGCAGCCTGGGTCTGCCCCCACCCCAGGGGTCCTGCAGCCAAGGTGGGATCATCAACAAATCACCCCAGAGCCCCTGATGTCACAACGCAACATCGCAGCCACACGTGCGGTCTACGCAGCACACTCTGATTTTATGGTCTATTTTCTTTTTAAAGTGTTGGTCACAACCCACTGAAGAGATTTTATGACATGTCCCGTCCCAGGGTCTGAACAGTGACTTATGCTGAAGTCCTCGCCGACGCACCAATATCGGGCCTTAGCTGTGAAATACTCCAGAAAGAAAGAGGCGCGGGGCAGGCACTCAGAGAGGGCAGGGGCATGCGGCTACTGCCGCAGCTGGGGAACGGGAGTTCATTCCGCACTTGCGGGCCGCAGACCTCAGACGGCCACAGGGAAGGCAGTGGCCTGCCAGGGCACAGCGCGCCGGTGCTCCGAGGATCCAGATCACTGCGCCGCGTTCTGTGAGAGGGTCCTTGCTTTGAGGAAACGCTGACATGCTTAGGGTCAAAGTCATCGTTTCCGCAACTTCGCTTTCAAACAGTTCAGCCAGACACCATGGCACGCACGTGTGTGTACTGAGAGAGCCGGTAAGGCACATGTGGCAAAGCACGCAAGTCGGATGCCGCGCACACAGGACCACCCAGCGCTCTGGCGGCTTTTCTGTGCGCGCCGGGTTATTTCAAGGGAAGAAGTCGACAGAGGAAGGAGAAGCAGATAGAGACAGTGCAAGTCCGTAGGTTACCTCTCCCCTGTGCCCAGCAGCGCGGCCTCCCACGGCTGCCCACGGGGCGCGGTTTGCTGTCAGGCCCGATTTCCCAGCCCGTTCTGCCGTGCCGGGGGGTGCACCCCAGGAGCGGGGCTCTGGCTGGGGGAAGGCCCTGCGCTGTGCTGGGCCGGGGGCACCACCTCCCAGAAGAGTTGTCTGAACTGGTAGGTTTTGTCCCCAGAGCTGTCTTGTAACTTTAAAAATATGTATCTTGCCCTGGCTGGGTGGCTTAGTTGGTTGGAGCATCGTCCTGCACACCAAAAGGTTGCAGGTTCAATTCCCAGTCAGGGTACATAGCTAGGCTGCGGGTGCAGTCCTCTGTCAGGACGCAGACCAGATGAAGCTGATCAACGTTTCTTTTTCTCTCTCTCTCCCCTTCCCGTTCTCTAAAACCAATAAACACATCCTTGGGTGAGGATAAAAAAAATACCTATCTCAAAACATTCAGGGAAGGAAGAAAGGAAGCCAGAAAACAAAACGAAAGGAGGAGGGCCCTGACCGGTGCAGCTCAGTTGGCTGGGCGTTGTCCTGCAAGCTGGAAGGCGCCAGTTAGGCTTCTGGTCGGGGCACAGTCTGGGCTGCGGGTTTGGCCCCTGGTCGGGATGGTCACGGACTGTATGGGAGGCGACTGATCAATGTTTCTCCCCCTCGCTTTCTCCTTCCCTCCCCTCTGTCTAAAAATAAATGAATAAAACCTTTAGGAAAGAGAGAGAGAATGAGGGCCCAGAAGGGCCGCCGTCTGGGTTCCGGGAATGCTGGGGGACCAGCAGCTTCACCCAAGTCAGGCAGACGTCATGTCACCTCACGTCACCTCACGTCACCTCACGTCACAGGCTCATGTCCACGGGCAGCAATTCTATTTCAGGTTTTTGAAATTCCCCAGTGGAGAGTTGGCACAAACCAGTGTCTCTCACCCCAATGCACGCTGCTGTGACTCTGCGGTCGCTGTGCGTCTGCCCCCACGCCCCCACGAGGACCAAAGGCAGGCAGTGGGCCAGGCGCTGCGGACAAGAGTGAGAACTGCAGGCGCCCGCAGGACCTGTGGGACCTCATCCAGTAGGTTGGTTCCCTCTCTGCGCCTGAAGTGTTGAGGCCCTGTGCACCCCCAGGCTCTGGGCTCTCACCTGCAGAACAGGCCCCCCCGCCCCCAGCCCCTGGGAGGGGGCCAGAACAGCCATCCCTGCGGTCACTGTCACTGTCATTGTCACTGTCATAATATCACCTTGAAATACTGTCACAGGGCACTGCATTAGAGGGCTGCCGGAGGCACTGGGGCCCCGTGGTCCCTACTCTGCCCCTCGGTGTGGTGGCTGTATCGGAAAGAAGTGCTCCCAGGGACGCTGTGCGTGGGGGGGTGGCAGCCCCACCCTCTACTCCCTCTGTGACCAGGGCTGCCAGGCTGGGGCCAGCCCCCGCCAGAAAGCTACAGATGCTTTTATGGGAGAGCCCCACCCACACCCTGAAAGGGGGCTGCGATGTTCAGAAAGGAGAGATGAAAGCTTGATTCTACATCTGTGTGAATGGAAGTCAGGCAGCTGCCTAACTGTGGAGAGTGGGGCTCCTCTCACCTTAAACTTCACCATCACCATGACAATAAAGCTGACACATACCATGCTAACACTTTCTAGAGGCCAAGTCCTGGACCGAGTTCATTATAGAAATGGTTCCACGGAACCCAAACAACACCCTAAGAAACATCACTGCAATCCCCACTGCACAGCTGAGGGAATGGAGCTCCAGGGGCTCAAATGCTGAGAAGCCACAGCTCTGGTGGGCCGACCTCCAAGGCCCAGGCTGGCCTCGCCGCACACTTCCGGGCTCCGACATCCCGCACACCACACGTCATCGCTGGACTTTGTCACAAAGATGCACAGTTTCATGCTTAGAAAATAAAGACTTAATGGGAGGGGGCCCCTTAGCATGGCGAGATGGAACCAGCTCAGTCAGGTCCATCAGAACTGCTAGTTTAGGTATAAATGTACTCCTCTCTTTCACACATTTGCAGGAGTGTGAAAAACCTCCCTTTCACATTGAATCGGGCTCTGTTTATATGTTCCCTTCAAAATATCAGATTAATTATTTGCACAACAGCTTGAAGTAGAACAGGTTCTTTCTTGCACCCAGGCAGAAAAGCCTCTGCCAACAAACGGCCAGGACAGGATCCTCTCCAGTGATTGAGAGGAACAATGACAAAAACTCACTTCCTCCTGAAGGCTCCGCCCTCCCACCCTAGGGTGGTGGGGAGGCAGACGGGTATCTGCAACTCTGCACGCGCACAGCCTTCCTGAAAACCAGGGCCATCTCCAACACCCTGGGCCAAGTCCTCCGCTATTGTTTTTACAGCAGCCTTGAAGATCGAAGCTGTAAACCACCAGCCTGCAGCAGTGAGTGCGTGCTCCTCACCGCCTGCAGGTTTTCAGTGCAAAAAGTAAATGAATGTGGTCTTTGCACAGAGTAAGAAGTAATTAAGATGAAGCACTACCTGCAGGAGACATAAGAACCACTCACTGGCTGGAAGGCCCCGGCTTTTATAATTCTGGCACAAGGTCTGCTGGTTCCTTTTCAGTTATTACGTTTGTGGATCGAGAATGTTGGTCTAGAGTGTGAGATAAACCTTCCTGGGGTGAAGTGCAAATCTAGACCTGGAAGTGGGTGTAGAAGGTTGCCAGATAAAATACAGGATGCCCAATTGCTGCGTGGGGCATACTCATACTGGAAATTAGTCATCATTTATCTGCAATTCAAATGTAACTAAGCATCTTGTGTTTTCATTTGCTAAATCTGGCAACCCTACGCAGAGGCTGTATCAGACCATTTCTGATACCTGGGTTTCCCAGATGAGGCCCTGGAGGCCCAGAGGGGCAAAGTGAGTGCAAGGTGGGGTCAGGCTGGAAGGCTGATCTTGGTCTCTGTACAGCCACCTCCCAGATGAAATCAGAACAACCCTGTGAGGCCATGACTCACTGAGGTGCCTCACCTTCTCTCCTTAACAAAGACCTCTCTTGAGGACCAAGGGCAGGGGTGAAGAATCACAGCTGAGGAATGCGGCTGTTTGTCCAGGAGGGTGGACCTACCAGACCAGACGGAAACAGGTTCCACTCCTGCTGGGAGAATCTAGGGAACATCAGGGAAGAAGGTGCTGACTAGTGGGCCAGCCATGCTGGGCTCCCCGTGGGCACATGGCAAATCTTGGTTTTCTTCCTTCTTTAGAAAAGGCATTTTCTTTTTGCCACAGGATTAGAATTCCTGCAATTCCAGCCAAAGGACCTGTGCTGGGAACAGACACTACAAGCGTTAACATGCCTTCTACCCTGGTACACAAGTGCAAACACGAGCATCTTTCTGGCTTTAGCCTGTGGACCTGCGAGAGGCCGCGGGCTCCTCTCAGACGGGCAGGGCAGCTTCGGGGCCCATAGCGACGCCCCCAGAGGAAGTGAAAAGGGATCGGGTGGGGGTAGGGGCAGGGTGCCCACTGAAATACCCAGCTGCTTCTCTAGCACAAGGCAGCATCTTGGGGCACCTGCAGTCCAGCCTCAGCCTCCACTGATTGGCCAAGTAACTTTGAGCAAAATACTTGCCGCACACTCCTGCTCTGAGCCTCTGTGTGGTCAAGCTCAATGCTGATGATGTATGTACCTTTCATGTTACATGTCAATAGAAATGTTCATTGAAAAGTCAGGGATATGCTATTAGAAGTCAGGTGAGTGGTTAATTAACCACGGGGTTAACTGAAAAGTATGCAGTTGTTTTCCTAGCAGCCTTGAAGACAGACGTCATAAAGCCCAGCCCACAGCAGCGAGTGCTTGCCGGCTCACCCCCTGCAGCTTTTCAGTGCAAAGATTAAAGTAAACTACTGTGTTCTTTGCACCAAGTCAAAGGCAACTACCATGTGGCACTGCCTATGGGAGACGCAGAAGCACCCACTGGCTCCAAAGGGAGAAGGGGCTTGCAGGGGCAGGCTGGGCTTCCTGAGGAAACCGTTTCTCGATGTGGCTGCATACTTCTGATGTGTACATATAACTGCATGTTTATTATGCTGTGATCTTTTCATTGGGGAGGGGGTTGCAATTGGTGGTCTCAGAGGTCTGGTCTTGTCTCTGCTATATTCAAGAGCAATGCACTGTGAGAGCTAGGAGTTCAAGCCCTGGCCTTGCCACTTACCTTAAGTCATTTTACCTCGACAAGCCTCTGGGTCCTCATCTGTTAAACGAGGATTTAACAGTGTTTGGCCAGAGGACGAAAAGGGAAAATGCAGGAGATGGGCACCAGCACTCAGCACAGGGTCTGGCACAGGACAGGTGCTCAGGAAACATGAATTGCCACTGCTCTCTTGTCCACTTAGGGGAGTTCCCATGTCAAGTCTCCAGAGGGGCTCTAAACCTGGGGCTCAGGGGCCCCACCAGAGAGAGGGCTTCCAGGGAGAGGAGATTAGGCATCAGAGCTTTTAGCCTCCTTGGAACTAGCGGAGGGATTAAGTCTTTCCATAAATATACTGCCTCCCTCCTATCCCAAGGATGAAGTACCCAGGGGTATGGCCTAGACAGGTTAAGAGGTCCTTTAATTTTTTTTTAATATTGTATATTGATTTTAGGGGTAGGGGAGAGAGAGAGAGCAACATCAATTTGTTGTTCCATTTATTTATGCATTCACTGGTTGCTTCTTGTATGTGCCCTGACTGGGGATTGAACCCACAGCCTTGGCATATGGGGATGGTGCTCTAACCAAGAACCCATCTGGCCAGGGGGTGCTTTCTAGTTAATCCAGCCTCAAACAGGGGCTCCCAAGCATTCCTGGGAGCTGGGCAGAAACACCAGAGCACGCCAATTCAGGTGCGCCCCTCTGAGCCTCGGTCTCCTCATCTGAGATGGGTGTTAGTTCCACAAAGGTTGCTATCTCTTAAGTGCCTTCCCCCTCACTGCCTTTCAACTCCTCTTCCTCCCTCTTCCTCCATGATTCAGGGCTGCTCCGACTTTTCTCTCCATTCTATCAGGCCTAACAGCCAGCCACGGACAGCCTGAGAGAAATCTCCACTACCTGAGACGTAGCCCAGCAGAGCTGTGGGTCCCCCTTTATAAAGAGTGCCTCCCCGGAGTTCCACTGAGCTCAGCGGGCCAGAAGTCGCGCGTGCGTTCACACTGGTCGCCCTTTGCGGTTGCAAACCCGCTTTGATGCCCTGGAAGCCGAGGGGGCCCCTAAGTGAGGCGGTTCATAAATAATATATTTTGAAATACTCGATAGAGGGGAAATGGTTCCTCTCGAGGCCTGCTGCCACCACCCCCCTCCCCGCCCCGGCCGGGCTCCTTTCCAGCTTTGAGGAATGACGGTCTGGTCTCTTCCCAAGGAACTCGTGACAGCGCAGGGTGTCAGGTGAAGATTTGGGGGCAGAGGTTCCACGGGAAGGGACACACCCCCACCTGCTCGGTGCAAGTTGCAACACGGCCAGAAGGGGCCCAACTTTCCCCCAAATCGCTTCTCTGCAGAAAAGTCTGCGAGAAGTTGGGGAGACTACCAGGCCCGAAAGGGTCCCCCTACCGCTGCAGCGGCCCCTTATCCTCCCCGAAGCGCGCCGGTCCGGTGGCCGGAGCTTGAGGGGCGTGAATGCCGGTGAGCGGGGCTGCTGCACCCGGGAAGAGCAGCGTCTACTGGAAAGGGTGGGTGGGGCAGGGTGGGCAGCGTGGGACAGGCAACGGGGCGCGCAGGGAGCAGAGCACTCACCGCTTCCTGTGGGCTCACTGCGGAGCCGTGCCCGAGGCGCTCGGGGCCCGCCCGGGCGCTAGTGGCCGCGGCGGCAGCCGGTCTCGGGTGGCCGCGGCAACCAGCCTGCAAGAGAAAACAGCGCGGGTCATGGCCCGGCCCGACAGTGCGTTAGGGGCCGTTTCGCCCCAGCCAGCGCTCCGGACCGCCGCCGCGCGCGCCTGCCTCCAACCGCCCCTTCCCGGCCCCTTGAGGCGGTGCTGACTGCAGCCCCGCCCAGCCCGCGGGCGCCGGATTGCACCGGCCCAGAGCTGGGCGGCACCCGGGCGGAGCGGGTCGGCTAGCCGCCTCCCTGGGGAGAGTGACTGGGGCGTGCCCGCCAGCACCTCCCGCATCCCGGACTACCCCCACACCCCGCCCGCCTCAGTTCGCTCTCGCTCGATCCTGGGGGAACCCGACAAAAGTTTGGGCCGCGGTCCCGTGGAGGCTCTCCACTCTGCGCCCCTGCCCGGCTCTGGGTACCAAGCACTCGGCGGCCGTGCATCCCAGCCTTGGGTGGTGAAAAGGGGTGCCACGTTCCCCCATACCGGGTGTCCATGCTTGAGTGGACCCCACCCCCTGGCTGCGGAGAGGTAAGGGGAAACGTGGGAGGCTGCCCCATCTCTATCTACAGCCCCACGCCCCTACACTGGGCTCTGGGGTCACATAAGGAGTGAGCCCCGCCCCCCACCTTTGTGGCGGGAGCTGTGAGGCTTCCCTTTGGCCTCGAGATCAAAGGGGGGCTTCCCCGTGTTAGACCCTGGCCCTTTGGCTCTCTGCACGCACGTGCTTTCACACACTACTTCCGGGGGTGGGGACCTGGGGGGTGGGCCCAAGAGCCGGTGTCGGGAGTTGCCTCCTGGTGGCTGAGCGGACTTAAGGGTTTTGATGACTCCCAGCTGGGAGTCATCCCCCAGTTTCCTTGGTGTGGGTGCAGGGCCTTTTATCCACATGGGTTTCTTAGGAGGCTTCCACTACCAGGCGGCCTTTGCAGGCACATACCCAGCTTGCCTGGCGGAACAAAAGCCATTCCCTGCCACGTGTTTTTCCTGTCATTGTCATAAGCCTGTCGTGCCAGCATCGTCTTACAAACCCCAGCTTTCCACACCCCATGTTCTGTGTCCTTCTAGAGGATTAGAAAGGGAAACCAAGTCATAGAGCAGGACAGTCACACTCCTTTGGTGAATGCAGGAAAGAATTGTCTTGCACTGTCAGCATCAGAGCTGTGTGTTCTCCCCTTGAGTCTTCCTAGAGATGTAACCTCCGGTTCCTCTGACCATATCAAGTCCAGAGTGATAGGCAGAAAATGTATCATTTCCTCCCCAAATCGAAGGATGGAAGGGGGCATTGTTAGGGGCAGGATGGCCCTTCCACCTGTCCCCACTCCCTAACCTTGGAGGGAAGGTGGGCTGCCGGCTGCCAAGAGGCCTGTGTCCTGTTTACTCCTCTGATGGTGGCAGCAAGATGTGGGGAAGCCCTGGATGGCGGGCACAGCCACTCATGTTCTTGTCCAGAGGGATGGAGAAGGGCCTGTCCCGAGAAGCCTAGTGTGGGCGGAAGGCAGGATGCTGGTTGTGAGGGCAGCCTGTCTCTGGGCCCTGTTTCCACAGAAGACACGGGGATTCATTCATTTCCCCAGACACTTCGGAGTGTCTGCTACTCTGTCTGTCAACCGGGGCAGCCCAGTGAAGAGGCTGCCCCTGTGCCCTGATGTGACCCTCTGCTCAGGACAGCGGTCTGAGGGCAGATGGTTGTTCTTTCCATTTCCCAGGTGTGGGTCTTTCAGCACAGACACGTCACAGGTCACCCAGCATCCTGTGGTGATCATTAATGGTGATCATTAATGGTGATCATTAATGGTGATCCGTTCCACTCTGGACTCTTCTGCCCCAAGTCTCCTGCCCCAACCCGAGAGAGGAGGCACCAGTCTCGGGGGAGTTTGGCTGAACCCTCCTCTGCCTGAGGCGACAGGGTACTGGGGGGGATGGGGCACTGCTGAGAGCAGGCCCAGGAGGATTCCTCCGGTCAACTGTGTGGATGGGGGTAAGGCATGGAAGGAATCCCCTTTAATGTGTGCCCCCACCCTCGCCTCCAGGCCTCCCCTCCTTGAGGACAGTGGGGTCTGTGCTGTAGTGTCAGGATGTCTCCGTGTCTGGTACTTTGGCATTTGGGACTGGATCACTGTCCTGGAGCTGTCCTGGACACTGTAGGATGTTGAGCAGCATCCCCAGCTTCAGCCCCTCCCCAAGTCGTGATGACCAAAAACTTCTCCAAGACATTGTCACCCATCCCTTGGAGGCACAACCCTCATGCCAATTGATAAGCCAGGGGTTTCCAGCCCTGGCAGCCTGCCAGGATCACTGGGAACTAAACACAGAAATCAATAAAAATGAATAAAGCAACCACCCAGGCCCAGCTCGCTCAGGCATCGTGACCTCACTGTTCTAGGTAGGGCTCAAGTGTGGGCGCTCTGTAAAAATTCACAGGTGGCAGTAATC
>PVIA01002615.1:108426-190828 GCA_004024845.1 Tonatia bakeri | reverse complement strand
CTTGTTCTAACAGACTTCAGGAAAATAAAAAGGAGGTAGAATGAAGGGGTGGAGAAAACAAAACAATAATGAAATAATATTGACAATTGTTAAAGGTAAGGGATGGGTACCTGGAGGTTTATTATACTATTCACTCTATTTGTATGTGTTTGAAATTTTCTGAAATATAAAGGTTTTTGTTTGAGAGAGAGATAATTCACTTGGATATTGTGATTCTGGCCAGGTGAGGTGCCTGGTCCCCTGAGGAATTTAGCCTTGGTTTGGGGGTGGGGGTAGTGGGAAGCTGAAGGTGGGGACCCCC
This sequence comes from Tonatia bakeri, assembly GCA_004024845.1. Classification (NCBI taxonomy): domain Eukaryota; kingdom Metazoa; phylum Chordata; class Mammalia; order Chiroptera; family Phyllostomidae; genus Tonatia; species Tonatia bakeri. Next base: position 190,527 of record PVIA01002615.1, on the reverse strand, counting down.
TGGGCACCGAAAGGAGAGTCAAGCTCGGTGGGCTCACCTCGCATCACCCACTTGGAAGCAGCTGCAGTGATTGAAGAGGAGGGAGGCGGCCTCGAACCCACAGACTCAGGAGAATAAGGGGGAGCAGCAGCCCCACACCTGCCTGTGATCAGGATCACCTGGAGCTCTGGGAGAAGGCAGGTGCTGGAGGTGGGGATTCCTGGGTGAGGGCCTGGTGTGTGCGTGCGTGTGTGTGTGTGTGTGTGTGAAGTCAGGCCCCTGACAGCTGTCCCCCAAAGCCTTCCCTCCCCAGCCCACGACCCCTCGGCCTGCAGAGGAAGCGGAGTGGAGTGACTAGACAATTCTGCCCCTCCCCTCGGGGATTAACGGTTTGGAGAGCAACTTCCTGTGCACGATTGAGCCAGAGTTTCAGAGTTGACTGCAGGCCTGGCACGGTGCTAGGCGCTGAGAATATGGCAAGTGAATGGGCCATCAAAACCCCTTACCCCTCGTGGGTAGTCGAGTCTGGGTGCTGAGGAGGAAAAATAAAACAGTAGGAGGCTATAAAGGGTAGAAATGGAGAACTGCAATTTTAGACAAGGTGGACGAGAAGAGACACTTTGAGAAGGTGGCCTCGGAGGAAGCCCCTGAGGGGAGTGAGGAAGCCTTGTGGGTGAGCAGGAAGAAATGCTGGCTGTGGGGGTTCTGGGTGCAGCCCAAGAAGGGTGCAAAGGGATCAGGGTTGTAGGCCAGCTCCCCCCTCCTGCAATGTGCTTCCTCCCTGCCCCCCCCCCCCGCCCTTGCTCAGTTAACTCTTATGTAGCTCTGAGCAAGTGTCCCTCTATGGACCCCATCCAGCTACTGCAGACCATTGTGGGCTCTTCCATGTAATTGCTGCAGGGCTGCCTCTGTCCCCACAGGTGAGCCTCTGAGGGCAGGGGCTGGGGCTGGGGCTGCACTGCCAGCCATTCCCACCCCCACCATGGGATGCAGAGCCCTGCGCAGTGCAGGCACACCACCCTTCCTTACAGAACAAATGGGGTTTGAGTGAGCCCACGGAGAACTCTGAGTCCTCAGAAGGGGACCAGGGGATCAGGCACATTCCAAGCAAAGAAGCAGGTGCCACTGTTCATTCCCAAAAGAAACCGTCTGCCAAAATGCCGAGCCCAGGGAGCTGCCCAGGGTGCTGCAGGGAAGAGGGTCCCTGAGGCTGTCCTGCCCAGAAACGGCGGGGAGGCTGTTCTGTCTGCATGGCCTCGGTCATTTGTGCCCCTTCTCAGTGGCCAAAGAGGGCAGCGCAGGTGATGAGAGGGATGGTGCCACGCCAGGAGGGGGCCAGTGGAAGCAAAGGGAAGGTCAGGGCTGAGGCGTCACTGGCCAGCAGGTGACTTTAGGAGCCCGGAAGGACATCAGAGCAGGCCTGAGGCTCAGTGGGGCTCAAGTGCTGACTGAAGGTCGTCCCACTCAGATGGACTTGAGCATAACCGCTTGGGAGCCCCCATGGTGGGGGAGTGAAGGCTCCTGCACACTGGCCTCCTAGCAGACCCTGTGTGGGTCTGAGAATCAGTGGGTCTTTCGGATCACCATGGCACGCCCTGGGCACACAGCCCAGTCACATGGGGCTTTGCGGGTGTTCGGGCCCAGAATGGCCCCACAGGGTGTCATGGAGGGCTAGAAGGACAAGATCTGCTCACAGCTCCTCAAACTCCACCAGCAGTTAATTCCCTATCTGAGGCAAGTCTCTGAAATTCAGTGCCATGTTCAACAATTCAACGATCACTGACTGAGCACAGAGGTAGGTTAAAGAAGGCTGCAAACTCTTTGTCCCACTCCCTGTTGAGAGGCAAGGCGGATATCCCCCTCCTAGAATCTGTGGCCCTGTGACTTCATAACCAACAAAAGACAACGGGGGTAAGTAAGCCTGGAGCCTTGGTCCCTCTGCTTCCTCCAACCTAGAACGCTTGCTCTCAGGATGGCCCCTCTTGAAACCCGGCCACTGTGCTGAGAGATGCCCCAGCCGAGCTCCCAGCTGACACCCAGCACCACCCACCTGCCCTGTGTGTTTGTCAGGTTGGACATCAGCCTAGGCAGGTCCCTGTCAGGTGATGGCGGCCCCAGTCGGTGTCATGCATTACCCACAAACCACCTGGCCAAGCCCAGGAAACCCATGGAATTGGGAGAAAATATAAAATGGTGGTTTTAAGCCACTACCTTTGGGATGCTTTGTTATGCAGCAAGACAACTGAGGCAGGCACCCGCCACAGGCCAAGCGTGGACACGTTCTGAGTTACTGCTCCCTTCAAGCTTCACTTTCATTCACTGCAATTGGATTCGTGAACTAAGCCAACTCTTCAAAGAAGCGTAGAGCCTGAGAAAAGCTGCACCTACATGTTTACCAACCGCCCAACTGTAACAACTTTCCACATCTGCTGGAGACTTTTTTCCTTAAGAGATTTGTCGTTACAGCTATTCGAAGGTCTGTGTGTGCCCCTCCCCATTCTCCTCCCTCCCTCCCCTTCCTGATGTCGGGGTTGACCCCACTGCAGTGTCTTTGTTTTTCTGTGTAGTTATGCACTCACAGCCAGCCTGCACTCTCCGTTAGTCTCCACAGCCAGCCTGCCAGCAGCAGGCACTGCATCCCATTCTACAGGGGAGGAAACTGAGGCTCAGAGAAGTGAAATGGCTTGGACCAAGGACACATGGCTGAAAAAAGGCAAGGCTGGAGGTTCACCAGGGCCCACGGATACCAACTGAGTGGAACGTGGTCTTTGCTTTCCTGAGGGACTTTTGTGCACATGTGTGTGCCCGCACTTGCACTGCAGGATTTTGGAAATGGGGGTCACAGGAATGGAATGATATGACTCCTGGAATTTATTCAGTGGGTGGGAGAAGGGATGAGAATGGCCCTCAACAGTCACTATTGGAGTTTGTGATGGGTACATGGGGGTTGGTTGTGTTCTTCCCTCTCTGTATATGTTTGAAGATGCCCTAGATAAAAAGTTAAAGAAGAAACACAGGCCCTGGCTGGTGTGGTTCAGTGGATTGAGCACTGGCCTGTGAACCCAGAGGTTGCCAGTTTGATTCCCAGTCAGGGCACATGCCTGGGTTGTGGGCCAGGTCCCCAGAGCAGGGTGTGCGAGAGGCAGCCACACATTGATGTTTCCCACCTTTCTCCTCTCTCTGAAAATAAATAAAATCTAAAATTTTTAAAAATTAAAAAAATAATAAAAAAGAAACACAGGCCCCAGGAGTGTGGATTTGGGGGTGCGGACAGGCTGGCCACACAAGGACGCCCCAATCATTGTGTGCCTGCCTGCTCGAGAGCCGCCTGAGAGCCATGCCCTTGCGTCATGCCCTGGGGGTGGCTGAGAAGTCCCCTCCTTGTACCCAGGCCGGGTCCAGCCCCCTGCTCTGTGCCCCTCAAAGCCCGGGGCTCCGACCTGCACAGACAACACTGCGTAGTAGCAGCTCTGTCTTCCCTGGGATCAAGGCATCCAGCTTGGGGCAGCAACAATGAATGTCTCATTTCTGTGTCCCCTGTGTCCCTTATCCTGGGCTCAGTGTCTGACACGAACTGGTTTAATAAGCAGTGTTGACATGGGGCCCTAAGGGTCGGGGACGGTATTTTCCTGAGCTTCCTGGGTGGCAGAATGTCTCACTTTGCCTTCGGGGGGCAGCTGTTGGGCTGGAGTCCACTGGCCTGGGCTGGCACCTCGGCAGCCCGCCGCGGGACTCTGGGACCTTGAGCAGACCACTCAGACTTTCTGAGTCTCAGTCTTCACGCCCGAAGTGGGGTGAGGAGCACCAGCTCAGGAGGCTGCCGTGAGGATCCCAAGCAAGAGTGAGGTGAATTCACTGTACTTTAAAAGAATTGGACAAATCCAGCTCACGTTTGTTCTGAGCTAATTAGGTACCAGGCCCTGTTTTAGGTACTAACTTTGCATGGCCTTCTGGGGTGGGTACTGTTACACCCTTTACAGACGAGGTGACCGAGGCCTAGAGCGGTGTCATTACTTGCCGCCGGTCTTGGGCAAGCGGGTGGCAGAGCCTGGATTTCCACTTGGCGCTGCCCCTGTGGCAAGAGCAGGGAGCGGCCGCCGCCCCCAGGTCATAGTCAGGAGCCATCCGTGTGTGGAAGACACTAGAAAAAATGGCCCCAAGAAAGCCAGGCCAGGCCAGGCCGGCACCCAACAGAAAAAGCAGCATCTGCCAGCAGACGGAAAGTCACAAGAATCGGTAGCCACTTCAGCAAAATTAGAAACTTCGAAAGACACCATTAAGGAAAGGAGAAGCCACGCCGTAGGCTGGGCGAACGCGTTTGCAAATCGCTCGTCTGATGAGGGGCCGAGGCACACGGAGCTCTCAGAATTCAATCCCGAGGAGGTGAGTAACCCAATGAAGAATTTACACTTAAATTAAAATATTAAGTCAAAACGTTGAGAATAGACATTTCACCAAAGAAGATAAACACATGACAAAAAGCTCAAGGTCTGCAGTCTTTAGGGAAATGCAGATTAAAACCGCAGCGAGATGCCACTTCACAGGTGGAGGACGGCTAGAACCGGAGAGGAAGGAAGCCGCCGGTGCGCGTGGACATGGAGGAGAGCTGGCCCGAGGGCTGCGAGTGTGACGCGGCGAGCCACTCTGACTAGCAGCTCGGCAAATTCCAGATAAGTTAGACGATTATTTACCACACCTTCTAGCACTTCCACGTCTAGGTGCCCATCCAGGGGAAGTAAAGAAATATGTGGGTACAGAGACTGGTATGCAGGTGTTCCTAGTAGCTGCATTCACAGCAGCGGAGTGGTGGAAATGACCCCCCCGCCCCGCAGCTGGCGAGCGAGAAACAAGCCGTGATCGCGGCGCGCACCGTGGACCGAGCCTTGGCCATGAGAGGGAAGATGCACCTCGGGGCCGCTGGGGCCGCTGGGGCCGCTGGGGCCGCTGTGCGCAGGGCGGGGAGCCAGATGCAAGAGGGCGCACGCACGCCCAGTGACCCCGCGTCTGTGAAATGGGCGGAGTGAGCAAACGTGTAGGGACAGAGAGCAGGCTGGTGGCTGCCGAGGGCTGGGGCTGGACGTGAGGAGGGATCGTGCATGGGTAGAGGGATCTGTAGATCACTAAAAATTATTGACATTCGCCTCACTTAAAACAGGTGAATTTCATGGTATGTGAGTCTTGCTTCACTTAAGCTGAGAAATGACAACATCTGCCATGCAGACACTTCCAAAGAGCAGAGGAAGGGACACCTCCCCACCCCTCACCTCCAGGGACACGTGGGGCACTGGAGTGACCAGGTGACCAGAAAATGCTAGAGCAGCTCCCGCTGTGGGGGGCGGGGCGGGGAGGCTTCTCAGGCTCTGGGGCATTCGGAGAGAACTCCAGTGGATGAACCCCACCAGCAGCCTGAGGGCTTTTGCTCTGCAGTAGAAAGAGAAGCTGGGGAACTTCTATGGAGGAGGAGCCTGAGGGTAAGAAGGTAGGAAGATGTGAGGGAAGACCAGCAGCGGAAGCCACCTGAGAACTGAAGGAGACGGAAGTGGAGAAGCCGAGAGAAAAGGAGCCCGGCCCAGGGGCCTTGGAAAGCACCCCTGATGACACAGATGACGAGAGTCAAACTACCAGGCAGGGTGGGCAGCCAGGGCCCCATGAGTGAGGGGCGTGTGCGGGTCAGAGTCAAGCTACACGTTCCCCATCCCACACTGTGATGGTAAAGGGCTGGCGTGTGCATCCATCCATTCATTCCTTACTGAGCACTGGCACTCCATCAGATGCCGGCAGTCTGGGGGACAGACAGGAAAGACCCTGCTTCCTGGGGTCTGCAGGCCAGCGGGCAGAGAGCCCTGACATGTATGATGGGTGGCATCATGGGAGTTGCAGAAGCAAAGTCCAGGGGCAGAGAGGCAGATGGCAGAGTTCAGGGACGAGGCAAGAAGGTGTCCCTGAGAGAAGATGGTAGGATGAGTGTGGAGCAGGGCCGTCCTGCCTTGAAGGCTTGAAGGAAGCCTGGTGAGGAGCCGAAAAAGTGGGGAGCTAAGAGTGTGAGCCACAGCCAGAGGTCAGAGGTGGCCAGACAGGTGGGCTTCTGGGACAGTGTTCAGGAGTCTGGGCTCTAGATAATGGCTGCAGCTGCTCGTTGGGGCATTTTCAGCACGGGAATGGCCAGATTGAGAGGCGTGCAGGGAGTCTGGCTCCACTCTGCTCCGGGGACGGTGACCTGAAGGGGTGGGGGGGATGCTGCTCCAGGAGGTAGACGGTGCCTGGCTCTGTGGCCTCTCCATGAGCCTTTACAGTTGTTTCAGAGTTGGAAAGAAAAACAATAAACAAAAACAGAAAAGATTGCTCTGCCATAAGAAAGAATGATAGCTCTTTATGTCCTAATACAGAAAGATCACCAAGTGAAAAATAAAATAAGGTACAGAGAGTATTCAAATGTTCAATCCTTTCATTAAAAAGGGAGAAGAACAGGGCTGCACCTTTGCTTACGTACAAGCATAAAGTGTCTCCGGAGGGTTCCGCCAGACACCGGGCTGCCTGTGGGGGAGGGCATGCGGGCTGGGGTGAAGGCCCTGGGGGACTGTATCCTCAAAGATCCCCTTGTATCTTTTGAAACTTGAATCAGGAGAATAGATTACCCCGTTCAAAAGTTAAATTATAAAACACAAAACAAGACAAAACAAAAAAACCCATGGGTTCTAAAATATAGCGAAACCTGCAAAATAGAAACTAACAAAAGCTTGCTTCAGAATCAACATGTTATTTATCGTTAAATTCACTCTTCACACAAGTTTCGGTACCTTTGAAAACACGTTGTGGTTTTGCTTCCTTCCCAAGCATTCTCCTGAGTGTGCAGGATTGCTGAGCACTCAAAGCCAACATTAAATTGAAGAAGTGACTTACTAGCCAGATAATTTTAAATGAAAAATGGTAAGAATTATTTTTTAAGCCCTGGCTGGTATGGCTCAGTGGATCAGTGCCAGCCTGCAAATGGAGAGGTCACTGGTTCAATTCCCACTCAGGGCACATACCTGGGTTTTGGGTTCAGTCCCCATCTGGGGCACATGCAACTGATCTATGTTTCTCTCCCTCCCTTCCTGTCTCTCTAAAATAAATAAATAACATCTTTTTTTAAAAAAAGAATCATTTTTAAAATGTTTCAAAATCATTGGTGTGTGATGGTGGGTTGGGGTGGGATTGTTCCTGTCAGCAGGGCTCTGGGGGCGGGGCCTCCCGAGGCAGGAGACTTAGAGGCCATCAGGACGGGTGGAGGAGGGGCTGTGCAGGGACAGGAGAGTTCCTGAGAGGCAGAGGGGGAGGCAGTGGGATGTGGTGGGGGCAGGAGTGATCACGGATGGCTCCCATCTTTGTGCCTCCTGAAGCCCTTGGGTGAGTTGGCTTTTTTGAATTTATTTAGATTGTGCCAAATTCAGGGAAATAGCAGACCTAGGGACCATCTTGAAGACAAAACGATCGATCCTTTGTGATCTGCAGGGAAGCTGTTGCTTTCGATGGGCATTCTTGTTCATATAACCATTGTGTTCTTATAAGGGCAGTAATGCCATTTATTCAAGAGGATGTTTGGGGACCTCACCTGCCCACACCCCAAAGCCCTGTGCCAAAGACCACCCAGGGCTCAGATGCAAGACCTGGCTCAAACCTTTGCCCTGCCTTTAAATCTACCTGAATAAGCTTGCCTTTTCCAGCTCAGCTTAGTAGAGTCATTTCAGTGATGAAGGGACAGTCCTTGATGCTCAATAGCACCCGAGGACGTCACCATTCAATGGTCCAGCCTTATAACTAATGATCAGCACTTGTCACAGAGAAAGGACAAATGCTGCGGTCAAACTTCCCACATAAAAACCATTAAAGCACGTTTAACCGTCGTGCCTAAGGGCTAAGATTCGGTGATCGGGAAGCTTCGGTGAAATCCATTTCTTCCCAAGGTTACAAATGGGTAAGGTTTCTGCACATCTTTGGATGCTTGGACCATTCTGACCATCTGCTCAGGGTTCGCTCTGCAGGAGGCTGCGGGCTAGAGGCCCCGGAGCTCATCTTTTCAAGCCTCGCCTGGCTCAGGGGCCTGACTGGCAGCTTCAAAGTTAACCTTTTGCAAGGCATCAAAGCCAGTGCCGTGGGGAGCAGGGCCTGGGCACCGAGCCCGGGGGTGGGGGGGTGAGCACCCTTGGCGTTCTTCCTCAGAGCGGCTGGCTCAGCTCCCTCTATAGTGTGGCCCTGGTCTCCCGTGGGCTTTGGATGGACATACGGGGAGAGTGCCAGCTGGGTTGAGGGGGGCCACATGCCTGGGCTGGGAGGGGGCTGAGGGTGCTCACTAGACCTCGAAGGACATCTTTTCCCTGGTGTATGTGGGGCTTTCCGTGAGGCCCCGATCAGGGGGAGGCTGGCCCGAAAGACATTGCCTTCCCTCCACCACCCTCGGCTCCCATGGCACACTCCCTCCCTCCCTCTGGGGCAGAAGAAGGGAGGAAGGGGAGGGTGTCAGGGTTGTTATGCAAGGGACCGGCCTCTCTGCACTGCCTGTGGATGCCAGGGGTGGAGCCAGAGGGACTCAGATACAAGGGGTCCTCCTGTTCACGAGCATTGGATCATTCATTCACTCATTCATTCAACCTTCCCTGGACGCCTGCCACACGGCGCCAGCCTGGCAAAGTGGAGGGTTGCACCATCCAACTCAAGTCTGATCTGAATCACAAAGGCCATGTATAATTTCCTAGTAGCCTTACTAAAAAAGTAAAAAGAAACATTTCATTTCAATAACATAGTTCATGTAGTCCAAAAGGTATCATTTCAGCATGTAGTTAATATAAAACTTGTTAATAAGATCGGTTATGTTCTTTCTTTTCTTAGTCTTCCAAGGGTGGCATGTACTTTTTACACTGAGAGCATATCTTGAATCAGACAAGCCACATTTCAAGTCCCCAGAGCCACATGTGGCTGTCAGCTGCCATGTCAGATAGAGTAGATCTAGAGATACAAAAACAGTACCACCCAGACCCCTTACTGGAGGGGATCATTGCCTGGCATGGGGGGGCCAACATATAAACAGCCAATTATGTAAATCGCAGCTCAGTGAGTGCCACAGGGGGCCAGATTGAGAAGGTCTGTAGCATCTCCCATGTGGGCTCTGGAGTCAGGGCTCCTGGGCCTGGCTTTGTCACTTGGTAACCCTGCGCAGGGCCTGGCGGGCTGCGTGCTGGCAAGCATTTACTGAACTAACCACAAGGGGATGCTGGTCCTGGCTGGAGAGCTGGGAACTCTCTATGCCCATAAAGTGGAAGTGGGACACTCCTGGGGGGCAACTGAACATCTGGGGAAGCTTGTCCCCTGCCTCCCATCCACCCCCCTCATGTGTCTCCCAAGGAACCTGTGCACTTGTGACCATGAGGCAGTGGCAGGAGGGTGTTCACTGTGGCATCTCGGGTAAAAGTTAGAACTCGGAAATGCTGTGTTTGTCAGAAGAATGAATGGACAATCTGTGGCATATTATCGTGACCTACTCCTTCGGTGGAACCACATAGCAGCCAACGTGAAAGAACTGAGTCCACGTACTCAAAAGCTTACTGAGTAGGAGAAAAGCAAAACTGGAAGGCATGACATCAATCCGAACATTCTGAGAAAGACAGGGCTGTTTATAAATGGGTGTAAAACACCACAGAGCTCTCTGAGAGAGCTGCAGGTGAATGTCTGATTCTGGGAAGGAGAAACGAAAAGGTAGAATGGGCAAGGAGGACAACGGGGTACTGTCTCAGCATCCTATCTCTTCAAAACTTCAGCAAATTTGTTGTAAGTGCATGTTACGTTACCCTTCGTACTTCCCTACGCCCGAACAATTTCATAATGAAAAGTTACAACTCCTCTGAATTAAAAACGTGAGTCAATGAGCGGCCTTGAGTAAGTCTTCTGCCCTTTTTGTGCTTCAGTTTTCACATCTGAAAGATGGGACAATAGTACTATGTCACTGAGTTGACATGGGGCAAAAATCTGGCTATTTTTCCACGACCAGCATCTGGTAATAGAAGCCCTTAATCACCAACCGTCCGGAATGTTTTCTGAGTGCTTACCATGACCCAGATACAAGTGAACTGACTGAATGACAACAGATACAGAAGGGAGGCATCCTCACCCCCATTTTACAGATGAACAGACTAAGGCAGAGAGGTGAAGTTGCCCAGCATTACCAGTTAGTAAGTGGTGGACCTGGGATCCTGGCTTGGCCAGCCGGGCTCATGATTGGCACTTTGACTCCCGTCTGTATGCTGCCTCTCATCAGTGCTCTGTCTCTGTCCCTCTCTGGAGATGGAAAATCATTTTCCAAGCCCACAGGTGCCAAGTAGCCCCCCTGTGCTCGGGGTCTGCGTTAATGTTGGAAGATGCAGGCGGTGCCCCCTCCGGCTGCAGACGGCTGGGCGCTGGGCCCCTCCTCAGCAAGGACGGGCTTGTCTGGAAGACCAAAGCACCACCCATGGACTTTAGGGACCCCCCACGCACACCAAGTCCCATCAACTTATTAAATGCTGCTGAGGACTTGGCCACCAACAGCCTCATTTTTAATCTCCCAGCTGGAAAAATATTCAATGGGGTGGGGGGTGCACGCAGAAGGGGGAGTTCTGAACCTTAGATCTGCCTCCCAGTTTCCCTGGGACCCCAGAGAGCAGTTCACCTCCCGGAAGGCCTGGCAGCTTCAGCTGGGGAGTGAAGGGGGTCACGGCTCCCTCGCAGCCTAGAGACAAAACCGAATGCTTGGAAATTCTCTCCTTGGCAGCGGGCTCCACTCTCCAAGCAAATGAATTGTGCAACAGATGAATACCATGTTCCCCCGGGCACTGGCAGCCAACGGTGAGAAGAAAATGAACTTTCTTTTCTACATGCCATTGAATTTCAATATCTCATTTAATTTAAATTGGAGCGACTCACACTGAACCGTGGTTCAGTGGGGGTGGGGGGTGGGGGTGGAAGGTGGGAGGGAGCAGCTCTGCCACTCTTTCTCCAGTATAATCTTCTGTAATCTTTATATAAAAAAAATATCCCAGGAGTGTATATGACTTCTGCTATAAGAAAACACACAGTTTTAAAAATTCAGGAGAAGGAGAGAAAAGTGCTTGTCATTCGGCTGGGCGCAGAGAAGGTGATGTTACAGACCGACAGGTGGTCACACAGCGGGGATACAGAGAGGGCCCCCCGCTGGGCCTCTGGGGGCAGCCCTGGCCCAGGCTGCTTCCCCTCCGGGCTCCGTGAGGAAGCCCTGAGGGGCTCCCCACGACCCCCTCTTACCTCTAGGAGAAGAGACCAGTGGCCGTCTGGCATCTTAGGCTGGGGACAGTCGCTTGCTCTTCTGGGGTGGCCATCTGGGCTGTGGTTGCTCCCTGTCCCCTGCTGGCCTGACTCTGCCCATTTGGACTAAATGCCTGCCCTTTGCAGGGAAGGGAAATTACCTTTAAGCTCAGGCCTTCCAATGGCCCCCGTGGCTTTTGAAGCTTACTCTGTGCTGTTAATCCCTGGCTGATACCCCCAGTTCTGGCCTTGAGGATAGAGGGACAGGCCAACTGGAGCCCACACAGGGGACGGAAACCCACGTGGCAAGAGGAATCAAAACCACGACCGGGGAGGAAGAAGGAGATGAAGGACGTGACATTTCTGAAAGGCTCTCCTGGGACTCTTACGGGGTTCTAGTGGGGGAGTTTCAGGAAATGGTTTATGTATAGCAGAAGGGAAATTTCTGGCAGTCAGAACTGGGGCGAGCTGCTTCAAGGCCCATCAGTTCCCCGAATTTGGGGGTGCCAGGCATGTGATCACCACACTGGGTCCATTGGGATGGTCCACTCGATGACTCTGCGACCCTGGGAGGAGCGAGGCTTCCCAGGCTCCAGTGTCATTTTGCACACATGCCCCCTGTGGGCAGGCTGCCTGTGGCCTCAGCTCTCTGAGTGGGGTGGGGAGGACTGGGGCGGAAAAGCAGATCACTGTCCCCTGCGGGGGGATGAGGTGGTGGGACAGGGCACTGGGCTCTGGTGAAGCCCACATGAGACGGTGGACAGGCAGCCCCAGAGCAGGAGGGCGGACCCGCTCTGGGGGCTTCACATAGAAACAGCCAGACAAGCAGCCACAGGTGACACGTGGATCCAGTTTGGTAGAGAGCTGCAAGGCCAAGAGCTGTGGTGGGTGGTGAGACCGGCTGGGTAGAGAGACCGGCATTTCCAGCAAGCTGCTACGAACCAAGTCAGCCAGGGCAAGGACATCTGTCTGCTCAGACCTGCAAAACCCACTGGACCCGCTCATTCACACCAGCTCTAGGAAGGCCCGATGAAGCCCGCCAAGGCAGCAGGCAGGTGGGCCCCCTTCCCAGCACGTTCCTTAGGCTGCCACTTATCTCCGGAGCCTTTTGAGGTTCAAGTGGAAGAAAGCATCACTAAAAGGCTCAACTCTGACCCCCTCAGGAGTGTAAAGAATGTTCTTGGAATTAAAGCCAGCCGTGGACCCTGGGAGGCACAGGAATGGAGCTGGGCGCAGGGGGTTGTGAGCTGGCGCAGAGCCCTACACCCCGGTCCCCTGCCCAGAAATGCCCGTCCCTGAGCGGGAGCAGCAGAGGCCTTGGCTCCTGCTGCCTGTTTTGGATCAGGCCAGAGAGGATGCAAGCTCGGAGTCCTTGCTGCCCGCTGAGAGCCTCTGTGTGAGGACTGCACTCCGTCCAGTGAAGGCACTCTTGTCACCGCTGTGGGGCAACCTTAGTGCCTTTTTCTTCTTGGGGTTTCTTTAGGGGTTCTGTGATTCTGAGAATGGATGTAAATTAAACATTGTCGAAGGCCAACCTTGGCCCTCTGGGGTGGGGCTGGGGGTGTGTCTGGGACAGGTGCCCCCCAGGAGGCTCAGTAAGCTGGAACCAGCAAAGCAGTTTCACAGGAGGTACTAGACAAGGTGGGAAGTGGGCTGGGGAGAGGGCGGGAGGGCACGTTCTCAAATCCCACTGTGTTCTCTTACCATAGGGAGCCTCTTGGGCATCAGCAGAGAGGAGGGACGTTTGTGTGCACGAAGGACCACTTTCTTTTCCTGACTCGCTGTAAACATTTTCATCCCTTCCTCAATGCCCCACCCCTGGCCCAAGGGGCCTGTGCAGGTTGCACCCACACACCCCTCCGCCATTCCAGACACGGTGTGGGGGGTGCTGGCCTGCTCTGGATGCACCAGAAGTGCAAACAGAAAGGAGGTAAGTCGGCTGTGACACTGGCCCCTAGGCCTGACCACCTGGGCCGAGGGGTCCCATGCCTACTGCTGGGTTCTGTTCACCATCCAGTCCTGAGTCCCATAGAATCAGTTGGTGAAGAGCTACGCAGAACCGGCCCAAGCACAGGAGAGACAGTGGCCAGACAGGAGACACTTCAGTTGTTCAGCCTGCCTCTCCTTGCCCCGCGCACCTTCCCCCCCTGGCTCTTCCTGACTGCTCAGATGGAGGTCCCACCCGATGCTTCTCTCTGCTCCGGGCTTCTATCTTCCCCAGGGAACCTCCTATGGGAAGGGACAGCTGTTGCCTAAAATGGGATCCATCCTGCCTGCACATCTGTTCTGGCATTTATTACACTAAGAGCCTACTGGCAGGGCCTGTGAGCCATTCCTCTCTGTGTCTCTGCTGCACCCAACACTGCATCCAAAGGGCTAATGGAAGGGCGGTGAGTTGGCTGGGTTAGAGGGTGCAGAGATGGGAGTGCGGGAGCCAGTTCCCAGCACCCACCCCAATCTTCCTGCAGGATCCGCAAAGTGATGGGGTCCCCAGAAGAGTGACCTAGGCTGTGCCCACACAAGGCTTGTCTCAATGGTCGGCTGCTTGGGAAACATATTTAGGAAGGGAGCCAAGGAACTCCTTGCTGGGGTTCCAGAAAGAATTGTTTCTGGGGAAACCAGAAAGAATACTCAGCTGTCTTCATTTCCTTTGGGTGCTGGGCTTCTCCCCACCTGTTTGCTCCACTGGTCTTCCAACCAAAACACACTCCTGTTTTCTGCTGCAGGCCTGCCAGACTCGCCCAGTCCTGCCTCAGTTTCCCTTTGCCCAGATACAAGTGCAGCCTGGTGTGTGGCTGCATCTGTGGGTACATCAGCCTGCATCGGTAACCACATACTCTTGTTATGGAGAGTACCAGCCAACCTGGATAATCCCATAATGCTTAGATGAACCGCGCCATCGTCCCGGGGCTCCAGCTGCGCGGAGCCTGCTATAAAGGCACCCTGGGACTCTGTGGAGTTTTGAAAACTGCCTCTTAGCCCAGAAGTAATTTGGCAGAGAGCTTACCTGACCTTGGGGCAGCCATTTTATCAGCAGGATCTACAAATGGCTTTTGAGATCCTCAGAAGGCAGGCTGCTGAGCAAATTCCAGAAATTATAGGTGATTAGCAGAACAATACTGCTCCAGAAGGTCTAGCTCTGAGCTGCTGGGCAGGACCAGGTGGGAGGCCAGGATGGCAGAGGCAGCCATAGTAGTCTCCCTAAGTCCTGCAGAGCAAGTGTCCCAGGCAGGCCAGGAGAGACCACAGCTGAGATCCTCAGACCCAGAACTGTTACTTCCTCTTTGCCTAGGCCAAGTGTTAAAGCTGAGCTTCAAAAGTACTCCATCCCCATATTCTGAGCTGTGAAGGCTGCTCCTTCTACGGGTGCATTCCGACGCTGAGTCATAGTATGGGAGACTTCCCTGGGGTGTCCGGGACGTTTGGACTGTGTACATGCAGAGGACTCTGTTTCGTGACATTTCTTCCCGTTAAAAAATGGACTATCCTGTTTTCAGTTTGCTTCTGCTTGATGACATGAGTTGAGCACGTTTTCATATGCTTGTTGGCCACTTGGGTATCTTTTGGGAAGTGATGGATCAATTATCTTTTTCTTTTAAAAAAAATTGACCTGTAATTTTAAATATATTGGGGTAAATATATTGCATAGAATTTTTTTGTTGGATGATTGTATTATAAATTTGTATCTTCTTTCTTGTCTCTGGCTTCCCTTTTCATTGTCCTAATTGTGTTTTAATGAATAAAAGTTTGTGATTTTAAGGTAGCACAATTTATTATTTCTTTGTGTCCCATTTAAAAATCTTTGCCAAGCTCTGGCCAGTGTGGCTCAGTCAGTCGGAGTGTCATTCTGTAACTGAAGGGTTGTGAGTTTGATTCCTGATCAGGGAATATACCTACATCTTGGGCTTGACTCCCAGTCCAGGTGTGTACGATCCCTGGCCCGGGCACACGCAGGAGGAAACCAGTCGATGTTTCTCTCTCCCTTCCTCTCTCTAAAAAGGCAATGAAAAAAAATGTCCTCAGGTGAGGATTAAAAACAAATAAACAAACAAACTCACTCTTTGCCAAGCCCAAAGTCATGAATACATTCTGTTATTTTTTGGAAACTCTATCATTTAACTTTTCATATTTAGGCCAATAACCCACAAGATACCATTACATGTCACCAAAGCTTCTAAAATTAAAAAGACCGATAATAAAGGGTTGGGGGAAGCCACGAGAAATTGGAGCTCTCACACACTGTGGGTTGGGTGTTCACCTGACAGCACATCCTAAAAACTGAACAAACAGCCCGCCCAAAGGTTCACGTCTTCATAAAACCAGAGAACTGTGCACGTGTGTACATGAGAAAGCACATAGAAGAATGTTCATTACCTGCAGCAATACTTGTGTCAGCCCTCCCAGCGTGAGCACGAGTGTCAGAAGGCACCGGCTAGAAACAAGTGGCAAATGTTTACTCAGGGTTCTCAGGGTGTGCAAACCACACACACAGCTGGGTGATGCCCAGAGTGCTCTGAAGAAAACTGAGAATTCTTGCAGGAAAAAGTGTGCTCTTCAGAAGAACTGTCCTGCATCCCTAGCCTCTGGATTGGTCCAAGATGGTGATCCTCCAGCTCAGTGGTCCCCAACCTCTCCGGCACCAGGGACCTGTTTCATGGAAGGCAGTTCTGCCAAGGACGGGGCGGGTGGGGGTGCCACGGGAGGCAGAGCTCAGGCGGCAATGTGAGTGAAGCTTCGCTGCTCGCCTCCTGCCCTGTGGCGGGGCCCTAACAGGCCACGGAGCAGTCAGTCCATAGCCGGCGGGGCCGGGGTATGTGCTGGGGACCCTGCTCCAGGCGATTTCTGTTCCAGACCATAACTACTCTTCCCTCAGTCCTTCAGGGGCAATCAGGTTATCTACAAGGACATATATATTTTCAGGCATAACCGGGGGGTTCAGGAGTTTTTCAGGTTCCCAGGCTAGTTAAAGCAAGCCTTCGCTTCCCGCCTCAGCCTACTTAAGTACTTCAGTGGCCCGACCGCAGCAGCCCACCTACTTCTTCACCCCTCTCCACCACCACAGGCTGGGTAGGCAGTGTAAACGAGGGTCAGGCGTGGGAGCTGCGGTCACCCTCGGAGAACAACGTTTTTATGCACTCGTTTATTCATTCAGTAGATGGTCACTGAGTGCTTACTGCGAGTAAGCACTTACCAGTCTGACCCAGAGTATGTTCTAGAATTGTTAACACATTAAGAATTTTTTTCAGTGCAGCCCTAACACATTCTGCTAAGTGCTAGCACAGGTATTCCTCCCTCTGGTCTTCATGGTATCACTGCAAGCGGGGTTATCACCCTCACTCTCAGACCAGACTGGAGGGGTAACTTGCTCCCCACCACAGAACCAGAACCCTGGCACTGACTACTCACTGCCACACACCTCTTCTATTAGCTGGCAGTAGACACCACTGCTGTATTTGGAGCTATCGAGGAAAAAACGAGGCTGTTGGGGGCAACAGAAAGTCTCTGTATAAATACATTTTATGCCCTGGCTGGTGTGGCTCAGTGGGTTGAATGCTGCAAAATGAAAGGTCACTGGCTCAATTCCCAGTTGGGACACATGTCTGGGTTTCAGGCCAGGTCCTCAGTTGGGGGACATATAAATGAGAGGTAACTGATCAATGTTTTTCTTGCATATCAGTTTCTCTACCTCTCTTTTTCCCTCCTTTCCCCTCTCTCTAAAAAGTAAAATTAAAAAAAAATTTCTCACCCGAGAACAAATTTATTGATGAGAGAGAGAGAGAGAGAGAGAGAGAGAGAGAAACATCAATCAGTTGCCCTGACTGGGGATCAAACCCGCAAACTTCCTGGAGTGCAGGACAACACTCCAACTAACTGAGCCACCTGGTCAGGGCAGGAAGGGTCTCTTTTTTGAGAACATCCAATCCTGAGAAATGACCAGCTCTTCCTTAGTAATGAGAAGGAGACCCAGAGGGCAGGAAGTCCAGGCTTCAGTTAATCCTCAGTGCCTGGGGCACACCCCAGGCCCCTGGCACACTCAGCGAGTTTCCTGCTTTGGGGCAGACACCCCGACCCCTTAGAACTGTCCCCTGCCAGGGGCAGGACTCTGGCGCACAGAACTTCATGAGCATTCTGAAATTCCATTATTTACAGATTCATTGACGGTGTCTGGAATGCGTCGGACAGCGCTAAATATAGGGGCTATTCTGCTTTACAGCACAGCACAGTTCAAGCCGGAGGTCCCTCCAGTCCAGTTCCGGCGGGTCCTCTGCTGGCACCTGCCATGTTCTAACACCAAAGACCAGAACACAGTTCTTGACAGTTCTAAAGGTGGGCTACGTCTCACATGCTAAAGAAAAACCTCTAGATCATAGTGAGGAAATGTCCACCCCAAGAAGTTAATCCTTAAGGAAGAAAAGGCTCCTTAGAATGGCCAGTTACTTCTAGGAAGTAATAAACTTGATCAGACTTTGCATGAATAGAACACAAGAATATCTTATGCAATTGAAGGTGTAACAGTCGACACTGTGAAACAAACACGTTTACCCCCTGGATTCTGAGGTGTGTGGAAGTGAAGTCGGATTAACCTGTCACCCACCAGAGAGCTCGCGGGGGGTGGGGAGGGCACAAACCGCCATCTGTGCCAGGCTTCCTATTGAAATGAAGAAAAAATCCAGTGCTTAAGAGACAGAGAGTTGACGGAGAGCCTTTACAAATGTCAATTAGTGAGCAGAAGTCTATTTTTAAATTCAGCTCTCCTCACTGAAATTGCTAAAAATGTCCACCGGGCACAGAGATGAACGCCCGTGGCTATTTTCCATTACCATGATGTCATAAAGCAGCCACTGTGTTAAGATGGCAATAATCCTAAAAAGGGGCAGTTTTAGAGGCAAATATTTTTCTTTTGAAGGCCAAACAAAAAAGGTAGGACAGAAGAGGTGAGAATGACTATATGCAAGAACAATAGGTTTTCCAAGTACATCAATCAGAAAAATAAGCTATTAAATCAAAGCTAATTACACAAGAACTTTTTACTCTGATCAGGGGGACAAACAGCAGATCCCAGGAAAATTAACTTGAAAATTTAAATTACTCAAGGTTTCTAAGTTGTTTTCTATACTAACCTAACTTCATCAGAACCAGCAAAATCAACTTTTCCTTAGCAAGCATGTTGCTTTTTATTTATGAAGTTACTGCTTACTTTTCCAGGTTTAGTATCCTCGGTTCTTAAATCCACCACGATAGAAATGAAAAATACTTTTGTCCTCCTCTACTCACCTCTGAATGGATGGATGTTATGCAAGAGATATTCTCACCAGACTGATTTTGAGCGTACGGATGGCTCCGCGGGGTTATCCCCACACACATGCCCTCTCTCCTCTCTCAGCCCTTCAGATGAAGAACACCGTGACCGACAGATTTCCTCAATGTACAAATGTGCTCTGTGTTGCTCCTTCCAGTCTTTTCTAGATGAAGGCAGAGTATGAATACATTTTATACACTATCTGATAGGCTCTCACTTCCATCCTGGGAGGGCCTGGAGGCCCAGGGGCCAAGAGCAAGGCTTAGACTGACGGGGGGGGGGGGGTGCCCAGCTCAGGGGCTGGGGGCTCAGCAGAGGCTTTTCCCATCTCTACAAGGATACAGAGGCAGGTACTATATCTTAGAAATGTTTTTTTTCCACAAATGTGTTCTTTCCTTCCAAATATTTAATATGCCTTCTGAAAATCTAAGCCTGACTCAGCCATGAGAGGACCAGGATCCAGGCTAAAACCCAAACTGGAAGATGGCGCGTGCTCTGGGGAAGCCGGTGTGAGAATCCCCTGCAACCGTCCCATAAAGAGGTGGAAATGAAGAACCACCGTAGTTTTCAGGCCATCTTTAAAAGGCCTCCCCAACTAGCTTTGGGCACACCTCGATGCCAAGTAGCTCTGGCCTTGAACTGGACGTAGCACACTCATCTGAATCCCAGGAAAACACAGCCTGTGCTGTGCTAAACGCTGGCGGCGGCTCCTCTTCCTTTTTGAAACAAACACAGACCCGTCTGGAATGAGACTGCCCCAGGTCCTGGGCTCCGAGGTGATCACGGGGGAAAGACGAAGCATGCCACTGACCCACTACCTCTTGGTTTGCGTTCCCCACACAAAGCAATGTCAGCTTCCAAAATTAGGGGTAAGTAGTGTTTGAAGAAAGGGGAAGAGAAAATCTAGTGGGTCAAATAAAGCACATCTATTATAGGCAATGTCTGAAAAAATTTTCCTACTTGTCAATAGAAAATGAATGCTGGGTCACAAACCCTTTCAATAGATCATGCTAACTGTTATAAATTTCCTTCATGTCATCAGATAGTAGGAAAGATAGGATTCTTTGAAGTCTGCACAAAATAATTCACATAAAAAATGCAACGGTAGCATCAAATTTCCCCAACAACTTCCTATGACTGGGTCAAAAAAGTTTAGCCACAGTAAGTTCTATGTATAAACATTACAGACAAGCTCTGTAAAACTTGGGGGGGAGGTCTAAGTTTTGTTTTGCTCCTGCTACTTCAAATACAAAACAAATAATGAGTAAGAATCATTTAGATAATCATGCAAATTAGAGTTAGGTCTGGTTCTTGCCTTTTAAAAATAATCTTAGTACTGTTCCCGGTTTCCTTGATCCCACAGGTTACAAGCTTTCTGGTCGATGGAGAAGCATTACACTGCACTCCCATTCCCAGTGCTGTTTGTTTTTACCCTGAGTGCTGAAGGTTTCTCGGGCAACAGCGGCTTTATCCCCACTGTGCAGAGCTGCAGCAGTGCTCCCCACCCCATGCGGCCGCGCCTCTCCCAGCTGTGGCCTCCCGACCGCTGCACAGCGACTCGCAGGCCCTCAGCACCGGCGGGGCGCCAGCACACTATGCGCCCGCCCAGCCCCAGGGCTGGGGGAGAGTAACTCAAACAGGACGAAAACTCACGCACGCTCTCATTCAGGTATAAGATATGGGCTTTTCTTTTTTAAAGATAATTCATAAAGTCTTAAAAAGCATCCTTTCCAGATTACAAAAGATTAGTTAAAACTGTTTAATAGGAACGATTCTGGACAAGCAGAAACAGCTCTGACTGGGAGGGTTATGGCAACACACAGCTGGGAAGAACTCCACAGGACAGTCAGACTGGGCAGTCTGTACCTCTTCCACAGACTCTGGGTTAAAAAGATGACTTTTGGGACATTCTGCCCTCTTTCAAGGCACATGCCACTTCTGAAAACTGTCAGCTTTCCACACAGGCCATGAGATATTTTATTTACATTTAAAAATAGCTTTTCTTCTTTAGCCTAGTGGAAATGCCCAGAGGCTAGTCACTGAAATCCCTGCCTAACACAGATGCAGAACAGCTTTGTTGATCTCTGGATTCGTCCAGTCATTCCGGATGTCATCTAGGTGGTTATCGAAATCAACGAGTGTTTCATAGGACCTGCTATCCAGCAGCGACGCTGAGATCCTCTGGGCTTCCGGCCAGTCTTCACAGTAATCACTATGAGATGAAACAGGAGAGACCAACTCTTAACGAAACAAGGTTTGCTTTTCAACAGAAAACCAGCCCCCCAGAGCGGTATAAAGGAAGACAATGAATACTAGCAAACATACACATTTTACACACATAAAGATGTACATTAACAATATAAAATGTGGGTAAAACAAGACACCCTCCAGATGAAATGCTGAAAAAGCTGGAGGTAGATGACCGATGCTTCCTAAGTGATTACAAATAAACCAAACCGAATGTCTGGAAAGAGGCTTTGGCTTATGGAAAGGTGCTCTGGGGTTTGGGAAGGCCCTGCGAAACACTCAGGTTCTCTCTATGGCGCTCAAGCCCTATCGGTTCCCTAGGGGCCCAGGAACATGCATGACTTCTGTATGAGGGCTGTACATGCCTCTGGAGAATAGGCTAACAGAAAAACATAGGAAGCTGGGATCAGCTTTCTGTGGGACCTGGGTACCTGCAACAGGCCCCGACACAGCCTGCACATAGGTCATTCTGAGGACACGGCACTCACTAGTGTGGGTCTCTGCACCGCCATTTGTTTTCATGGTGTTCGTACACATGGATCGTGGGTACCACACAGTCCATCGTAAACTTGGTGTTGTCCACCTGCACATAAGACAAAGGACACAGTTGTGAACAGAGCTAATAAAAGTCGAGAGCCAGCACCTTTCTAGAGGTTGTTAGGCACCTCTTCGTGGCCCACAGCAGAAGCCTTGCCTGAGAGGGTACAGACACTGGAAATGTGATGTGTGGAACTGCACATGTGTGGCCTATGGTAAACTGTGTGTTATGCAGGGTAAATACCATTTGTTTTGTTCATGATAGTGGAGCTTTCAAACATTGCGTCTTCCCTCCCTGGTAGAATTGTCTGAATTGAGATTATTTAACAGGCTTTTATGAGGGAGGGGACTAAAAACCCCCCAAAAAACCAGAACTGATTTTTAAAAAATTGTATATTTATTCTTACATGTTTAAACTTCAGTTACCTTCAAAGTACTCTCCATTTGATGCACTACACCAATTGAGACTTTTTTCCACTACTCAAAACTGTTTTTATACTTGCAATTTTGATGCTTTTTAGTGCTTCTGCCATTTTTTGTTTTACCTCTTCCATATTGGCAAAATGTTTCCCTTTGAGGACTTTTTCATCCGGGGAAACAAAAAAAAGATCCTTAGAGCGTGAGAGCCTCCTTGAAGAGGAGGATGTGGCATGGGGGTCATGCTATTTTTTGGTCAAAAACTGCTGAACACTAAGCACACAGTGTAGGAGGTGTGCTTATAAGTCACCCATCACGAAATGGGCAAATGCATTAAGAGTCTTCAGAAACAATTCAGAGGCTGAATGCAGCCTCTCACAACAACACTAGCTGGCACATTGATACAGATGGGTTCCCAGAACACTCACCTAGTGGGGGAAGCCGGTACTACAAAGGGCCCACCTTCCAAAAGATAATTCCATTTTTTGCGGGGTGGGGAGGGGGGAAGGGGTCCCCTCTCGTATGTCAGCTACCTATCTACCTGAGTCCCTAACAAGTTCCCAGCTGGTGCTCATGCTGCCAGTGTAGGGACCCCTCTTTGAGAACCACTGAACTGGAATGACTCCCTGCTTTTGGAGACCTGTGTGCTGTGACTGCAAAAGGTGGCAGTGGTCTGAGTATCTGCAGAAACGAAGACCGCTTACACAGCAAAGCTGTGTTAGCAAGAAAATGCTCAGTAGCCATCCTGTGAAGAGAAAACACAACAGGCAATTAAAAGACACTTACCATGATGAGAGCAGTATCGCTGAAGCCCTCAGCAATTCTGGAGGCCACCTTTTCTGCAACCTGGTTTGGACTGCAAAAGAAGAACCAGTGAGTTTACCACATACTGGTCAACGCTACTCAACACTGTCTACCTACAGCACAGTAAACAGGCAGCAATAAAAAGACCAGTAGTCCACCCGCAATGACTTGCACTGAGAACAGGGAATGCTGTAACCGCAATGGTGAGCACAGTGCAAAGCGGGTCCTATCTCACCCCCCTGGTGAGCCCTTGTGAAGAGGATCCTGAGAAGGCATCTCCGAAACAGAAAGGCTCCCTGGAACCCACCAGAGAGCACTATCCAACGCACTTAGATGAGCTGCTGCTGAACGCCCCAGGCTAGTGTCAAGCTCCAGGCTGGAGGCCTCCTTGGCTGGTCTTTTCCATTTGCAAGTTCCCAAAGTGACTCTGTCCACTTCTTAGCTGCCGGCAATCGAGTCTCTTGCTTCTTCTTTAAAAAAAAATTCCCCCCCCCCAAAATTCCTAAGCCATTTCAAATCTTTTCCATGCTTGTCACCCTTCAATTGCTGGCTCTAGCCCAGTCCCATCCAACCTGGGTAAATGACGACTTCCTACTTAAATGACAACTTCCTAGCTCTGACATCTTCCTTGGCTACTACCCCATAAACAAAGTTATCTTTCTACCCTATTTCAGGAAGAGGCATCCTGTCACCCATGGCCCATTCACTCTGAACTCCTCAGGGCTTATTTATAATGTATTCTTTCTGTCAAATCTGACAGCTGTGCTGTCACCACTGTGTAACCTCTCTCCTCCCTTTTAACCACATTTCTTAAGCTTCTGTAGTAAGTCAGTGATGTCCCTCTTGTTTTCTTACACAACTGTGCAGTCTGGTTCTTCCCCTTGCCTCTGTGGGCCGGCACCCTCGAAGCCTACCGAACACCTGCCACCCTTCCAAGACCCCCAGCTGGAATCTACCACGTCCGGGTGGGCTGGCCTATTTCTAATTTCTCATTGAAGTCACCTTTCCTTCACTCACCAGCCACTGTAGATTCTTCCCTTGCCTCTGCCTCCTTCATTCTGTCATCCATTTTGTTCAGGCTATCACCACAGCCAAGAGGTTTCTAAAATTGCTTCCTAACTGGTCTCAATTTCTAGGCTCTTATCTGATACATCCTGGTAACTCTCTTTAGATGAATTCTCCTAAAATGAAACATTTACATACACACACCCTGCTGCTCGCTTGTGCTTATAAGATAACAGCCCACCTTTTTCAGACTGGCAAATCCAGGCCTTTCTCACCATGGGCCCAGCTACCATTCCTATCCACAGGAACAAAGCTGTGTCTTTAATTTCATTAAATTACTTAGTTACTTATTTAGTAAAATTGTCTATGTATCAAGCCCCCTCACTTCTATTGTCCTGTTTGAATGCCCTTCTATACCAATTTCTAACTGAATTCCTTCCCATCTTTAATGCCTAGAAAATGCCACCCTTTTGGGGAGGTATTGCCAAGCTACCTCAGTTGAGGTCTATTTGTCCATTCTCAAAACACTGTTTTTCTTGTAAAGGCTTTGACACTTAATGCTCGGCATGCAGTTGTCTTTTTTTGTATCTTACTTCCTCTGCACAATTATTCTCAGCTTTTTTAAAAGAATTTATTTATTTATTTTTAGAAAAGGGGAAGGAAGGGAGTAAGAGAGGGACAGAACATCAATGTGTGGTTGCTTCTCGTGCATCCCCTACTGCATGAGCTTGCAACCCAGGCATGAGCTCTGACTGGGAACTGAACCGGCAACCCTTTGGTTTGTAGGCCGGCACTCAATCCACTGAGCCACACCAGCCGGGGCTGAGTCTCAGCTTTTTGAAGCAGGGTCTGAGCTATATATTTTAATGACCATAAAACTACATTAGTTACTTTGAGTTTATTTAAAGAAACATACTATACAATTACAAACCTTCCCTTGTGAGTGAACTGGAAAAAGCAGATTAGTAATGTTTTATAAAAATAAATTATTGTATCTAATTACTCTATTTCCATGTTCAAAATTGAGAATTTATAGTGATATGTTGATTGTAAGTATTATGTTAAGAAAAATTAAAACAACAACAAAAAACAGTTTAAGCCCTGGCTGGTGTGGCTCAGTGGACTGAGACTAGGCCTGCGAACTGAAGGGTCGCTGGTTCAATTCCAGGTTGGGGCACATGCCTGGCTTGTGGACCAGGTCCCCAATTGGGGGAATGTGAGAGGCAACTGATCCACATTTCTCTCACATATAGATGTTTCTCTCTCTCTTTCTCCCTCCCTTCCCCTCTGTCTAAAAGTAATTAAAAAAAAAAAAGCTGCTATTGAAAGAACATAAGCACCCCATGTTCACTGCAATGTTATTCACAATTGCCAAGATATGAAAGCAGCCCAGTGCCCATCAGTAGATGAGTGGATAAAACAACCATGGGACATTTACACGGTGGGATACTACTCAGCTGTAAGAAAGAAGAAAGATCCACCCTTTGCGACAGTACGGATGGACCTGGAGAGCATTATGCTAAGTGAAATAAGCCAGTCAGAGAAATACTTGTCTTTCTCTGATTTCACTGATATGTGGAATCTAATGAACAACCTGAACTAACAAGGAATATGGGAACAGACTCATAGATGGAGAACAGATGACAGCTAGTGGAGGTTAGGGGATGGAGAGATTGAGCAAAAAGGAAAAAGGACTCACAGACATGGACAACAGTGTGGGGACTACTGTGCAGAGGGGGTATAAGGGAACTAAATGGTAATGGAAAAAATACAATAAAGATACGTTTACAAATTTAAAAAAACCCTACCATTTCAGATGCTCAAGAATTCAAATTTAAAATTTATTCTTTTGAAAAGTTTAAAAAAACTGTAGTTAATAACTGCCAAAGTATTTGAAAGAACTGCCATTTTGTTTACTTTTCCTGTATTTTGCACTTAGTCTCAGATACTGCCCTACCTCATTCCTAATGTAAAACTGTTGCACTATGATATTAAAGTCAGTACTTTGTTTTCTGCCAGGGCATTTCAACCCCTGTTCCTGCAAAGAGTCAGCTGCCAAATAAAACTACAGGAACTCTGGAGACAGAGACCAGTTTGCTAAGCCTCTTCCCAACCAGCACAAAGCTATGCATTTACTCCTGAGATCTCACATTTTTACAATTTGTATCTAAAAGCTTTTTAGCCCTGGTTGGTGTGGCTTGGTGGATTGAGTGCTGGCCTGTGAACCAAAAGGTCGCCAGTTCAATTCCCAGTCAAGACAGACGCCTGAGATGCAGGCCAGGTCCCCAGTTAGGGGTGTGCAAGAGGCAATGGATTGAAGTTTCTCTCCCTCTCTTTCTCCCTCCCTTTCCCTCTTTCTAAAAATAAATAAAGTCTTAAAAAAAAAAAGCTCTTTATTGAGTATCTACCTTAAGCCAGGGCACAGTGCCTGGTACTGAAATTTACCAAAATGAAATGCTAATTATGATGCAAAACACCAGTAATTATGACATGATAAAATGAAAGGATGCAAAATCCTCAAGTTTAGGAAATGAGTAAAATAGTTATAAACACTTTCTATTTCTTTTTTTCTAAAACAATGAATGGTCCTTCTCTGAAAAAAGTATTCATAGGACTAGTAACTGTATCAGCTCCTCCTCCTCTGAACCAAGCACAAAGCTAAAATGCTGTTTGTTGCTTCACTCTATCCTCACGACCACTCTAAGGTATGAACTTCTAGCTCCATTTTACAGATAGGACCACTGAGGCCAAGGAGGTGAATCAGTAAGTCACCTGGGATTTGAAACTAAGTCTACCTGGCTCCAAAGCTTATGCTGTAGACACTGTTAATTAGCTGGTATTTCTAAAAGAGCACACTTTTAGCTAGGTCTGGCTGAAGAGAGGAGGAGAGATTTTTAGGTACAAGCAAACAGTACTGAAAAAGGAAGTTGGCATGTCCCAGCTCCTGAGCTTCCAAGCTGTGTGACCTCTGTACAGGGTCCACCTCTGGCTGGAGTTTCTTTACCTGAGCATCCTTGTGAGGATCAGACAGAGCAACGCCAGTGAAGCCCTAGGCCAGGTGCAGTGTTAGGGACGCCAGGCTTATTCCCAACCCGGCACATAGCACCAGCACATGGGAGGTGGATGAAATCCCAAGGCAGAGCCAGGGAACTGGGCTCAGGGAGGGCCTGCATACTGTCATCCCAGCAGAGGCTTCAACAGGGGTTGTTTCGAGCCCAGCGTTTCCCTTGTTACACCACCTCCCTCGGAGTCCCTACTAGACCCAGTCCTCCGAGGGTAAGAGGGTTTGTTAATCCCTGAAGTGCTTTTGCATTTCATCAGTGATAGCAATACTTGGTCACCAGCTTATTGTATTATTTCCAAAAATGCGATTGAGCCCAACCTCTTGCCTATGCTGGGCCCGGCAGACCGAATTCCAGCAGCGTAGGTCTGAGGTCCTTCACTGCATCCCTAACACCTGGACCCTGGAGTCAGTCATTGTGAGGCCAGTTTGTCAGTGCCTTCGTCACATGCCGCCCACACTCCGTCCTGCCTTCCCTTCTGTTCCTGGCTGAGGAAGGTCAGAGGGAGGTCAGGGTGTGATCCCTCTCGGTCTCTTTGTGAGGTCACATCAGGCCAGCTACTGGCCACGTCCCTCCACCAAAGGGAATTGCTCCTCTTGAGGATGACTTCTATTTTCTTCAAAAATTTTGTTCCCATGGTCATACACTATTATATTAGATTCAGCTGTGTAACACAGTAATTGGACATTTATACACCATATTTTTCGGACTATAAGACTTTTTTTTTAAACCATTTTTTTGCTTCAAAATTCCCCCCCCTTTCCTCCTCTAAAACCCGTAAGACACACCTAGGTTTTAGAGGAGAAAAACGGGGGAAAATTTTTGAAGTAAAAAATGTGGTTAAAAAAAGTACGTCTTATAATCCGAAAAATACAGGTAACTTATGATGTGATCAGCCCAAAAGCCAACTACCCAGCTGACACCACATGTGCGAAAGTGCTGAGCGCACTCCCTCTGCTGTCCTTTACACCCCGCGCTGTTTCTGCGGCCGGCAATTTACGTAGCTGCCGGCTTCCGCCACCGGCTTCGGGTGACTGCCCTGCTCTCTCATAGGTCCCTTACATACCTCCTGCACCTTTGGAAATAACCTGCCTATTAAGCCCTCCTCGAATTATTCTAACTTTAGCATGCAGTCTGTTTTTCTGTTGGGACTGAGACCTGGGCAGAAACAAAGCAGAGTTCTCTGCTTTACTCATTAATTAGAAAGGAACCAGGCGCCGATATGAAGGAAGCAGCACATACCACATTTTCATCATAGTATCAGACGCTTTACAGCACCAAACCGAAAAGTTGCTTTATTTAAGCCAAAAGAGAGTGGCATTTTCTCCTACGGGCCTACATCATTCGTAGTTTAGGGATGGGAAGTGAGGCAGATGAGCTCAGTGGGGACAGAAGTGGGGGCCCATGACCATTGCTTTCATTGCATGAATTTTCTTTAAGCAAAATAAAGAAGATACAAAACAGAATCCGAAAGTTAATATAAATGTTTAGACTTTCTGTTGTTTGGAATTATCCACCCCACAGTTCCCCTCAAATACTATAAACAGGCACAGAGGGCGGGGAGGGTTTGGTTCTCTCAGACTCCACATCTCGAGCCCACAGAAGGTCAAAAGGCACACCAGAGACGGCTCTGTGTGCCGCGTGACCCTCCTTTCAGACCAGGGCTTTCGCACAGACATACCTGGCATCCTTTACTCGTTCATTAGCTTGATAATAACCAGCAATCACATAGCTATTATCTTTGCACCATGAATCAATCTGAAAGAGGAACAAAAATTGGGAAGAAATGATAAATGATTTTCCCTTAAATATCAAGTCTTAATAAACACAGGAGACCCCTCCCTCCCAAATACTGAGACAACGTACCATATAAAACTATATCCTTCTACCTAGAAGGGCTACAATAATGACATAGGTGTTCACACACACACAAAAGTCACACCAACTTGCTTTCCATGGTCCCCTCACTCTCACTGTGGGGGGGGGGGGTGTCTTCCCATAGATGAGGACTCTGTAATTGCCAGGAGGGGTGGGGCTAGCCATGAGGAGTGACCTCCTTGCCAAGTCCCTGCAGAAGGCCCCAATGTTGAGACATATTAAACAGATGCAGCACTGAGGGGAGGTGGGGAAAGGGAGACCATCTTTACCCATCTTCTTACAATATGAAGAACTAAGGCATTCTAGGGCTTGAAAAACACTTAAGATCATTTAAATCATCCTTCACAGATAAGTAGACTAAAGCTCAGAGGTTCAAAGTCTGAAGAGCCACGTAGCAGAGCCCGGATGGGAATCTAATCTTCTTTTGAAAATAAACCCTTTTATTCTACACTTCAGTATTTGTAGCCAACGTGAAAAACCCTTCACACTGGGACGCGGGATAAACAGGCACACACACAGGTGGGCAAATACAGACAGGAATGCCCCCACACACTCACGTTCAACTTCCTGTGACGTGCTTTTAAATGGGAGCGTGGTGGCTGACTTCGGAAGTTTTTCTGTCCATTTTATAATGCCACCCCTTTCTCATCAGATTTAGCTTCCTGAAGGTCTAATGCCGTTGTTAAAAACAAAAGGTCATCTTAACTGTTTTGCCATAATGGAGTTTTAATAATACGCTGCAATAAAGACTATTCTCAGTCTGCAGAAGAGGGAAAAAATTGACCCTCGCTTTTTTTCACAGTGAATTAACTGGTTAAAAATGTATTTCTCTTTTTGTTTAAAATAGCTCTATGGTTTTGTCGTGAATTCTGCTTTGGACCTCAGACAGTCTCCTTTATGACTAAAAGCAGACATTACAAGATGGTTACAGTTCAAGGTTCCCTGGCTTTCATAAGGATTAGAATAATTCTGGCCTCCTAAAAGCTCACAAATTACCATATTGGGTCAAAACCAAGGCTCCGATTAGATGTTGAACCAATTAGATGTTTTGGTCATCCACCCAAAAGATTAGGGCTATGTCTCCAAAATATTTATAATGGCTCTTTCACCGTAACTTTGCTGCAAATGACTCCAAAATTACTGATATTTTGTTTCTGTCACCTCTTAAAGGAATAGGTTCTAGAAACTTTCTATTGCTGTTTATAGCAGCCATTTCTTTCAATTTTAAACTCACCTCCATGTAGTACCAAAAGGTACAGCCTAGCTTTAAAATGTGATCTTTGGCCCCATTTCCTACACTCAGAGATTAGTCTGCCCTTTGGTGTGGCCCTCCCAGCTTTTGTATGTAATCAAAGACCAACCTCTCAAGTGTGTCCTCACTCAAGGCGACCCTCATCTCTGCCCACTCGGCGTTCCTCTCCCTGCCCTCTGGTATACGGGTTGTCCTTATATCTGACTCAGAACTAGAGATGCATCCCAAGTTTGGCTACTGTCTTAGTTTCCTACTGCCCTTGTAACAAGTTATACAAACTTAGTGGCTTAACATGACACAAATTTATTGTGTTATAGGTCAGAAGTCTACAACAGGTCAGCAGGACTGATTCCTTCTGGAAGCTCCAGGGGAGAATCCTATCCTTGTCTTTTCCAGCATCTGGAGGTCACCCACATTCCTTAGCTAGTGGCTGCATCACTGTGACCTCTGCTTGTCATCACATCTTTAACTGAGTGAACTTCTGCTTCTCTCTCTTTTTTTTTTAAAGATTTTATTTATTTATTTTTAGAGAGGGAAGGGAGGGAAAGAGAGAGAGAGAGAGAGACATCAATGTGCGGTTGCTGGGGGACATGGCCTGCAACCTAGGCATGTGCCCTGGCTGGGAATCGAACCTGCGATGCCTGGTTCGCAGCCCGCGCTCAATCCACTGAGCTACACCAGCCAGGGCCTGCTTCTCTTTTTTAAAGAAAGATTTATTTATTTTCAGAGAGAGGGGAAGGGAAAGACAAAGAGAGGGAATGGAACCTTGATCGGGTACCTCTCACATGCCCACAACCAGGGACCTGGTTTCCAACCCAGGCATGTGCCCTGACGGGGACCTGAAATGGTGACCTTTCGCTTTGTGGGACAACACCCAAACCACTGAGCCACCTCAGTCAGGGCTCTGCTTCTCTCTTACAAAGACCTTACACTGGGTCCATTAGGTAATCCAGGATAATCTCCCCATCTCAAACCCTTAACTTAATCTCATCTGCCAAGTCCCTTTTGCTATGTAAGGTAACATATTCATGGGTTCCAGGATTAGGACGTGAACATTTTGGGGGGCTATTTTTTTTTTGGCTGATCACTGCTATGTTTACTATAAGGATACAACTGCGAGCAGTCCAAGCAGCTCCTAGATCCCTTTCCTGGGCTGAAGGCAGGGGCATAGGATTCCTCAGCAAACACATTATATACCCTCACTTGCACTTTACCTGATAAGAGCAAATTCCTGTATGAAAAATTTCAAAGGCCTAATCAAATTCTAGCATAAAAATAGTGTCCTGCATGACCCTGAACTTTCTAGCAGAACTCTCTGAAGTGGATACCCTAAAAGTGAATCAGGTCACAAAGCCCTGGCTTGGTTTTAGAAACTTACAAATGAATGATTTAAACAAGAATAACCAAGTTAACTGTAAGGTCGCCTATGATGCATGTGTAGCCTCCCCATAGCTGTCCAGATATAGACACAACTGGCCATCAGTTGAGGAATAGAGAACATGGAAATGAGGAATTCAGAATGGACTAAAGCCTCCCTGCCAGCATCAGAGCCCCCAGAGGTAGGACACAGAAGTTTTAATAAGAAGGGAAGAGTTTTCTTTGATAGCCTTGAGAATGGTGCTGGATACAATCAGGTGAGAGTGGCGTGGTACGAAGCGAAAGTCAGCGTGCAGAAGATGAGCAGTGGGGACGGGGCTGGGGCGGGAATGGGGCAGGCACGACCTTCAGAACATCCAGTAAGCCCAACAGCTCAATAATAAAAATCTAGTGGGTTTAAGCAGTAGCTTGTTTGGGAATAGCAACTTGTTCCTCCCAAGTTGGGCAAGGCAGGGCAGGGCAGGGCAGGGGAGGGCAAGGCAGGGCAGGGGAAGGCAGGGCAGAAGACCAGAGAAGCTGCTGTCTGACCTCTGTTCCCGGTGAGCCCATTCCCCTTTGCCTTGCTGCCATGGTTCCCACTCTCACACATTCTGTGAACAATCAAAATGAAAATCAAAAGTTCATAATAACGCTCTGAAATCTGATGTCAACTTAGTAAAACCGCATACAAGAGTCCCAAATCTGCATTTATGCATGCAGTTTCTTTTACTTTTCAGAGAGGAAGGAGGACACTTTTACTTTGTGATAAGCCTGCTACCCTGTGTGTTCAGTGCATTTTTAGGCTCATTCCAGTCCAGACACTAGAACTACAAAAAGTGCTGGGCCCAACCCATTCATTCCCAATGAGACACAGCACAAAGAAAGTAGCTTCTCTCAGCAAACTCGCTAATATTTGCATAAGTTAAGACACCTCACAATTTTCAAAGCGCTACCACCCACCTCACGTGACTATACAACAGCCATAATGCAGGCAAGGCAGGGAACTGATTAGAGAGCCATCCTGAGGAGGGCCAGCCACTAACAAGGTGAGGTTGTCTATGGCAATAAGCAGGCCTTGGAGACTAAAAGTAGAAGGGTTGTTCATTTCACTGAGAAGAAAAGCTCCTTCTCAAGTGAGAAGCTGAGTTTTCTGTGGAATGGAAAAGAGTTGGACCCATGAAAGAGCTCTGGAGGTAAATGGGATGGGGACAGAGGAGAAAGTCAAGGGGAGGAACTGAAAGGAAGACCCAGAGCAGCCGTCTCCCTCTCCCAGGCTGGCACACGAATGTCCTGGAGATAGACAAGGGGTAGAAGGGCAGCGCAGGCTTAGAACGGGCCAGAGGAGCACCCCTGCAAATGAGCACAGAGAAGGTGCACGTGGGGGCAGCAGACAGAACTCTGGACCAAAATCATGATGACTAGGCTGACTGGCAAATAAGAAAGTCATCTGAGCAGAATGTAACCAAAAGCTGTTCCACTATACTAGGAAATCAAAGAGGGGAAAGGACATAAAAGGCTTAGAGAAACAGCAGGTTTATGCTAATTGGTTTTTGCTATCAGAAATAATTCCGTCACTACCTACGTCAAAGGGTTATAATAAGTAAGATAACAGGCATAAGTACTTAAAAATAAATAAATAAATAAATAAATAAATAAATAGCACCCAGCAATGCAAGGATTTTTTAAAAATGGAAAATTATAATAAAAAGCCCTTCAAAGGGCTCTGGCTGGTGTGGCTCAGTGGACTTAGTGTCAGTCTGCGAACCAAAAGGTCACAGGTTTGATTCCCAGTCAGGACACATGCCTGGGTTGCAGTCCAGGTTCCCTGGTTGGGGGCATGTGAAAGGCAACCAACTGATGTATCTCTCACAATGATCTTTCTCTTCCTCTCTTTCTCCCTTCCCTCCTAAGAAGTAAATAAATAAAATCTAAAAAAAAAAGTCTTTCAAAGGAATCTAATGTTGCCCTTTGATGGGCTGCATATCAAGTCTGCCTTTCCCACTTGTCAAAAATAATTACAATAAGAAACTCCCTAAATAGAGAAAAAGCCATGAGAATAAGGCCTGCTTTATACAGTTTCATGGACTTACGGGCTGTATTAAAATTACAACTTCCACAACTGGCTTCTATGCCTTCTGATATACTATGGCCTCTTGCACTGAAATCTTTCATTGCCTTCAAGTTATAAGTTGCTAAGTCAAAAACTGAATGATATAAACTTAAATACCATGGCTGTAATACAAAATTTTTGGATGGACTCAGATTGCAAATTTTCCTTTGCAACTTTACTCAGAAAGTTGCTGGAAAGAAGTTATTGCAGAGGCTCTAGTTTGGATTTACGTTGGCTGGATGGGAGACTCAAACAATGAAGGGGGAAGCTGAGAGTCTGGCATGGATTGTGATGGTCCAGGGTGAGAAAGATCAGAACAGGGCCTCAGCAGTGCCCTTTCCCTCCTAACTAGCTGGTGCCAGTGGGCCCATCTACGAGTCAAGGTCTCCTCTGGGCATCTTCCCTGCCCAGGTAAGTGGTTTGGGAAGTAGCCCCACTCCATGGGGAAAATTCAGGTAAAGGTGACTCAAATGCAGTTGTTTATAGTTAGTGTATTTAATTCTCTCAAGTATTGCACTTCTATCTCATAATAGGAACATAATTCGTTAACTCTGTAAAGCTTATTTAAGAATGAGAATTATCAGGAATATTTTTACAGTTCCAAGTGCAGTTCAGTTTGTCTTTACATATGTATTTCCGACAGGGTTGTATATGGACGTAAAGCAACACCCCTTTTCCTCCTACCGCTGGCTACTCAGCTACCCTGCAGACTCCCCTTCTTCCTCCCACTCTGTAGAAGCCACAGTTCCTCAGGCTTTGGCTCATGGCTCTCTCCTCATCCCACACAGTTCTGGCCACCATGACCCGCTCTCATGGCTTCAAAGATCACTCAGAAGCTAGTGGTTCCCAATCTATGCCTCCAGCCCATTCATTTTCTGAGTTCCAGATGCATTTCAACTTTCAACACTAGGTTGTCTTCACTTTTCCTCAATAAAGGCACCACTGTCCTCCCAATGCATAACTCAGAAACAGAGGATTCCTTCTTGCTTCCTTTTCCCTACGTTCACATTTGATTAGTCAGTGAGTCCTGTGGATTCTCCCTCCCGGCTCTCCTGACCCTTCTCTGCATTCACAATGCTCTCAGTTTGGGCCGCCTCTCTGCCTCTCATCCTGCTTGCATTCCTGTCTCCAACATCCTCCAGGCTGCAGGCTAGAACCATCATTCCAAGGCACAAGTCTGACCAAGCAACTCTCTTCCAGTGGCTCCCCTCTGTCCTCACGACGGCGCCCAAACAAACTCTGTGTCATCTGCAAGGTCCTCTACAATGGTATCTGTCCACTGCTCACCTCTCTATCCCTGGCCGCTCTACACTCTAGCTCCTCCTCCACCCCCGTTTTCTCTTGGTCTTTGCACCTGCTGGTCCCCCTGCCTTGAACCTATGCCCTGGGCTACTGTGGCTGGCCCACAGGGCCAGTATTTGCATGTCCCTTTCTCTGAGCAGCATGGCTTCCCTAACTCTGTAAGCCTGGGTGAGCCGACTTTTCTCTTGGATCCCTCACTATTTTGTGCTTAACCCCACACATGACACTTATTCTTTGGTACTGTGCTTGTCTGCTTGGCACAAATCCAGCTGCTAAGCAGGTCCTGTGTTTGATCCACAGGTACAGTTCTCCATCGCAGGCCTGGCACTAGTGGAGAAATAAATAATCCTGCATTAATGCTACTGGTAAATCTAGCTCCCTTCAAGTGAATGCACTACACATCCGATCAGCCTGCAATTCCCTTGATAACAGCACAACTAAGATAATTGGTTGAAAAGACACCCCAGTGATGTTTTGGTACTGATGGCACATTTCTTCAGAAGCTAAAATGGTTGATTTTATAAATATCACCTACTTTTTATCTATCTCCTGCACAGAGAGGACATGAAGAAATTCACACAATGGCTCCTTTTAACAGGCACTGAAACATGTGCAGAGTAACCTTGGACCAGGACCATTTGCCCAAAGGTACTTCCTGCATATCAAGATTTACATGGGTGTCATAACCAGGTAAATTATGAAATGAATTCATTTTACTTGGTGGGACATATAAAAATAGGACTCCTACCTACACCTTCTCAAACTTAACTATTTTTTGAATGAATTAAATGTTTTTAGTCATAGTTTATACTTAAATGTTTATAGTTATACACCGTACTTCAACTCAGGTGCTGAGGCAGGTCTGAGGCTAGTTTATTTCTAAGTTTTTAACAACTCTCTGGAATTTGTAAGTGGTCTTTTTCCCTTAATTGATCATTATCTCAAAAACTACTGCCTAGAAT
This sequence comes from Tonatia bakeri, assembly GCA_004024845.1. Taxonomy (NCBI): domain Eukaryota; kingdom Metazoa; phylum Chordata; class Mammalia; order Chiroptera; family Phyllostomidae; genus Tonatia; species Tonatia bakeri. The sequence goes on along the minus strand of PVIA01002615.1, from coordinate 155,027 downwards.
TCAATTACCATCCGGCTTATTGGTGACCTAAGTCTTCTCCATTGTGCTTCAATAAAGCAGTCACTGCCAAGTACACACATAAAAGCATGGTGGATAGAAGGCACGACTGTTCCCGCTTTTTGATTTCACAAAGTCTTGAGCTTTTAAAATCACTGCAGCATGCTAGATAAGTCACTAATGGGAACAGACAAATTCTCCTTACACAACTCAAGGAGAGCAGTGCTTGTGATGTCAGCGCTACCTCTCCAGACGTGTCCCAACTCTGGGATCCTGGAGTGCCACCACCGAAAGGACCACAGCGCTTACACCCACATAAGATAAGGAACCGGCTCAGTGAAGGTGCTCACGAACCAAGCTCCAGCGTTTAGGTTTCAATGCATCAAAACTTCCCGCGACTCAAAATCCCAATTGTAAACGCCTTCCGATCATTACCCAGTTAACGGTAGCTTGTTTCTACAAAGGCTACTGGTTTGAGGCAGTTAATGAATTATTCGTCGCCTAAAACGCCTTTAAAAAACCCATGATGGTTAAGGTAGCTCCTTGGGCCGCAGCTATTACGAGCTGCCATCTGCGGGGCGCTCCCTAAGTGCCGGGCAAACATCCACGCGTTCTCGCGGGTCATTCCGTTCACTGTCACCGCGACCTCGGAGGGTGGGTTCTAGGCTCCCGCCGGACACGCAGTTCCAGCTGGGACTGCGTGGAAGCCGACTGCAAGCCAATCTCCGAGGAGCGGCCAGACGCCGCCCCCACGCTTACCAGGGTAAGGGCCACCTCCAGCATGGGGGCGAGGGCCAGGGTGCCGTGGAACAGTGGAATACAGTCCACGAAAAGAGTGTGGTGGGCGCCCGGGCCGCTCAGGGGCAGGTGGTCCTTGCGCAGCTTCTGCTTCTCGGCCACCAGCAGTCCATTGACAGCACAGTGGGGGTACTTTGCTCCATGAAGCACCATCTTGCAGTAGGCCTGCGTGGTCAGCTTCACCCCCGGCATACTGAGCCCGGGAGGGCCCTGGAGGCCCCGGGCGCCGGCCGAGGCCTAGACCCGCTGCCCGGCCCCGCGGCGCCTAAGTGGAGAACTGGGACAAGGCGGAAGCTGCCTGGCACGGCCCCACAACTTGGCGGAGGCACCCACAGGCCCACCCCAGCTTCGGCCTGGTTCCTTCAACACCGACTCGGGCTCGAGGAAGTCGACAGGCGCGCCTCGGACTCCGCTCTAGCAACTCGCCGGACGCCGCAGGAAAGCGGTCCCTCAGCGCCCGCCGGAAAGCAGTCCAGCCCGGCGTTTTACGACGTTCGCGGCCCTCCCCTCCTTCCACTCCAGTGACCTCCGGAGCGGCGGGGCGGGAGGTGGAGTCCTCCGCGATCCCGTGGTGCTCCGCGGCGCGGCCTCTCTCTCTTCCGGTCGCGAGCTGACAAGTTGTAGAGGGCGGTCGCGGCGGGCATAGCGGGCTGCGGCTGAGCGGCGGCGGCAGGTGAGGCGAGCGGCGGCCAGCCCCGCGGCTTTGGGAGGCCGGGGAGGGTCGGGGGCTGGAGGCCGTCGGGCCTGAGTGCCGGAGGCACGGCGGCTCTGGAGTCGCAGGAAGCGGCGTTTGGCCTTCGGCCCCGGTGACATTGAGGCCAGTCCGTGGGGGCTCCAGACTCAGGGCCCGCGGATTCGCGGCCGTTGTGCGGCGCAGAAACGTCTGGCCTGGCTCTTCCTATCCTGCCCTGCTCGCCGGCAAGGCTTGAGCTCTGACCTTGGAGCGCCCGCTATCCGCGGGCACGGGCACGGGCAAAAGGGGCAGGTCGTTTTGCTGGCCTTCCGGGAGCGGCTCTGAGGCCTGTGTTTCAGCCTGAGCTCTAACCCTTCCCAGCCGCGTCTGCGCGACCTCCCCGGGTTGGACTGGGCTCGGGTAGAGGCGCTCCGCTTACCCCCCTGGAAGGCGCCCAGCGGCCGCCCACGCGCGGGCCCGGCTGGGGGAGAAGGCGGGAGACGGTGGAGCGTTCAGCTCTGACGTCATGTTTCTGTCTATTCTGCCCCAGTTGGGTGTTTTCTGAAGGTGTTAGGGATCCTATTCATTGTCACCAGTCCTCGCAGATGTGCAGTTTTGGGGGGGGGTAGGTAGGGGACATGGGCCTGAATCAGGAAGGTGAGGTGTGGGTCACGCAGGTCACCCGTTGTCTGCAGGGATTAGAATTGGACCAGGGTGGTGGTATTTTTCCCTGATTTGCCCTTCCTAAATACTAAGTTGAAAGCGCGTACCACAATTCCTTGAGACTTTTCCCTCAAAACAGTGGAGTCCCTGATGGCGCCACTGTGCTTTACCATTTCCAGCTTTTTCAGTCGTCTCATAAATTTTTTTTCTTTATTTTTTAAGGTAGTCCATTTTCTACTAATTGCCTGAAGTGTGTATATATTATGGCACTTGGTTTTATAATGAAGCTCCATAAAGACTTGGTAACTATTCAGAAAAACCTTACTGTAGCTTATTTTGTGAATTCAGAGTCAGGAACAAACGAATCACTTACGGTGGGGAGAACACAACGGAATTGCATTGACTTTGAAGATACACTGGGCAAACAAATTGTTCCTAACGGGTGTTTGCTGTCATTCATAGAGACGGTGTGCATTTCCGTCTTTCAGGATGCTGACTACCAGAGTGTTCAGCCTAGTTGGCAAGCGAGCAATCTCCACCTCGGTGTGTGTACGAGCACATGGTAAGTTGCCTTTTTTTACTTTTAAGTAGGCGGAGCTAGTTTCATCTTGCCCCTGTTATGTGTAAGGCCCTGTGCCGGAGTGTCGCACACGGATGGCTAAGATTCTGGTCCTGCTGCTGAGGGATTTTAGGGGAGGGGTAAATATTTCAACAGGGGACACCTAATTCTAGATAAAGACTATTTATGAACCACTGAATCTAGTTCTGGATCTCTGCTTATATTAATATTTTCTCCTTTTTCCTTTCTCTCCCATTTTTTTTCAAGTTCAGGTTCTACCCCTTTCAAGAGTTCTCCTCCACTGTCCCTGATTTTAGTGGCGTCTTTCCCCTCCAGAACAACGTCCGGCCATCTGCCTTTGGCCCTGTTTGCATTATGGGGCAGTGCAAGGGAAGAGCCTGGCTTCCTGACCTGGGCTGGGCTTGACCTCTTTTTAGTTTTGGACTAGGCACTTAAGTTTAGGAGTCTGTTTTTTTACCTGAAATATATGTAAAGAGCTCAGTTCAGTACTTGGCAAGCAATTTTAGTTTTTCACTTATCTAGCATCTTCTTTGTAGCAGACACTGTTAAGCGCTGAGAGTAAAAACAATACGAAATATGGAGTCTTCCCACAAGAAGGCTTGCAATCCGGAGAGGGACGGGTACATGAAGAAGATGGCTAACAGATGGCCCTGAAGGAGAAGCACTTAGCCTGGCCTGGGGTGCAGGGGAAGCTTCTGGGGGAGAGGCTTTGCTTTGCTCGAATGTGAGCACATTAACCTCACATTCAAGAGGGAAATGGCGTTCCAGGCCGAGGGAAAGTAAGCAAAAGGACAAAACGCACATCAGCATGGCAGCGTATGTTACTGAGGGGTCAAGTGCAAGGCTTAAGTGGTGGATGATGAACTTGGAGAGCAAGGTTTATGTATCTAGGGGCTCCATAATCAGTAATTTCTGTTAACTGCTTTATATGTGAATTTGTCCTTGAAATCGTGTTAATTAGTGATACTGTTACCTTAAATACTCTATATTGTTGTCCAGGATAACGCTGTGGATACAGACTCTAAAACAGGTCATTGTAGTCAGAGTGTTATTGAAATGTCTGTTATTTAAACAAGTAAGTAATAAAGAAAAATTTATTGTTTCATACATACTGAAAGAAACACCTTCATTAAAAGTCTAGGAGGTCACTTACGACAGAGATCACGTTTTGTTTCCATTTTGGTTTTCTGATAGTGTGTGTTTGAGGTGTAATTTATGGAAAGTAAAATTACCTTTCCTAGGTGTTATGTTCTGTGGATTTGGATAAACTCACAGTGTGTAACCACGTCTCCAGTCAGGACGCACAGCATGGCCATCAGCCCCCAAGTTCCTTCATGTCCCTTTGATCATTCTGCTCTTTTATAAGAAGCCAGTTTCTACCTTCTTACAGTGGTGGTGGCCGTGACTCACCCTCAGGCATTGTTTTTGGTGAGGAAGCAGCGTCAGATCAGCCCCTTCTTGAAACCCCCCAGGGCCTAGATGTGCCTGGAGCCAGACCTGAGGCCGGCCCTTCGGGCTTCATCACGTGGCACTCAGCACACAGCCCGCCAGCCCTGCCTGCTGCTGGGGCCCCGGCCCAGCTCCCCAGTTGTGGGTGGTTGCTTCTCTCTCATCGTCTCCTGCAGTAGAAATGTTATTTTAGAATTACCTTTCCTGACCACCGTCTTAAAGATGCTCCATCCTGCATCACCCTGCTTTGTTTCTCCTCAGAGCGCCGATGCTCTGCGGGTTTGTGTGCATGTTTGAGTGTTGTCTGTCTCTGCCTCTGGAGTGCGAGCTTTGTGAGGCCGGGGACCTCGCCTGTCTTACTCACTGCTGCATCTCTAGCACACAGTAGGCAGATGGAGGAGACAACAGTCCCTTAGATAAGTTGTCTTTAATTTTTAACTTCTAAATGTATGCTTGATACGTGAACTGTTTGTTGTTCACAAGAAATAGTAGCACAGTACGAAGTGCCATTGGTAGCTGCTGTTGTCAATTTGGGTATTTTCTCGGTGACAGATCTGATTGCGAGGGGAGCTCAGAATCAGCAGATTTTCTCAGGAGAGGCTCAGCCAAAGTTCCATCCAGGCTGAAGACAGAAATGACAAAGCATTCACTAGAATGCAAAATCTTGGCTGTTTTTCTCTTTTTTAAAAGGAATGTATGGTATGTTGACCTTTGCTCCCCACTCTGCTCCATTTGCTGGGGGACCAGGCCCAAAGTGCTGAAGAACCTCTAGCAGTCTTGAGATCACAAATCTGATCTTATTCTAGAAAATGCAGCTTTGTGCTTAGAGTGCTTCATGGTTATGAGCATTTACAGTAATGCCCTCCTTAACTACTGGGACACATTCTGGCAAATGTGTCTGACTTTACAAACCTAGGTGGGATAGCCTACCACGCATGGAGGATGTGTAGTGTAGCTTGTCGCTCCTGGGCTATAGGCCTGTGCAGCACATCGCTGGACAAAGCAGTGAGAGATTAAATCCAGCACAAGACAAAGTGATGTAATCGAGAGAGTGGTGAACATGGGGTGTATGAGGTTGCTGCCAGTGTAACATAGCATGCTGTTTCTGTCTCTTTTTTATCCTGCCTGGAGGGCATTTTTTTTCATTGCTTTTTTTGAGTGGGAGGGAGGGAGGGGAAGGAGAGAGAAAGAGAAATATCAATTGGTTGCCTTCTCATACGTGTCCTCAGTGGGGATTGAACCCGCAACCTGGGTGTGTGCCCTGACCGGGAATTGAACCCATGATCTTCTGCTCTATGGGATGACACCCAACCAACTGAGCCCTACTGGTCAGGGCTTCACTAGGCATATTTTTAATCATTCATGTGTAAGCTGAGTGCTAGTGTACAACCATTATTTTTAGTTCACTCATTTTAATAGAATCTTAGAATTCTAAAATTGCAAAGTAATTCTAGCCATTTTTATATCAGATCCTTTTAGGTTAAGGTCAAGTATAAATATTTAATTGGTAGTTATTTGCATGGCAAAGGTAAGTATCTAGAGAAATTATATTTTGTATAAGGCTGACTGTTTTACTTCACTGTTAACATGATTTGGGAGATTTTAACCATTGGGACTAAGCTAATGGAAGGAAAGAATTTTGAAGGACTTCATTAAAATACTCCTTTCTTTTCTGTTGTCTGAATTTTTTCCCTTTTGAGTAATACGTGTTCATTTACTTGAGTAATACACTTCATTTGTATAGTGAATAAATTATTCATTTGCTTGAGTAGATACAGTTCATTTGAAGGAACTGGAATTTCTGCCTATTTGAGCAGAAATTCCCATTTCATCTTCTCCTGCTTATAACAACTTCAGTTTACTTTGCCAGGAGTTTTCTGTCTTTAGTTTATAAATGTGAGTATATATACACGATTTACACTTTCAAAAAGAAAAGACAATTCTGATATATTGCTCTGTGACTTGGTGAGCACACGATTGTTTCTCCATTTTGAACACTTGGCTGAGCTTTCTGCTGCTGTAAGTTGTTCCTGCCGCACATATATCCCTCCGATTCCCTTCCTCTACATGCTCTTTTACAGAGTGCTCGTTTCCTAACATGCTCTGTGATTGTCATGTTTGTTCCCACTTTTAGCATGTAGTCGCCAGGAGGTAGGAGTCTTGGCTTTGTGCACTGATGATCCCAGCTGTCTAGAACCTTGCTTAACATATAGCAGGCGGTCAGTACACATTTGTTGGACAGCTGAATGAATGAATGGCTCCATGACACATGCTTCTGAGGAGCTAGCTAGCTCCATCCTTTGTTGGACACAGGGTTTTTGTTGTTGTTTGGCTATAATAAAAAGTACTGCAGTAACCATCTTTTCACATATCTTTGTTTCTCAACTTTGACCACTTATTTCTGTATGAGTTTTATATTTTTGTTCTTCCTCATTAGTTTGAGTCATTTGCAGAAGGGCCTTCATTTAGTTAGGTCTCCGTCCAGGGCAGGGAACTCTGAGAGCCTTTGTCTGACCTTTACAGGAACACTGTTGGTTGCAAGAAGCGCTGCCTCTGGGCAGTTGCTCCTGGTAGGCTTCTGTTTTGCTGTGACAAAAACTGCTACTGTTAACTGTCTGCCTGCCACTCATTCTGCTGTCTGGGCCACACAGGACAGCCTACCTCCTGCTCCACATGGTAGTCCTTCAGCTGTTTGAAGCAGTAGCTGCAGCCCCTGGGATGACAGGCTTTCAGAGCGCACACATGTGCTTATTTAGGTTTTTAGAAGTACCACCTTGTTCGTGACTCTAAGCCTTCGTGAATTTTGGAATGTTCTCCACTGTCCTTTTAGGGGGCGTTGTGAAGAGCGAGGACTTTGCCCTCCCGAGTTACGTTGACCGGCGTGACTATCCCTTACCCGACGTGGCCCACGTCAGGAACCTCTCTGCCAGCCAGAAGGCCTTGAAAGAGAAGGAGAAGAACCCCTGGAGCAGTCTGTCGATTGATGAAAAAGTTGAATGTGGGTATCGAAGGGAAGTCAGGCACACAGTGTGAGAGGGAATTTTTATGATGAGGGCTGGGGTGCTCCCCAGAGACCAGCCTGCCCTGGGGGCTCGCTGTGGCCTGTTTCTGTGGGGCTGCCCCAAGGTGCAGTTTCGGTGCTTTGCTGGCTGGCTGGAACTCTGCCCAGGCTCCTGTGTGCTCCTGGGGCCCCAGCCCCTGGGGAGAGGCATGAACATGGACGCAGAGGAGCTGAGTGTGTGTCATTCGAGTGTGTGGCATGTGGATGCGGTGTCTCTGTGCCTCTGCTGGGTCGGGCTGGGTTTACTGTCAATTATTGATGGGAGGTCAACAAAGCATTGTCAGGTAGGCAAGGGGAATGAAAATAGTGGGATTAAATTGCCCCTTACACTGTAATCTACGGGAGAATTTCAGTTTTTTAATTTCTTTATTTTTTTATTTACCCAAAGCAAACTCCATTCATTTTTCTCTTCATCCCTTGTGTGCATGTGTGAGAGCTTGTGTGTGCACATGCATGAGCGTGTTACAGTCTCAGGCCTTTCTGTTGTATTTCTCCATGTTTATGTCTTGCTATGTAGCGGGGATAAGTGGTAAAGCATGGTGGACGAGGGAGTGGTTGGTCCCTGCAGCTAGTTACGCCTGCAAACGGCCATTCTTTCTGCTCTCAGTGTATCGCATTAAGTTCAACGAGAGCTTTGCAGAAATGAACAGGAGCACGAATGAGTGGAAGACAGTTGTGGGTGCCGCCATGTTTTTCATCGGCTTCACTGCTCTCGTTCTGATCTGGGAAAAGCGCTATGGTGAGTAGGGGGAGAGAAGAGCCGTGCCTGGAGTGGTTCAGGTAAAAGCCCCCAGCAACACAAGACCTGGAGTTAGCCAGCACAGCTTTGACTTTCAGGGCCCAGGAGTGTGCTTTGGGGGAGCCTTCACAGAAAAGGGTCCATCCCAGGGTTGTCGATCAGGTTTGTGAAACTGGCTTGTGTGAACTGAAGTTGTATAAGCCAGAATCTTACTTGGGGTGAGCTGTACCTGCTTGGTAGTGAACTTACCTGCAGCACGCCACATTTTCAGTAATGTATCTGTTTACCAGTCAGTTATCAGATGATGTCGTGAGTGTTTGATCAAAGAGAAGAAACTTACTCATGAAGGGCTGTTTCAGCTGTTCAGGAACTACATCTCAGTAACTAGAATTCTGGGTCTTAGGACCTACTAGTTCCTGCTTAGGGTGGGGGTTGCCTGCTCATTCTAGTGCTGCCTCTCCTGGGCTCTTCCTGTCCAGGCCGAAGTATTTTCCCATTCTGAGTAGGTGCAGTCCTGTCCCTGTGGTTTGACCATGGATGTGGGTTAACAGAGCTGTGCCTGTCTCTCTGATCTCCCAAGTCACCGTGGGCTCTGTTTACGCTCTGTGCTGCCCTGTAGACCCTATTACCTGTGTCCTACAGAGATGTTCTGATTTGAGTTTAAGTGTTTAATGGCTCACTTACAAACAAAGGAATAATTTGGAACTACCAGGAGTTGTCAGTGTCCAGAATCAAAAACCACTGGCATCTGCGTGGGCATGGGTGTTGAGTGGCAGATGACTTCGCTGATTTGCGTGCCAGGGTGTTGTGGGCCCTAATACACATAGCGCATTGCCTTAGAGACAGCCAGTCACGACAGTGTTGCCTCATGGAGTTGTTTTGGACTGCAGTGTACGGTCCCATCCCGCACACCTTTGAGGACGACTGGGTGGCCAAGCAGACCAAGAGGATGCTGGACATGAAGGTCAGCCCGATCCAGGGCTTCTCCGCCAAGTGGGACTACGACAGGAACGAGTGGAAGAAATAAGAACCTGCCATCCACATGTCTGAGCCTCACCTTGTTCTGTCACTTCATCGCAGTTCAGCATATTTACTGGAAACTCTTACGTTGCAATCCCAATGCTAATAAACAAGCAGTTTACTTGAAATCCTTGTGATTGATTCCTTGATGATTACTAAATGAAAGTGTCTGTTACTGGTAACACAAGAGGTTCTCCCAAGTGAAGTAATATTTTGGATATAAATGACAAAAATAAATTGTATGTGGGGATATCACATACAAACTAAAATTACAGAGTCTTCTGATGTGGGGTGTTTTAATTAGGTTTATGATGAGATTTTTGTAACATTCCTTTGTAGTAGCCAGACCAACAGAAGTCACCATAGCCACTTTTTTTCTGAAACAGCCTCCCCCTGTAGTTACCAATTTGGTTGGAGTGGGTGGGCCATGAGCCTGGGAAGGGAGGGAGGTCTTAATGGTAGGCTCATTTCCCTCAGCCCGCTTATGGTTTGCTCAGTTCCCGGACTGTTTTCAACCTTTGATCTGAAAAGCTACAACAAAGCCAGTGCCAGGTAAAGCAGTGGTTAAGGAACATTACATCCTGGCCCTTGGCAAACTTCCTGTAGGGTTCTCCTGCCCTGTTCTAACCCCAGTTCCCTGTGCTGGTCCCGGGGGACCCGGCAGGGAGAAGCGGAGCAAAACCTGGAACAAGCTGCATGGTGAGAGCTGCAGAGAAGTGATGTCTCCTGCTGTGTTGGTGCAGGAGTGAGGCCGGGGTAGGATGTGGCCCTGGAGAAGCCCAGCTTTAAGGTGGAAGGGAACTTTGCCCCTGGAGCTTGATTAAGGGGATATCCTAGGAGGGCCTTAGGTAGTTACCAGTTAAGAGCAGGTTAAATATAGCCCATGATTGTAGTGTCTTCCAGCTGCTTTAGAAATGCCCTCGATCCCTTGTTCTCAGAGGCCAGCTGACTTCCCTGGGAGGCTCCCACTGGGTGATGCCATTTTCAGCTCCTTTCCAGAGTGGGTACCTGTGGTGTGCAGTTGAGGCGCCTGACTTGGCCTGAGCTCACCCTTGTCCCATCACCTGGCTCTTAAGGGAGCATCGGTGTGCCTACCACCATTTTATTCTAGTGCCACCATCCCAGCAACCTCTAGAGAAGGGGCTGTTGTCCTGGGTTACTTGTTGGGACTGAGTGGGCCGGAGGCTGAGGGCCCTGCCTGAGTGGAAGTGAGCAGGTGGTGGAGATGGTGTTAGAAGGTCCCTCTGAGTCCCAGCTGCTTCTACCCTAGAACAGCACCACCCGGAGTCTCCCTGAGCCTGGGGCTTTCCACGGAGTGATCAGGCTCTCCCAGCCATCCCCTTACCTAGTAGGAGCCTGCAGTCTTGACTTGCTAGGAGGATTGCCACTTGGATATCAGTTTCATATTCCAAAGTGTGACTTCTGTCATCTAATGTTCACTGTCCTTGTGAATTTGGGCCTTTAAAAATTAAACCCACAACATTTTAGTGGGAGTTTGGGAGGCAGTGGAGTTAAAGCTAGGTTTAACCCTTTAAGCTGGGGGTCTGCTTGACCTTTTAGTCATCATCTGCATGTCATAATGGCGAACATGACCCTTTGGGCCCTCATCCTCACACTGAGGGGGTGGGTGATGGGTGGGCATGGGAACAATTTGAGCTTGGTTGGAGGAGGCCTCACCGAGGAGGTGACATACTGATGAACCAAGATTTGGATGAGAAGGAGCCGCTCACGCCAACACTTGTTTGAAGGCAGGGGTGGCCGGTGGAGACTGTTCCAAATTCAAAGGACGCAAACAAAGTCCCTGAGACAGGCAGAGCTTGTTTGAGAAATTAACAGACATCAGTAGGTCCTGGGATGGAGCACTGAGAGAGGGGAAGGGTGTGGGGCTGGGAGCAGGGAGACCAGATGCCTGAGCATGGGGCCTCCCAAGCCACGGGAGTGAGGGAGGGCTGAGCTCTTTATCTGCATGTGGGGTGGGCTAGGGTGCATGCTCATTTAGCCCCTAGACTGTCCCCTCCCAGGGTGCTCAAGGAGAATGTTATGTCTCTTTGTGGAATGAAGTTTGAGAAATACCAAGGAGGCCATAGGAGTAGCCTCCAGGAGTGGGCATTGAGTGGGGGTTCCTCAGTGGGGGTCCCTGACCAGCCCAGGAGCTACATCTCTGTCTGAGGTTACTGCAGAGGCCCTGCGTGGCTGCTGCTCAGTTAATTTTTGGTGAGCTCCTTCCCATTTAAAATGCACTATCCCTTTCTACTCTGCCTTAGTTTTTCCTCTCAATGCTCACCTTGTCACCAGCTGACAACTATACCCTATAGAATTTTAAAATTGCTGACAAAGGGACAAATAATAGACTTCTGAAATAGAACCCTAGAAGCTGGAAGGCCACGTAACAAGAATTTCCTTTAGAAGAATAGAATCAGCTACAATCTTAAGGAAGAGCAGGGATAAAAATAAAGATATTTGCAGGCAAAGATTAAGAGCATTTATGATATTACTAATAGGCCTCTGAGAAGTGCTGAAGGACATGGTCTGGGGAGAAGAAAACTGAACTCAGGAGGGAGGAATGAGGTACGAGAAGGAAGCGTGAGCAAGGGAATTGGAAGCAATGAAGTCAACTCCACTCAGACACTGGTTAAATACAACAGTAAAGACGATGCTGACCAATCGGGGGTGTTAAAAGCAAGGATGATTGGATTCTGGGAATCTGAAGGCTGTGTTGGCATGCTTTCTGAATTTCTGCGAGTCCCCACATGTAAACACTAACTAGGTTGTAAAACCAAAATGCCTTTTGATGGTATCTGTCAGAAAATTAGGTGAGGAGCTCTTCCTATGACCGCCCCTCAGACTCCCGAAGTACAAATGAGCGGAGACAAATCGGTCATGGCCACAAGCCGTGCTCGGTAGGTAGCTGCATCGATGCCAGAGAAAGAGGGAGGTGGGGCTCAGCTGATGGAGCTGAGAATAAGACCCCGCGGTAGCTGAGCTGAGCGTTTCACTGGGGGAAAGCACAGCAGGAACCTCTGATGAAGCTGGGAGGGTTGCCCAATCCAACAGCAGGCGCATGCTCGGGCCCTTGGTAAGATCTAGAGGGGCTGGGGCACTCTTAGTCTTGACATTGACCCTCCTGGGCTGACCTCTGGGATGGACCCACACTGAAGAACCATACCTCCTTCTAGAAGTTCAGGAAAGAATTTGAGCTTCAGTGAAGAGACTCACTGTAGTGGATTATCACCCACCCAACATATTTAAATCTTCAGATTACGAAACATGCAAAGAAACAGGAAGGCAGTCAACAGAAATTGTGGTGGTTGGCTGGGCTCTCCCCAGGGCACCTCGCTGTTTGCGCAGTGGGTCTGTGGACGAGGCCGCCATGGTGGTAGGGGTGGAGGTCATGCATGGGCCCCACAACATGGACTTCCTTTCCCAAAGGCTGACCTGGCGGCCACTGATGTAAAGTGTCTAGTCTCCCAACAGCTGAGACCAGTGCTGAGCCCCAGCACGGCGCCATACAGCCTTGTTCATGTGGCAGAGGGTGCGCACCCGTGGGTCTCACTGGTTTTACCGCATACCCCTTCACCTGGAAGCATCGAGCCTCATTGAAGGGCCCCTCGAACACTCATGGGTAGTTGAACCATAGCACTCTCAAGAGCTGGGATGCTTTTTTAAAAAAATACAAGTTTTTTTTTTATTGTGGTAGAATATACATGGCTTACAATGTACAATTTTGACCACTTTATGTATATAGCCTGGTGGGATTCTGCACATTCACACTGTGGTGCAGCTGTCACGACTGTCCGCCTCCAGAACTTTCTTGTTGTCCCAGACTAAAACAACTTCCCGTCTCCCTTGGCCCCCAGCCTCTGGTAACTCCTCTTCCACTCTATGTCTGTGAATCTGACTGCTCTACCTGCCTCATGTCAGTGGGATCGTACCATACGTGATCTTCGTGCATGGCTGATTGCTCTCAGCATAATGACCTCAAGGTTCATTCGTGCAGGACCATGTGTTAGAGTTTTCCTCCTTTAAGGCTGAGTAACATTCCATGGAATATATGTACCCCAGTTTGGGTATCTGTTCATCCACCGATGGACATCTGGGTGGTTTCCACCTTTTGGCTGCTGTGAATAATGCTGCCCCGGACACGGGTGTACAGATGTCCATGTAAGCCCTGATGTGCCCTTCTTTGGGGCCATACGTAGAAGTGGAAAAAGCTGTGAAGTAGGTGGCAATGCCTTAACGGTCTGCATGTTGTGAGGCCCATGGGCCTCTTCTCTTCTTGTCCAGGAGAGTGCTAGCCTTCTTCCCTTTCATACAAAAGCATACTTTTTAAACATAAAATGTTCACTGATTTTAGAAAGAGTGGAAGCTGGGGGTAGGGGAGAGAGATGTGAGAGACGAACATCGATTGGTCGCCTCCCATGCACACTACATTTGGGAATCAGACCCACCACGCAGGTGTGTGCTCAGACCAGGAATCGAACCCCCGATCTTTTGGTGTATGGGACAGTGCTCCCGCAAACCGAGCCGCCTGGCCAGGGCCCAAAGTATGCTTTTTAAAAAAGTTAAATGTATTAGGGTAACATTGGTTGATAACATTATATAAATACCAGGTGTACAAATTCTGTAATACATCACCTGCCTATTGTACTGTGTGGTCCCCACCCAGAGTCTCGTCTCCTTTCGTCACTGCACATTTGACCCCTTCCCCCTCTTCTAGCTCCCCCCACCCCTTCCCCTCTGGGGACACCACACTGTTGTCTGTGTCTCTGGTGTGTGTGTTTGTTCGTTCGTTTGTTGCTTTCTGTTTTATATCCCACTGATGAGTGAGGTCATATGGTTCTTGTCCTTTCCCATCTATCTGCCTATTTCACTCTCAAGACCCAGCCATGCTGTTGCAAATGTTTTATTTCGTCATTTTTTATGACCAAGTGGTGTTCCATTGTATATATGTATCACATCTGCTTTATCCAGTCACTTGTCGAAGGACACTGATGTTCTTTCCGTCGGAAGAACTGTCCTGGCCGTTGCGAGTAATGCCGCATTGAACCTGGGGGCACATATATCTTTACAAATAATTGTCGGACGTTTTGGGTATATACCCAGAAGAGGGATTGCTGGATCATATGACAGCTCTATTCTAATTTTTTGAGGAACTTCTATATTAAAACCCTGCTTTTGATAAGAGACCAATATGTGGTTCTTTCTTTTCCTTACACTGAACACACAGGTCAGGGATCAAGGGACTGGAATGGGAGCGGCTGCTTTTGCTGTCACACCTGACCAATGTGCACTGGCAGGGTTCTCGCTGCCCTGTCTGAGCATTCTCTCTGCCGGCCTGCAGGTCTGACTCCCGAGGGGTCAACTATCTATTCCACCAGGAGACACAGCAGTGCGCCCAGTGAACAGGAAACTGAGACTGCACACAGGCAGAGATGGCTACTCTGCTCTGTTGCACGAGGGGTCCTGCTCACCGGGGGAAATCGGGTCTGTGCTACATAGTGGGGCAAGGGAGGCTAGGTCTAGAGCCCAGGGGCTCTCTTGGGTGCCTCTTAGAGCTTCCAAGTGCAGCAGTAAGAGTCAGTGTAAAACAATAGTTTACAATAACAGTGAAAAGGCAGGCCCACCAAGGATTCAGACACTGTGTGAATGAAGGTTCTGGTCACCCCTAGGAGGTGAAGGGCCTCAATCCGCCGAGGCCCAGATAAGGGCAAAGAGAATGTGGGTGGGCAGCGTGGGAGGAGGTTAGGCGTGTTAACTGCGGCTTCACGAGCAGTCTCAGAAACGAGGACTTGTGGTCTCTGTGTGTCTTTTCCTCCTGCTTACGGTGTATGTGTGCCCATGTATGTACTGTCTATTTTTTATTTTGGACTCTCTCCCCTTATTATTTTATATAAGCTTGTGGGAGGTTGGTTTTACACTGTAGCATTTAGGCAGTAGATGTTCAGGTGAGACTGAGACTGAATGTGAGCAGCGACCCACACAGCCCGGGGTAAATCTGTGGTGACAGTGGGACTTGCTGAGTCCTCATCATGGAGTGCGGGTGAGGAATCTTCCTTCGCACAATAGGTGTTTGCATCTCATTTGGTGGGGACGTAGGCTTCTTTTGATATACGGAGGTTCACAAATGTGTAGAGCAATGAGCGTAGCCTGAGAAATGGTCCGTGTGCTCACCACCTGAGCCAGGTGCCAGGTAAGCCATTGTCTCTCAGCTTTAAACCCACCCTTCCATAGTGGCTGACGGATGCTGGTGCCTGGATGCTGCAACCCGAATTTCAGCTTGGCCAGCTGGCTTGGTCTCTGTCGCTAGGAGCCCTTAGGCAGCCTGGAAGGCTGGAGGGAAAGAGCTCTTCCTATGTGCTTCCTGTGTCCTGTCTGTTTCCGTTTCCTGTCTGCTTCCTGTCAGTGTCCTGTTTACTTCCTGTGGGTGTCGCTGGTGCTCACCCCAGCAGGGACAGCTTTCTGTGACAGCAGCCATATCCAGTCTTCAGTAACTTCCACGCATGCAGGATCAGCCTCAGCACGTGTCTGTGAGGAGCCCCTCGCAGGCGGAGAGCAGCGCAGGCTGGGGGTGTTGAGTGTCTGCAGGACTCCCATGCAGCTCAGACGCCGCCAGGTGGTGCTGTGCAGAGCCGGAGGGAATCCCGGGGCCCACGAGGTGTTGATTTCTTTTTGAAAAGAATAATTGAATAAATTAAACATTTATTTTAAATTTATCTTTGATATTGGTATTGAAGGGGGAAAAGTTGTTCTTAGGTTAGGAGGTGTAGATGGTGCTATCTTTTGAATTTCTGTTTTAAAAGGAAAGCACACAGAGGACTTGATAGGAATTCCACTAGACATCTTACTGTGTCTGATTTCACTTCAAAACGGGTTTCTCCCTAGGTGTTAGGAGTCACCAGTGCTCTTCTGCAACTCTCAGACACTGGCATGGTCAGTACTGACTTGGTCTGCAATATGGTAGTTCTATTTTTCATTTTTTGAGGATCCTCTATACTCTTTGCTATTGTGGCTGGACCAATTTCCATTCCCACCAACAGTGCCCGAGGGTTCCCTTTTCTCCACATCCCCGGTCTTTTTAATAACAGGCATGGTGGCATTACCTTGTATTTCTCCAATGACTAGTGATCTTGAACATCTTTTCAGGTACTTGCTGACCTTTAGTATATCTTCTTTGGAAAAATGTCCATTCAGGTCCTTTGCCCATTTGTGTTCCTGTCCTCATCACCCATGAGCCACAGTTTCTGCCCCAGAGGAGGGGCTCGGGTGCCTTTTAAAGGGTTCTCTTCAGTTGGCAGGCGTTTCCAATGGTGCGCTGGACCTGCATCCTGGAGAGTTAGACCTGGTATTTCAGTGGGCCACATTATCAGTTCTGAACAGCAGAGGGTGCACGAAGACTCAACCCGTCCTGTGTGTAGGGAGGGGCATCCAGAAAACGGTACCAGGGCAAAGGGAGCTTTCCCCCGGAGCTTCCTCCAGCCCAGAGGGTGAGGCATGAATGGCACATTTGTTCCCATACCCTCGTCTTCACGTGTCTCTACTCATAGCAGGGTTCCACATATAGGCAAGGGACTTCCAGGGCAGCTCTGGTCAAACCTGTCACTCACCAGGCAGTCCCTGTGATTTCCTCTCTTGCTGCCTTTTCTCTGCCCTGCAGGATCATCAGGCCCCTGGGGACATCCTGCTGCAGGTCCCAGGCCTGCCGGCTGGAAACTTCACTTCACTAGGGATGCTTTGCATGGGCTTGGACTGGGCACAGGTCCTGAAAACAAAACAATACACAAGGATGTGAGGCATGCTTAGAAGTCTGGAGAAATTTTCCGGGGAGCTAGCTGCAGGTAGCTCCTGATACCACAGCACTTTAAGTCAAAGTGTGCAGGACTTTATTTTTGAAGTAGGCTGGCTAGGGGTTGAGTGGGCTGTCACCAACTCAGGCTGCCTGGGTCCGAGTCCTGGCTTACTGCCCTACATGTATTATTTCCCTATTTGAGCTGTGAGGTCATTCTCCCCAATTTACAGGTTAAAGGAAGGGGAAGAGAGAGGTTAAGTGACTTATCCAAGGTCCACTAGCCAGTAAGGGCAGAGCTGGGGTTTGAATCGCTGCTGGCCTGTGCCAGAGCCCAGTCAGTGCCTGCTGTGTCACTGTCTTTGCTTGGGTACCTGGTATAACTCCTGGCACGAAGTTAGGTGCTCAGTAAATGTTTGTTGAGTAAACAAACATGCCCAAATCCTACGGGGCTTTTCAAAGGCCTTCCTTATCTTTCGCCCTAACAGCGACCTTCCCCCCACAAAACCAAACCAAAGTCAACAACATAACCAGCTAAACTCAGATGCCTGCTGCTTTCCAAGTGACCAGTTACTTCCGGAACTGTTTGCCTGGCTGTGCTCTGCAAGCGGCACCTCGTCCTGGGATGCGCGTTAGGCATCCCTGTCCTTTCCTGACAGTGGTTGCATGTGCCAGCGACAGACTCAGCCCTGGGCACGACCAGGACCTGCGCCGTGGAGAAGCGTGGAAAGCAGCACCGTCGTCCTTGGGGGATTACAGGTGCCTTTAAGAATCTGGTGGGCATTCAGGCTGCTACAGTCAAAACGCACCCAACTGAGCCCCAGCCCCAGTGATCGCTGGTCTGGGGCAGGTTCGAGGACGAGGGCGACCAACTTGTCTTGGTTTTCCCAGGACATCCCAGTTTCTAGGACTCAAGCCCTGCATTCCTAGTGTTGCAGTTTAGCTGTTTGATTCTGTCCATTACTGTGGCAGAAAACAGCTCTAACTGCAGTATTTCTGTAATTTATTTAAAAAAAGTAAGAATATTTAATCACAGTTGACATTTAACATTATGTTACTTTCGGGTGCATTGCATGGTGGTTCTACATCTATAGAGCTGATGGAGTGAGTGGCCCTTCTCCATGTCTAGTACCCACCCGGCACCACACAGTCATCACAGTGGTACTGTGTCCCCTGTGTGTACTTCACATCCCTGTGACTGTTTGTTACTGGCAATTTGTGCTTCTTAACCCCTTCACCTTTCTCACTCAGCACATGTAGGGTGACCTGACATAGCCCAGCGGAGCAAGACAAAAAGCCCCAAGAACAGGACGTGTCCAAGCAGCCACCTACACATTCTGGAATACCTTGGTCCCAAGTGACTGGAAGGGCTGGTCACCTGACTGAGGAGCCTTGTTAAGAGCCCCGCATCCATCCCAAGGATGCTGGCATTGTAGTAGGGCATTCATGACGACGCAAGGCTTCATCCCAGTGTTTCTCAGTTTAGCCTGTACATGAAGGTCACCTGGGCAACTATTTAAAGGTGCTGAGGCCTGGGCCTTATTCCAGGTGCCTCTGTAAGGTTTGAACTCTACCCCAGGTGTTTCAAGTGCAGGTTCCAACCACCGAGTTCACTCCCAGATTGTGTGGAAAACTGGGGAAAACACAGACCTCTGCTCTGACCACAGGCTTCTGGGTCAAAATCTCCTTGGAGTGAATCTGGGGTTAACAAGCTAACAGGTGCTTTTGAGCCCAGGCGGGGGGAGGCCCGGCTCACCCCAACAAGCTCGGTAATGGGAGGTCCCAGCTGTTGAAACAGGTCGGCCAGGAGAGGTGGGGAGGCCCCTCCACCTCCCAGGAAAGCCCCCGCCTGCCTGTATTTGCATCAGACACCTTTCCCAAGGCTTCCTGGAGCAGGCTGTCATTCCCCAAGTGAACACAAGGTGGCATCCAGGCCCCACACTTGTCCTTGGGCCCACAAGAAAAATTTGTTTCCTTTTATCAAACTCGCCTACTGAAAAGTTAGGAGATTTCGTGCAGTCTGGATTAGTGGTTCTTCCCTGTGCGTGACATACCTTTAAAAGCCTTGTGTTTGATGGTGAAAGCCCATGGGAGTTCTGTACTTCGTTCCACTACACTGCTGTGTTTGTTTTAATATAGACATAATTATTTCCACAAATTACAGGTACAGGTGACCCCCCAGGAAGATGCTTTTGCAGGCATTTCAGCACTGCATACCTCAGAGGTAAACGCACCTTCTGTGACTTGGGAAGCTCAGAGCAACATGATTGGGCTGCAGATCTACCTCCTGGTATGTGCAGGGGCAGGAATGAGGCTGACTGTCCCCCTTTGTCCATTCCCTCATCGATGCTAAACTGCTGTGGGAAGGACGGGACCCCCATCCTCAGGGATCAAGTGGGAAGCATTTTTATCTGCTCAGTAAACTCCAATTTACTTATAAACGTGTGCCATTACCAAATTGTTCATGAACTGCTTTCCACTTCTATGCTTCTGAGCTTTCTGAAGATGAATGTTATGTAACAGAGCTGAACACCATCTGAGACAGAACATCAAAGGCTCACTTTAGAAATGGGAACTCGGCGTGCAGGAACCGGGGCCACTCAGAGGGCAGGGTGGTATGAGTGGGGGAAGCTGGCTTGGAATCAAGTCAGAGGGTCCCTGGCTAGTGCCTCCCCTCTCCCTGCCTGTTGCCTCCGTCTGTCACTGGCGAGCCGGCAGGATTCCTGAGCAAACCCTAAGACTCTGGCCAGACACAGTCATAGCACACTAAACGCCCAGTGGACTCATGAATTTATGCTCATGGGCTCTCAGAACTGATGCTGCCGCTTGGTAATCCAGAGTCTGCCCAGGTCGATGATGTGGCTCTCACGCTGTCAGCACCGGGTTTTAAGAGGAAAACTGATTTTGGAGACCTCTTCTGGGTCTTTTTGGTTTGCCCCTGGCTCTCAGCATGAAGTCACTGAACGCAGGCTCTGTCTTCCTGCCTCCAGGGCACAGAGGGTGCTGGAGCTGTCTTCTGTGGCCTTTGCCCCTCCTGCTCCCCCAGCCCCTGCACCACCAGGGCAGAGTCCGTGCTTCCGGCCCCAGGTTCTGTGGACCTCCAGATGTTTGTGGGGGTGGCCTGGGGTGGGGGGCTGGTGTGCGTGTGAGTGGGTGTGTGTAGTTAGTGTCTCCAAAGCCACAGGAATAAACAGGGCATGTTTTCTTGGGGCATCATTTTCACTCAAAGTTTTGGGAAAAAATTCTTGTTGTTTATGAATAAAACAAACATGGATATACCATTGGAGAGAATGAAAAGCTCAAGTCAATTTTAAAGGTAAAACACACGACTTCAGAAAGTGTCACGTGGGGGCCAGCTTGACCTACCCTTGGAGGGATCCTTCTCCTCTGCTTAAAGCAACGGAAGAATAAGTCCACTAACAACACACATCTTTTGAGTACCTACTATGTGCAAAGCCCTGTGCTGGACACTGGGGACAGGAGGTGGGAGATGCATCTCCTACTCCTGCGGATCTGGCGGTCTAGAGAGAAGCCTTAGCTTCATCTTGATCGCCAGTGCCACCATCGTCACTGTCGTCTTCACCTTCCCCGTGTTCACGAGCTCCGGAGCACCTGTGTCTGTTTTGTTTCCAGCTCTGACCCTCGCCTCTAGGATCTTGCCTGGCTCATATTACGTACTTAATAAATATTTACTGAATGAGTGCTTTCTCATCTTTTAATCGTGCCAGTGTCTATGTAGTGTACCGTCTCAGCACCACTCACTATGACCCTAGGCAGTAGGAAGTACAGTTATCCATTCCCGATGGGCACACTGAGAGAGGTTCAACAGCTTCCAAAGGCTGCGCACCAAGAGTCAGGGTCTAAACCCCTGTCTGTTCAATGCCAGAGCCTGGGCACTCCGCTCAGAACCATGGTGGCCTGAGGCTCCTTGCACAGCTATCGGGTAGGGCTTGAGCTCAGTGGGCATGGGCGCTTGAGGCTGACTTAGTCAGGGGTGGCTTTGATTTAGCTTCTCTCTTGGGTACTGAGACAATTCAGCATCCAGATACCAAAGCACGCCAGCTGGAGGTGACCACAGGTGTCCCGAAGGTGTGACCAGCAGGGGATTTAGGCAGTGCTCTTGTGTTTGGAACTTCTGGCCAGTGGCCACTTACGCTCCCAAGGCTGCTCAGATGTTGCCACATAGGCTGTGTCTGTACGGGGAGGGAGAGGGAGCTTCTGGGGTTTTGCATTAGATCAGGGGCCTGCTGGGGTCCCCTGCAAAGCAGAGTCACATGGCTGCCCAAGAGGACTTTCCCAGCCAATAGGGCCACCACTTCCTCAAACATCTCCGAGGCCAAGTTGGAAAACACCAGGTTGGGATCCTTGAGTCTGGGGGAGCCACTGTTCTGGGGAAGGCAGGGAGGTGGGCTGGGTTCACTGTTAGGCCACAGCCAGCTCTCAGGGTTGGGTGGTGTGTGAGTCCTGTGGCTATCGCAGCAAATCACCCCAAACTGAGGGCAGGGGGCTGCTTAAAACAACAGGAACTTTTTCTCTTTCAGTTCTGGAGACCAGAGGTGTGTAATCAAGGTGTGGGCAAGCCATTCTCCCTTTGGAGGCTCTAGGGGAGGACCCTTCCCTGCTCTTCCCAGGGGCTCCAGGCGTCCTTGGGCTTGCGGCTGTGTCACTGCAACCTGGGTCTCTGTCTTCTCATGGCTTTTCCAGTGTCTGTGTAAGCTCCTTCTCCTTTCTCTGAAGGAACTTGGCATTTGATTTAATCCCACCCTACTCCAGCGTGCCCTCATCTTAACTGACATCTGCAAAGACCCTATTTCCAAGAAGGTCACCACAGGTACCAGGGGTTAGACTTCAGTAACTTCATCGTATCTCTCTGGGGGACACAGTTTAACCCCAAACAGATGGCACTGCTGCTCTTGGGTTATCTCCACATATGGCACCAGGCTTGCCAGGTCTCTGCCACGACTGGTCACAATAAATGACCAGAGCACCTGAGCTTGAACTTGCTTAAGGAGGTAGGCTTGTTCAGAATGCGGGGGATGTTTCTTGCCTCTGCCACCGCCGCCTCCCCCCCATGACTCTGAGCCCTCCTGGGGCATCCATCCCAGCCCTCTGCCAGAGGATGGGCACATGACCTGCCTTGGTCTACAGGATTCCAGGACTCCAGTGGAGGACGGGGGGAGTACCCCCTTCTGCTGCACGTGGAGCAGTGAGGGTGTGAGTCTGAGCTCACAGGGGGACCTGGGTGGAGTAAGTCCCCCGACAATGAAGCCAACAAGAAAAAGTGAAGCCAGTGATGTAGAGAGACTTGTGCTCTCTGGCGTGATGTGAGCCCCTGGACTCGGCCTGACTTGAGCCCAGCCAGTCTTAGAGCTTTTGCCCAGGTGAGCCAATAAATCCTTTTCCTCCTTTATCTGCTCAAGTCAGTTTAAGTTAGACTTTTTAAAAAAATAGTAACTGAAAGAGCCCAACTGAAAAACACAAGTTCAAAGGCTTGGAGTCACCTCCCTCTGTGAGAATCCAGCACACAGACTTCAGCATGCGACGGAGCTCATAGGCTCAGTGGGCCGCCTTCACGGACCTGCTAGGTACCGAGAGCCTCAGGCTGAACCGTTCTAGAAGTCCGCGCTGGAGCCGCCTGGGCCCTGAGGTGAGATGAGACAGCTGCCTGTGTGTCTCTTCTCCCCAGACTCGTCAGAGCACGTGGCAGCTCGGGATCCCGAGCCCTTGTCTCTGCTCTGATCAGGGGCCTTCCTCTCCTCTCACATCAGTCATGGCAATGTTCCCTTCCTGCCCCGCTGGGGCAGGGGAAAATATCCTCAGACACTGCTGGGGGGGGTGTGCAACGAGATTGGGGGCCACCCGGGGAGCCATCTGCCATGCTGGGCAAAGCTGGGTGTGTGGTCCCTACAGCATCTGAGGGTATGCACCGTGACATTGTTTAAAAATAGAAAAAACAGCAAGTGCTGGTGAAGATGTGGAAAGGGGGGAGCACTTTTGCACTTTTGGTGGCAATGCAGACTGGTGCAGCCACTGTGGGAAGCAATATGGAGATACTTCAAAATATTAAAAATGGATCTGCCTTTTAACCCAGTGATCCCACTTCCGGGAATATATCTGAAGGAACCCAAAACACTAATTCAAAAGAATGTAAGCACCCCTATATTCATTGCAGCATTATTTACAGTCTCCAAGATATGGAAGCAGCCCGAGTGTCCATCAATAGATGAGTGGATAAATCAACTATGGGACATTTACACAATGGAATACTACTTGGCCATAAAAAAGAAGAAAATTTTACTCTTTGTGACAGCATGGATGGGCCAGGAAAACATTATGCTAAGTGAAATAAGCCAGAGAAAGACAAATATCATATGATTTCACTCATATATGGAATCTAATGAACAAACTGAACTAACAAGGAAAATGAGGACAGACTCATAGATGGAGAGCAGATGACAGCTAGTGGGGGTGGAGGTGAGGGGGTGGAGGGACTGAGCAAAAAAGAAAAGGACTCACGGACATGGACAACAGTGTGGTGATTACTGCGGGGAGTGGGGCATAAGGGAACTAAAGGTAATGGGAAAAATATAACAAAGATTAAATAAAGCAAAAAACTGAACAACCCAACTGTCTATCAAGAGAGGAATGGAGAAATGGATTATAGCATGGTCACACCTTGGAAATCACATACAGTAGTTAATCTGGACACAGCAGGTCAGCTGGAAAGATCTTGAGACCGTCCGGGAAACGGGAGGAGTGAGGTGCTAAGGACATGACCAGAATGAAACTGTGATGGACAGGTGTCAGCCCGGCAGCAGTGTGCTCTCCTCATGGATGCCCTCACCTGTGGAAACAGATACAACTCGGGCCCGTGGGGCCATGCCACTCTGGGGAAGGGGCTGCTGTTGGACTGGGTGGGTAGGGATCTGGAAGAGCACGAGGGCCCCTCTGTTTCTGTGGCCTTTTGTTCTTGACCAGACTCTGAAAAAGGCACAGAAAAACTCCACGCCGCCGTCTGGTCCAGGTGTTCCCATGAGTTCTCTGTGAAGCCTGGGCTTGGAGGCACACGTGCACGCACGCACATACAATGTGCACCCAAAGCTCAAACACATGCACATGTGTGTAGCAACACAATGCACATGTGTGCACACCGGGCCATACATGTGCACATGCAAACACATGCACAGGTGTGTACACACATGCACTGAACATTGACAGTTTTATTCAAGCCCCCAGACCTCGGCATGCTGGACACCCCCAAGGACGTCCCTGTTATGTGGGTCCACAAACTCCTCTTCCCTGTGCTTGGTTAGCACAGGTGGGTTCCTGGTCCTGGTGGCTGAAGACCCCTGACTTCAAAACACTTCAGACCTTGGACCCTGGGGGAAACTCTTTAAAAATTAATAAAAAAGTAAAATTTATTTTTCTAACCCTCACTTGAGGACGTTTTTCATCGCTTTTAGAGAGAGAGGAAGGAGCACATAGAGAGAAGCATCAGTGTGAGAGAGGAACATCGACTGGCTGCCTCCCGTGCATGCCCTGACCGGGGACTCGACCCACAAGCTTTTGGTGCACAGGGCGAGATTCCAACTAACCAAGCCACACTGGCCAGGGCCCCTGGGGAGACTTTTAACCATGGACCTCGTCCGTCCTCCCCCTAAGACGTAGGTGATAAGCTCAGGTTCAGGTGGGGGGAGCTGTGCAGGTGTCAGCAACAGCCCGCTACCCCGTAACTGTTTTCAACTTGAAGCAGTCCCAGAAAACAACACCTCGAGTGCGGCCCTGCCCCAATGCCACCGGCACAGAAGGGAGCGGGGGGGGGGTGGTTTGCAGGCACTGTGTCCCTGTCCTGAGTCCAGGCTGTCCCTGCACTTGCTCCACACACAGCCTGTTGTTGCCAGACTTATGCTCATGGAGACTGAGCATTGGGCACTGGCCATGAAACCCTTCACACGAGATTTTTTAAATAATAATATATAGCCAGTGTCTGGAGCGGTTGAACACTGAGCTATTTATGTTGCGAGTGAATTATGTATTTTCGTCCATTCGCAGAGAACAGATCTTTCATATGTTTACATAATAAAGATCCCTGCAGGTCTGGGAATCAGAAAAGCCAATGTTTGTTTCAGATGTCTGAGCATCCTCAGTTTTTCTTTCCTTGGGCTGAAACACACAACTGACTCCTCTGAGTCTGGATCACTGCTGATAGGTTCCACAGGGTCTTACGGAGGAGGTCAGGCGGCCCTCGGAGCCAGGGCGGTGGAATGGCCCTCGTCAGAGCTGCTGCTGCCTGGTCAGGGAGGGCCTGGTTTTGCTTTCGCGTTGTCTGCTGGGAGCTTGAATCTTGAGGTTGTGTCTTGGGTTACACGGCGAAGCCCAGTGTCCTCAGTGCAAAAACCAACCACCAGAATATTGGCCGATATTTTTCAGAGTACTCACTCAGTGTTAGGGAAGAGGTCTGTGTGGCTGGGTGTTTGTTTTGCTCTAATTAAGGTTATGAAATATTTCGGGCACACAGCATTGTGTACAGGGTGATACAGTGAACCCCATGGAGCCGTCGTCTGGTTTGGGAGACAAAGCATGAACTGGGACCCCTCCCTTCTCAACCACCCCCTCAATTCTCAACCCCCAAGAAGTGGCCTTCTCATCTACAAATGCTTTCCTGCCCTCACAGCTTCCTTCCAAAAGGTGTGACTTCGGGAATGATGCTTGGCTTTTCCCAAGGACCCCTGAGCCTCCTGGACCTGCAGCCCTCAGATTGGCCTTTGAGACCCCTGAGTGCCTGGGACAAGGAGTGGTCCAGCCCTCATTCTAGTTGAACCCCTGCCTGCGCGGGGGTCAACTGTGTCAGCTCCCTGTTACTCTGCAGTTGCCTCATCTAAACCCCCGAGGCCACAGCTTGGTGGGGGGGCACCTTGAGAGGGCTGTGGGAGCATGGGGTGGGCTTGCTCCCCACTCCGGTGCACAGGAAGCCTTGGTAAACATTAATGATGGTAATAATAACAACATTATACTAATGTCTTTATTATAATATAGTAATAATAACAATATTATTATTATGGTGCGACCTCCAGACCACTTCTCATGGAGACTGGAGGAGGGGAAGCTGCATCCATCTTGTTCTTGGGGTGCACTGGGGCTTGTCCCACCGCCTTGGCTGGCCCGTCAAAGCCTCTTCACAAACAGCACTAGACTCCTTCCCCAAAATAAAAAAGCAAAAGAAAGGGGTTTCTTCATAGGCTGTTTAGCAACCCCGGGAGGGAAAAACAATCAGAGACATGGAAACAGCTCTGGGGGGAGGTCAGCTGTGCAGGGAGCTCGCTCTTCCCTGCGGTGAGCCCGCAGGGCTCCAGCCGATGCTGCAGAGGCCACGAGCTCAGGGGAAAAGGGGAACAGGAAAAGTATGGCGGGTTGCACAACTCCTAGCCCAGATTGGGGCCGGACAACCACGGGCGTTGGCACAGGAAGCGCCCCCTGGCCTGGACTGAGGCCCCTCGGTGCAGGGTGGGCTCCTCGGAGTCTGGTGTTGGCTGCCACCGTCCCGCACTTGGCTGGGGGCTGCAGCCCGTTCTTTGCCCACCGCCGAGGAGCCCGCATGCTGGGAGGTCCACCTTTGAACCCCATGGTCAGATGGGTAGGCAGAACGCATTGTCTCCCTGTTCTGGGCTTGCAGCTTGCTTGTAAATCCTCTCCCAGGAAGCCCCTGAAACTCTCTAGAAGGACATTTTCCTATCACTCAGCATATCTTGCTCTTAACATCCAGTCTCCTATGATTGCTTTGGCGTATATGTAAATTTATTTCTAAAAACTATATCAGTAACTCTATTAGGAAAACTTTAAAAACAGAAAACACAACTTACTCATTATTTCACCACCCGAACTCTAGCTATTGTAATTTTGGTATATTTCCTTCCAGTCACTTTTCCCTAATGCATATATTTGCATGTGGCATAAACATAGTGTAGACATAATTGGGGAGCCAGCTCTTTACCCAGTGTAACCTCATGAGCATTTTCCATGTGCCGTGGTTTTCTATGTGTCCTCATCAGCCCTGGGTGTCAGGACTGTTGTTTTAGTTGTAAGTTGTTTTTTTTTTTAAAGATTTTATTTGTTTATTTTTAGAGAGAAGGGAAGAGAGAGAGAAAGAGAGGAAGAGAGAGAGGGAAAGAAACATCGATGTGTGGTTGCTTCTCATATGCCCCCTACTGGGGACTGGCCTGCAACCCAGGCATGTGCCCTGACTGGGAATCGAACCAGCGACACTTTAGTTCACAGGCCAGTGCTCAATTCCCTGAGCTACACCAGCCAGGATAGTTGTAAGTTTTTAAGAAAGCACTTTGGTGTGGAAAAAATTCACATACACCTAACAGTAGAGTGAGTAGTAAGAAGAATCCATGTTCTCATCATTCAGTTTCAACAATTATAGGCATGTGGCTCAGCTGTCCTGGATTTTATTTTTGGTTATTTGAATTGCTGTTGAGTATACATAACACAAACATTACCACCGTAGCCATGTTTAAGTGTTCCGTTCAGTGGCGTTCAGTGCATTCATGTTACTCTGCAGCCATCACCACCATCACGTCCAGAAATTTTCCACCACCCCAAACCGAAACTCCATGCCCATTAAACATGCACTGCCCATCCTCCCTCCCCGACCCTGGAGCCTCTCTGCTGCTTTGTGTCTCATTGAATTTGACTACCGAGGTGCCTCACATAGTGGGATAATACTTGACCTTTTGTGTCTGGCTTCTTTTACTTATCATGATGTCTCCAAGACACATCCACGGCGTGACATGTGTTAGAATTTCTTTTTTATGGCTAAGTAATATTCCACTGTATGCGAGGAACACATTTTGTTTATCTGTTCATATTCTGACGGACATTTAGGTTGTTGGACCCCGGCATTGTTCAGCAAATTCCAGAGATCATCTGGTTTTACCCATAAATACGCTTACAGATGAGGACTTAAAAAATATATCATGGCAACATCGTGATGCCATCCAGACAACTCAGCAGTGTTCCTTCACATCGTCCATGTCCAGACAGTGTTCGGGTTTCTCTGGTTTTTGTGAACTCCTCTTCCAGGTTTGCTTGAGTCAGGATCCAGAAGAGACCGATCTGTCTCTTCCATCTCCTCTACCCTCTTCTTTCTTTCTTGCCTTTATTTGTTGAAGAAACTTCATCGTGGTCCTACCCGGAATCTCACGTGCTGACCCCACATGTTTTCCAATGTGTCCTCTGGGCCCAGGGCTGGACCTGGCTCGGGACAGTCAGCAGGAACGCTTCAGACGGTGCCGCGTCCTCCCTGTGGTTTTGTATCAGGAGGCGCTGCAGTCCGCTCCAGAGCTCCTGGGTTTGCTTCTTTGTGGTTTGTCTCCCTTACATTTATTATACCGTTAATTTTAAATCATTTCCAATGTACAGAAACTTCTGAATATTGCAAAGAATTCCTGTGCACCGTTCACGCAGAGACCCCATTTAAGCACCCAGGGGGTTGGGCCTGAATATCTCAGTCGCGTGCTCCCTAGGGCACGTCCCTAAGGTGCATGAGCAGGTTCAGCCCAGATCAGCTCTGCAGTCTCTTCTGGGTATCCACGGCCTTGACCTGTTTGAATACTGCAGACAGACGAGTCTTTGGTCCAATGCCTCTTGGTCTGAATTGGTCTGATGTTTCCTCGCGATGGGAGGCAAGTCGTGCATTGTGGCTGGAACGTCACAGAAATGGTGCTGAAGTCTCCGTGCACCCACTGGGGCGGGGCGGAGGGTGCGTGGTAGAGATGGGTCCAACCCGGTGGCCTTAACTGTGACCCCGTGATCAAGACGTTGTCTGCTCTGCTTCTCTGTCGTGACTCCCCTTCCATAGTTAGTGTTTCTGGGGGAGACATACTCAGAGACTACATGAACCCTGGTTCTCACTCCTCTTTCACTGATTTTAGCGTCCACGAGTATTTCTTGTTTTAATTAACGATTGCTATTAGGAGACCAAATGGTGATTTTTTAAATTCCAATGTTCCGTACAGTAGTTGGCATTCTGCTAGAAGAGCTTTCTTTTCTCCTCATATATGTATTTACTTATATCAATGTGCACTCGTGGATTTTTATTTTATTCAAAGCCAAACTCTGCTGATATTATTTACTTTTATCCTCAGCTACACATGCCTTTTTGTGAGTTGATTTGCCCCTCAGCCATCTATGACAGAGCTCGTCCCACAGCAGGCCCAGGACACCGTGCTCTTCCGAAGCAGAGCCTGTGATCCTGATGTGACAGTTTCGTCGGTGGTTCTTCGCTCGCCATCCCCCAACAACGCCGCAGTGAACGCCCTTGTGCAGAAGCCCTTTCCCCTTGCGGGGGGCGTTCTGTTTTAGAACCATGGATCACTGGCTGTTTCTTCCTCCTTTGGAACCCAAGTTAGCTTCCTTGCAGCCTCCACCCACCCATCCAAGGGTCCCGGTGCTGCCAAAGCTGCCGTGGAGCCCTGACCCCACCACCCAGCAGGCCGGAGAACCCAGATGGTGTCTGCAGGTCCCTGCACAGCTTCCCTTGTTCGGGTACAGGCTGTGGTTCTCCCAACTCGCCTCCCTGTCTCTGGGCCCCTTGCCAGCCCCCTGGCTCAGAGCTCGGTCTGGTGTGTGGGTATGATGCCGGAGGTGGACATGGGCCTCACTGCAGCCTGACCAGAGGGGATCAGCAGGCCTCTCCTCTCCTCCCCTCCCCTCTCCTCTCCTCTCCTCTCCTCTCCTTGGGATGGCAGGTCCTACTGCCAGGTGCTGCTAGGTGCCTTTGACTCAGCTGAATTTACAGTCAACAAAATACCTTTTCTCCCGCCTGTTTTGGTGAATCTGTGTCTGCAGTGCATATAGTAGCTGAAGCTTTTTCATGTCTTATTTGCTTACTTCTCACCACGACCACCCATATTTCCAGAGGAGGACACTGAACTCTGTGAGGTTACTTCAGAGGCCCCACGCAACCATGGCACTCTCCAATTAGGACCGTGCAAAGGTCCTTTGTGCACAAGAGACCTTTCAAAGGATGTGCAGGAGAGTAGCACCTAGAGGAAGAGTTTAGAACCCTGGGCTGGGAGCAGAGGAGCTGTCCCTACCCCAGGCCAGAAGGGATAAGGGAAAAAAGAAATTTCTGGAACTGGAGAGAGTTATTTCAAGCAGGTCGTTCTAAGGGGAACAGTGATTTTCCATGAAGGGACACAGCCAGGTAGGGAGGGGCTGGGGGCATATGCCCAACAGCCCTCTCCTTCCTCCCTCCAGTCTACCCCTGGGCTCCCCACTGGCCAAACTTGGGAGCCGGGGGAGCCCTGCTGTGGGCCTCACAGGTCAGCCTCCCAGGGGGTAGGAAGGAAAGGGTGGAAAGTAGATGTGGGTGGGGGGCAGATGGAAGATTCCAGCACAGAGGTTTAGTGAATTTTCCAAAGTCTGAGATGGAACTGGGGGTAGGGGCTGTCCAATAATGGATTCTAGACAAAGGTTCTCAGATAGTTTTCTCTCTCTTTCCTCTCTTCCTCCAACCACTCGCTCTTTTAAAATCACAGGCACACAGCTCTACGCAAGGCAGGCTAATCCCCTCCACTCTAGCTCCCTCGTGTGACCCTGCCCCCTGCCCCCTAGTGAGAGAGTGCCAGAGAAGCGGGCACGAAGCCCATGGTCCTGGACTGTCCTCCAGACCTGCCTGGGGAACGTCTCCTGCCCGGGTGCTGGTCTCTGCTCCGCCTCAGCACTGGCTTGTCCAGATGGGGCCAGCTCCTCTGACTGATGGTGTTTTCCTACAGATCAGGTGGTGGGACAGCTCCACTTGATTTATTCTTCTGCTTGATCTGCTGTACTGGTGAAATGGAACAGCTCCAGGCCGAGCCTCAGATAGAATAAGTTTCGGTGCAAGAAAGGGAGGAAGGAAGAAAAGAGGCAGGAAAAAGTGAGAGAGGGGGAGAGGGAGGGGGAGAGGGAGGGGAAAAGAGAAAGCTTGAAGGGAGAAGAAAGGAAGAATAGGGAAAACAATGAGAGAAAGAAACAGTTTTTTCACTAGACAGATGATTTCTCTTCCATATATTAAAAAAGGAAAACTCCAGAGAGGACAGCTGCTGGCAGGGCAGATATGGCTACTGCACAGTCATCAGCATCTTAAGCTTCTCCTGTTGTGCTGTGCTGTCATTCTCAGAACAGTGCCTCATGGTTTAAAATGGCTGCTCAAGTTCCAGCCATCATGTCTGCATTCCAGTCAACAAGAAGGGAAAAAAGGAGACAGAACCACCTCTCTTGCTTTGAGTGGAATGCATGGAAGGAACACACCACAGTTTAGCTAGCATCTCATTTTATTTTTTAAAAATCTTCTCTTCTGAGAGATTCCTTTGCAAAGAAACATGCCCGCTCTTAATGGTGTACACCTTTAGTGACTGGGGTTGGGTGGTGCTCCTGACTTTTGTCTGATGATAAACTCTACACACTTACCAGAAGAGGGATGCGTGAGGGTTCAGCCTGAGTCCAGGAATGAGGAGCTGTGTGAGGTGAGGAGAACGGGAGGCGTTTGCCCTGAGAAGGGCAGCTCTTTGGGGAAACACGTGGGTCTAAGCTGTGCAGAGCGTGGCATTCGGAGAAGGGATTAAGAATTAGACCAGTTGTGGAGCCCTGGCTGGAAGGTCCGGGGGCAGGTTTTGACTCAATGTGATAAAACACTTTCACAATGCAAGCTTTCAGTCAAGCAGCACGGTGGGTTTTCCTCAGTCGTGTGGATGGAGGGACAGCTGTGTGCACCTCAGTGTACTTCCAAGAATAGAGAGCTGAGAATCTTGTGGTCCACTGAGGAGTTCCCTGAAAGCTTGGAAGAGAGGGGAAAACTAAATTTGACCTCAGAGTCAAGTCCAAACCCCACACTTGTTAATCATTAACCTCTCTGTTGCCAGGTGCCGTCCCAAGCCCTCTAGGCGTCATCTTGTACAGTCCTTCAAGCCTCTGCACCCCACAGCTGAGCAAACAGACATGGGCGGTGGTCTGTGATCCATCCTGTGTCCACAGCTGGCAAGTGGAAGAGCCAGGATTAGAACCTGGGCAGCCTTGACCTCGACTGCCATGGCCATATGGCATATTGGACCGAAGCAGAGATACACAGGCAGAAAGTTAGATGTGGTTGCCATGCCTGCACGGACTGACAGGGCCCCGTGAAATGCATTGGCACAGCAGAAGAAAGACTGGCTTCTGCAGTGGAGGGAGGCTGTGTACACTTGGGGAAGGGGGAGTCCCAGAGGCCACCGTCCCTCCAGGCAGTGTCCGGGGCAGAGGGTGCCAGCTCTGCCCCACAATGTACCACCCAGCTCTGACGCCTGCTCGTGGCAAGACAGATGACCTGGACCTTTTGGCTGGGCTGTCCTCTGCGTTATGCGGTCTGTGCTGTCTGGCCCGGAGCCTGCCAAGACACTGCCTGTTTATGACGCAGCTTCCCATGCCGGTCCATCCAAAGGGGGAGCCTACGCACGTAAGGTTGACAAGTGTATTCCGGCCCCTGGACATGCAGAACTTTCAGTGCCAGTCACTAGAGCAAGCAGCATTCTGATTTCCTGGGCTACTCCAGTGGGCTGGGGTCTGTACTGATTCTGCAACTTTGAGACCAGCAGATCCAAGAGGAGCAGGATCGATGGGACAAGGGAATGAATGCCACCTCTTGAGGCCTCCTGGAGAACACAACCTGGTCTCCAGGCACCCCCTACACATTCTGGATCCTTCTCTGCAGTGGCAGGTGCTGCTTGTTGGGGTATCTGGGTGGGGTTTGAGATTCTGGATGTGAAAGCTCCTTGCCCACATCCCCCTAGCCTTTCTGGAAGGTAGGGTGACCCTTATAAACAATGCACAGAGAGAAGTACTCAGCCAGGAAAGCCACGGCAGGCCGAGATCCTGTCTCATTGCGCCTGTCAAACAGCCCTGCAGACATTAAGCAGCCTTTAGCTCCTGCGCACGTGAGGTGCTGACGCAGCAGGGGGGAGAAGGAGGGCAGGGCAGCAGCTCTGGGCTTCTGGGCCTGCCTCTGAGCCCCCTTTTGCCATGCTCTAAAGAATATTGGTTCAGAGCTCATCTAATCCAATCTCTCACTGGACCCATGAGCAGAACAGAGCCCAGTGCTTGCTCTGGGTTCCTTTCCCTGGTGGCGTGCTAGTAGACGTCAGCGACCACTGGCTGGGGGACGCCCTGATGTCCTAGTGCTTGCTGGTCACCATGACCGTAGCCACTCGCAAGTCGCCCCCATGGTGTCAGTGAACGTGGACTTGGAAAGGGAGGCGCCCTGCTTGCACTGTTCCTGTTGGTCTGGAGACCTGACGGGCTGGGCTGCAGGTCACTTAACCTCTCACTGCATGTGGGGGGAAGTTACCCTCTACCCAATGGAAACCATAAGCAAAAGGATTCTTAGGGAAGTTTCAAAGGTGCCTCTTGAAGCCAACAAATCCTGCTGTGCCCAAGGACGCACGTCATATGGGAGACCATGGTTAGGACAGTACGTGGCCTTGGGTGACAGCTCCAGGTCACGTGTGGCCCCAGGCACCCACAGTGCTCTGGGAGTCTAGCTGCGTTGTTGCAATCTCGTTGGATATGGTGTTGAGTCTTTTCCTGTCTTCCAGTGAGCTGTGTAAGATCTGAATACTAAAAAGTGGGTCGCACAGAGTAGAGGACCACTGCTGGACAGAGCGAGAGGTGTGAAGCCACTGCGAAACAGCGCTTTGTTGTCGAACCCAGGGCTGAGAGCCAACACCAGTGGGCCGGGCGGGGGTCGGAGAAGGCGGATGACGTCAGCCAGGCCCTGGGGTATGTGAGTGAGCCTGGCCAGGGGCAGTTTGGAAGGGCAGTCTGTGGGCCTCAGCTCTCGGCCGTGGGCCCCTCGTCACACAGAGTTGCCGGGAGAATTGGGTGGAATGAAGCGCCTGTAAAGTGTTCGGCTTCAGAGTTGACTGACGGAAGAGCCACCGTCGCAGTGGTCCTGCGGGCTGCCACCAGGGGCAACGAGAGCTTCCGAGTAGAAGTTATTCACAAAATAGGCTCCTCGCTTTTGAGACCAGGTGAGCTTTTATCTAAGCTCTTAGAATGCAACACTGACAAAGTTAACAACGATACTTTCAATGTTGGAGTCCAAACTCCTTTAAAAAGTAGAAGAGGATGTTGCTCTGAAAATTCCTAATGAAGTAAAATTTCAAATAAGGAAATAAAAAAAACCTCCATCTTTCCAAGAACCAGGCAAATTATAAGAAAGCACGTGGACACCAGGCAGTGGAAGCGACTGAAGGAACTTCGGCTTCCGGGGGTGTCCCTGAGTGGGCGTGGACTCCCCCACAGCGCTGGCACCGTCTGCGGAGAACGGTTCCTGCCTTCTAGAAGTGGAAGAGCTTCCGAGAGCTTCCGCGAGCTTCCGAGTCCTCGGCCCGCCCTCAGTCTCCTGAGGAAACGGCCCACAGTGGTTATGCAAGTTAGAATCGTAAATCCTAGTGCTCAGGGGCTTCGGGAGACCTTCGGTTCAACTCTGTGCTCGCCCTGGCGGTAAGCCCTCAGGCCCCGTTCCACAGCTCAGGCCCTGAGAGCCCCAGGGGGACTCACCCAGGTGACAACAGATAAATCACAGGCTGGACACAGGCTCTCAGTCTCTGACAGGCCTGGGTCCTGCCCCAGAGGGCGGCAGACAGGCTTTCCTGCCTCCGGGGCTCAGAGGCCACCGCGAGCCATGTTCACACGTGGCTTCCCAGGCAGGGGATTGGGGAGACTCTCTAGAGAATAGAGGTAAAAATAAATTAAATCCAACATCAGGCATGGCAGGCAAAGCCATCGTCTGCATGGACAAAATAGCTCAGGCATTGCCTGTGAACCCTGCTTTGGAGGACCCGTTCCCATCCCGTCCTTTGTGGTACAGAACGTCCCCATCGGAGGGGACGCAGACACTGTGGAGGATATCAGAAAGCAGCTGGCCTGGGGTCAGAGTGTGCCACTGAGAACCAAGTGGAAGGTGGCTCCTCGATTTTTGAGTGAGGGGTGGGCATTGATGAGAGTCCCAGGAGGGAAGGATGAGATGTTACCCGGCACACACGCATGTAGGTGCTGCGCCCAAGGCGGAGCAGCCAGGCAAGTCCGGGCGCGGCACAGGGCAGCGCAGGTGGCCGAGTTGGAGTCTCCCGAGGGAGGCCCTGCGCCCAGCACTCAGGATCCATGTGAGGCTCAGAGGGTGCAGAGGAAGGCGTGAGGTTGCCGGGCCTGTTCTGTGCTCGGTTTCCAGATAGGCTCCCCGGCTCCTCTGTTCTTCCTCTGCTCTCTCTGATGAGGGCCCACCAGGGGCTCAGTCTCCGTCTCTGTGCAGCAAGCAGCAATCCCAGCTCTGGTGGGTTGTTAACAAGGACGAAGCCATTTGCTGTCGTCCAGGACCTGTGTGAAGCCTGGGGACAGGCAGGTGGTGTACCAACACCAGAGGAGGCAGATGGTGGTCCAGAAATGATCAGTGAACAACACATAACCACCAGTGTGGTTTTGACCTTGTCCTTAGGCCAAGCCCCTGGGAACTGGCTCCTCATCCAGCTGGGTCAGGCTGCTGTTTTTCAGTTCCCCATCAGCCCTCTGTTCCCAGGGTTGCTGCTGCCCAACCCAGCTGGAAGCCTGGCCACAGGCTGCGGTCCCTCTCCTGTGGCTAGCTCGGCAGCTGGGAATGTGGCTGTGTGTGTCAGCGCCCGTTCCAGCCGGGTGGGGACCCAGGTGCTAGCCAGCCTGGCCCGCGAGTGTCGGCTCTCAGGCCGTGTGGTGCAGGGGAAGGCCGGGGTCTGAGGGCTGCCCGACCTGGACTGCATGCTGTTGTCCCTGGGCGAGTCTCTAAGGCCTCACTCCTTTAAGCCTGCTCTGTAAAGCTGGCTGGTAAGATCTGCAGCAGAGGGTCACTGGGAGGACCAAGTGGGACAAAATGCGTAAACTCCCTCTCACTATCTGGTGCTTAAACATCGGCCCAGGCCACCTCCTCTTTGAAAGCCCCTCTCCAGACTGCTCCCTCCCCTGCTCTGCCTTTTCCCTGCCCCACGCAGGACACTTCGCCACACTTCCCAGCTCAGTGGAGACACCAGTGCTGGCCTCCTCGGCTCTGCAGACACAGAGCTGGGTCACATGCAGAGGGTGTCCTGGGAAGCACTTGTCCTGGCCTTTCACACTGGTGTTCTCAGGGCCCCTGACCGAGACCACGTCTGGCCTGGAGCGAGCACCTGCTAAGGTCTGCCTGCCACGTGAAAGGGTCCTGATGTGAAGTTGGAGTGATGGCTGTGTCGGGGGAGGGGATACCTTTCAGCAAAGACTTTCTGTCCCCGCACCCCCATTCTGGTCTGCGAACGGCCAGCCACCACCACGCGGCCCACTTCCAAAACTCAGGGTGACCACAGGGACAATCAAATCCGAGGGAAGTCAGTACCCTAAACCTCCCTGCATGTGACTCGGGGACAATCCTTCTTACCAACAAGTTAGAAGCAAGACATAGTTTTAAGTCTTGGGGACAAAACTTTCTTGCCATTTTCTCCCCTCAAGGCATTCCACGTCTAAATCCATTTCTAGGTGTTTCCCAGCCTGGGTAGGCATATTCCCCTCCTGCCTTGCAGCGGAGAGCCCAGAGACCATGAGCCTTGTTCACACGTGGGTCAGGACAGAGCTGAGGACGGTTGTACGTCCTGATCCCATGGGATCCCCGGGGAGCAAGGGTCGGCAGCCTCTACTCTGTCGTCTGGAGTGTGGGAACCGCCAGGGGCTTCGGTGGTCCTGTGGTGCTCCCTGAATCCTTACAGGATCCAGGCGATGGGCCATGGCCAGGGAAAAGTCCATACCTGAATGCACGCCCAGCAGCGTCCTCTGCCTGTTGGGAAATCCAGAACCATTGGGGAGACCACGTGTCCTCACGGGGTGTACCCACATGGCCTCTGAGTTCTGAATTCCTCCCCATGATAAGATTAGACTAGTCCCTGTCTGAATGGCCATCACAGATGCCCCCAAATTGAGGTGTGAATCTTCCATCCGCTTGTCCATTTCCACCTCCATGTGTCCACATCTCCAGCTTGCCTGGGCCAGGGACCCTGTGCTGTGCTTTAAAATCCTCTCTGTGGCATTAAGATGCCAAAGTCTGCCTTCGAACTTTTAATCACCCCAGCTTTGGCAATAAAGACTTTTTTCTTTCAATTCTAACACACTTAATTTAAAAACATTTTCCCCATGCGTGAACAGCCCTGGGTGGTTGCTCCCTCTGGATGGCGGGAAGCGTAGGTATTTATGACCTACCTCGTCCCCTCCCCAGCCTCCGATGACCGAGAGCCAACCCCGCCATCAGGGAAGGATGTCCTGTCACCACCTATTCAGACTGAACTCGAGTCAGCCTGCCTTTGTGCAGCCCCTCTCTGGAGCAGAAGTGACTGGTGACAGTTTGCGTGCTGGCATGATTTGTTTCATATTATTGTTTTAAATCCTTATCTCAGGAAATATTTATTGATTTGAGAGAGAGAGAGAGGGAGGGAAAGATAGAGAGAGGGAGGGAGGGAGGGAGGGAGGGAAAGAGAGAGAGAGAGAGAGATCAGTTGTCTCCTGTAACTGCCCCAACTGGGGATTGAACTAGCAACCTAGGTATATTCCCTGAACGGGATTGAACCTGCAACCTTTCGGTTTACGGGGCGATGCTCCAACCATGTGAGGTGTTGCATAACTGATATTAAGACTGTGACTCGTGCCACTTGGTTTGCTAAAGTTGATTGGCTCCCTTCTACACAGAGTGAAAAGTGTCATGGAGTCTCTTTGAAATAACTCCAGTGTGGATAAACTCCAGTGTAGTTTTGATCTTACAGTGGATGAGGCAAGGTGCTCCCACTCCCACTCCACACACGGCCTTGGTTTGGGGTGCGTGCTTCCTGGGGCTGCAGCGATGAAGCGTGGCAAACGGGGTGGCTTGGAGCAGAAACGTACTCCCTCGGGGTTCTGGAGGCCGGAAGTCTGAAGTGAAGGACGGGGCCTGTGCCCACCCCACCACAGGGAGGTCCTTCCTGGCCTTTTTTCTTGTCTTCTCGGGGCTGCCGCAGTCCTTGCTTTCCTTGGTTTGGAGATGCATTACTCCAGCGTCTGACTCTATCAGCACACGGGCTTCTCCTTGTGTCTGTGTCCCAATTTCCCTCTCCTCCTCGGGACACTGGTCATTGGTCAGATGCTAATCCAGTCTGACCTCTTCTTAGCTTAGTTACATCTGCAAAGACCCTATTTCCAAATAAGGTCACATTCACAGGTACCAGGGGTGAGAGCTTCAACATATCTTTTCAGGAGACACAATTCAACCCACAACAAAGAAGGGAAACTGAGTCCAGATTTTTGTGTGTGTGTGTGTGTGTGTGTGTAATCAATAGAGCTTATACTTAGAACACTTTAATTTTGAAAGTCTCATAAAAAAGCATAACATGGCTTGTTTTACTTATTTATTTGATTTTAACCATTCCTGTGATAACTCATGACCCTAGCTGTCACTCACTTGTATGTAGCCTCTACTTGGCCTATGAGTGGCTGAATTTTAATGAGCACTGTTCCCTTCTTCACAGTCTTCACCTAAATGCCTTTTCCTCACCTTCCAAGGTGGCTGGTGGATAAAACATGAGGTTGACCTTCGTTCCAGGTCCAGCTTTGTTGCTGCAAAGAGGGAACCAGGCACCGGCTCCCGTGACTCCCAGGGGAGTCATGCAGGATGTGCCGACCCCCCAGCAACAAGCTGGGATGACAACGTGAAGTGCTGTCCAGCAGAGAAGCTCAGTAGGGACTCGGCACCCAGGGTGTTATTAGGGGCTGGTCACATGAGCACCCTCTGCTGGGCTTGTCCCAACACCACAGACTCCCAGGGGGTAGCAGGCATTCGGCACCAGTCCCTCTGTTTGCACGAACAGTCGGGGCACAGGGAGCCACTCTGATCCATTCTGGGGGTAGTGGAAACCCTCCTGAAATCCAAGCTCCCCAACGCTTATCCAGGGCCAGCCTTGGAAGCAGGTCTTCCTGGGGTCCAGTCTCGGGCCTGCAGCAGTCACTCTTTTCTGCACATGGCACTGTCCTGATTCCCCCTACTGCCATTTCTGGCTCCTCGTGACCACTCGGCTTTAGGGCTTGGCATCTGGAACTTTCCACACACGTCCCCACAATCCTAGTCCCCTCCCATTACCCTCTCCACGCTTTATTCTTGGTCCCAAAGTCCTTATAGCAGGGATGTCCACGTGTCACCCCAGCATCCCCGTACCCTCTTTCATACACTGCCACACTGGGTTTAAATTTTTTTTAAATCCTCACCTGAAGACATTTTTTCATTGCTTTTAGAGGGTTGGGGGGAGAGAGAGAGAGAGGGAGAAACATTGATTGGCTGCCTCTCGTATGTGCCCCAACCAGGGATTGAACCCACAGCCTTTGGGTCTCTGGGTCGACGCTCCGACCAACTGAGCCACACCGGCCAGGGCCAGTTTAAATTTTTATCACTCTTATCACATGTGTAAAACAATGTATCTTCACTCAGATCTCCCAGGGCAAGGACTGGTTCTATCATCAGTTTTAATGTTTCAACTTTGGGCTTTTAGAAACAGAAATACATGATTCCAGATCTCTCATAAATCACTTGATCTCCATGTTTCACTTTGCTCTCTTTAGTGTTCGAGGCGGTGGACATGTCTATTCCTCATTCTCAGGCCGCTGCAACTGTGCAGTGAGACACTCTGCATGTGCTGGGCGAGTGTGCTCCTGAAACGCCGTCGCGTCCAGGTCTCTACTTGTCTGCTTCTGAGTATTACCACTCTGACCCCTTAATTGCGCTGTTTCTGAGTATATTTCTGCAGCCAAGAGTACTTTTCTTCCAATAAAATAGCAAAAGGCAGCTTCTGGAAGGAACCTGGGGCTTAGTGACTGATGTGCTCTATTTAAGCGACAGGACCACTTCCCTCTCTGAGGCTCTGGGCCACTGTCCCCTTCGGAGCGGATATCTCGGGCCGTGTGTTGTCCCCCACTGTTTCTGTGCCTGTGGGTTTCTGCAGGTCAAATGGAGTTTAACTCCTGGGAGGTGCAGGGGAGATGGATGGCGATGCTGGAGCGAGCTTGTAGCTACTGACCTTGTCTGACCGTCTTTTAACATTCCCTGTTTGGTGCGGCTTCCAGAAAGTTCCCGCTTCTTAATTTCAGAGTGCTGAAAAAGAATCTGGGGGCAGGCCTCATGTCACTGAACAGAGTTTACTGTAAAAACCAAGCCTGCACACTTTCCAATACTCTTAGTTGGTCAGGACAGGTTCACGGTCAGTGGTCAGGAACAACAGTGTCGAGGGGCCACGCATGCTCGAGGAGAATTTGCTCATGCATTGCTAATTTATGAGGAAGCATGGATTTCCTCTCTTGGTCCGGCCAAGTTGTTGCACATTCTTTGGAAACATTTAACACAGGACACCACTTTTTCAACCTGAAAGAGGCCTTGCGTGCCAAGGTCATCATCGCTGAACTTGTCCCTATAGGCAATTTGCCTGAATCCCAATTTTCACTGCAACTCTGTGGTCCATTTTTCTTCTTCCTTGAGGCCTTGTCCTCAGACCTGCTATCAAGAAAAAAAATAGTGTATAATCTCAGAACGCTCTTATTTATACCTTGGCAAGACAAACGGCATCTGTGAAGGAGATCTCGGCCTCCAGTGGTTTCCTCCCAGGCTGCTCCCTTGCTCTCCCTGTCCTCGCCTGCCCTTCTCTGCACAAATATTTATGGAAATGCTTCCATGGACAAAACATGCTGGGCCACACACTGTCAGCATCTCAAAAACCATCAGATGTAAATTACACCCTCACTGAGCTTCGGATGTGTCAGTGGAGGTAAAATACGTTCAACAGGATCCCGAATCAAGGTTTCGGGAAGACTACAAGCTAGTTCAGAGTGACTTCAGGTGGGGCAGAGACCGTTTCATTTGCTGAAGTGGAGACTTGGACCTGTGCCTGTCATGCAAACGGCCTGAGCCCTAGACAGTGGCCAGAGAGAACATCAAGAGTCCAACACCGATTTGAGGGTTCCACCAATGGCGATTTGCAAGGCCCTGTGTGTCCAGTGCTGCCCTGGGCATGGCGAGCAGACTGGCTCCCCGTGGTGGTTGCAGGGGCCGTAGAGCAGGGTTCCTGGAGGGAGATGACTGGGAGACCACACTTAGAGGCCGTGGGCATGAGCAGCCTGGTTATTGCAGGTGAGCCCAGCCAGCCAGCTTGAGAGCCGGTGGGGAGAACATTCGGACCACAGGAGCGACACACGAGGAGCCCTGAGCTGGAGTGGATGGTCTCCGGTGCATTTGAACTCTGCAAACCATGATTCTACTGCAGACAAAAGATTTGGGGACTTTACAGACAGCT
This sequence comes from Tonatia bakeri, assembly GCA_004024845.1. Lineage (NCBI taxonomy): Eukaryota > Metazoa > Chordata > Mammalia > Chiroptera > Phyllostomidae > Tonatia > Tonatia bakeri. The sequence continues at coordinate 113,893 of PVIA01002615.1, read as the reverse complement.
GATGGGAACCTGGAAATCCGATATTCTAGAAAACTAGCATGAAGGAAAAAAGAAAAGCCGTCAGCGAATATTTGTTGTGGGCCTAGATTATATGGCTGGGGCAGAAAAGCAGCTTGCTTATGAGGTTTGGAGGGAAGCCAGGCGGCAGAAGCTTTGGGTGTTCAGCTCTGGATGCAGAGGAGGACCAGGAGGGACGTTGGTGCTGCTGGGGGTGGCAATTGGCAGGGTCTTGCCCTGAGGGTGAAACTGGACCTATGGAGGGGCTGCCAGGACATGCTGGTGCACAGGGCACTCCTAGCCTGCCCAGGAACAGTAGCCTGACTTGTGACAGTGCTGCCTTTTCCTCTTACAGGTGTGCCAGTCGACACACAAATGAGCAGAGCACAGTACTTCTTGTGGTGCAACAGGGGAGACAGTCCGGGGGTCCGTGAATGGGAGAATGGATAAAGCAAGTATGGCATTTGGTGCAATGAAGTGTACTCAGTGACAGAAAGGGACAGACCGCTGCCGCTCTCAGCAGCGTGCATGCATCTCAACTCCGTGCCGTGTGGAAGGAGCCCTTCCTAGGAGTGCGCTTGCTGCGTGGTTCTGTTCATACGAAGCTCTAGAGCTGGCAAATCTACTGAGGACAGTAGTCACTGTGTGTCGGGGGCAGGGGCTGAGCAGGAAAAGACCTGAAAGAACTTTTGGGTTGTTGGTAATGTCAGTATCTTGATAGGGGCCCTGGCTGGCATGGCTCAGTGGATTGAGCGCCGGCCTGGGAGCTAAAAGGTCACTGGCTCAATTCCCAGTCAGGGCACATGCCCAGGTTCTGGGCCAGGTCCCCAGTGAGGGGTGCGAGGGGCAACTGACCCGTGTATCTCATACATCGACGTTTCTCTCCCTTCCCCTCTCTCTAAAGAGAAATAAATTTTAAAAATCTCAAAAATAAATGAATAAGTAAACTTTAAAAAAAAGAATGCTTGAAAATGTCTTGATAGGGGTTCAGGTGGCACAGGTATGTGAGTTTGTCAAAAACCCAGCAACTATATATGTAAAATGTATGCATTTCATCATTTGTAAACTTCACATTAAAAGGACAGCTATAAACAAATGTTAATCACAGTTAATATGCATTCTGAGGTGTTAGGTTAAGGGTACTGAGGTCTGCATCCTACTCTGTGATGTCTTAAAAAGCTACGATGGATAGAGGGATGGGTGAGCGAGGACAGACTGCCTGCTATCTGGTCCCACAAGGTCCATGGGGCACCCAGGTGGTGAGGATGCACCCCCAGTCATTCTCATCTCACCCCTAAACCTGCTCTCCCCATTCGCGGCACTGCTTCTGTGCCCAGCAGAGTCCGGGGGTGGGGAGGGCACACCACGCTTTGATGTGAAAGGACATTCCAGAACTTTCCTCAGCTCGCCCGGAGCCCGCCCTCACCCCACACCGTGTCTCGGAGGTTAGGCAACGCGGCGTTGTGGGACCTGGCTCCTGCAAGTCCTAGTTGTGGTTTTCTGAACTCGAGCAAGTGATTTCACCTCTCTCAGTTTTAGTTTCCTCACCTGTAAAATGGGTCACTCTCGCCTACCTCGCAGGGATTGCAGGGGAGAAACAATGTAGGAAGAGTGTCGGCAGTTTTGATACAATGTTCCATTTTGGTTTGCTCAGCACCCGGAAGTGTGCTCGGTGCGCAGGACGGTCTCAGCAGACATTCGCGGGGCAGCAGCGGCGCTCTGGGCTTCCACTCCAGGTCCACGCGGTGCTCCGTGCGCATCTCTCCACTCGCAGCGCTCAGGTCCTGGCGGCGCCTGGGGCCGCCACAGCCCTCCTCCCACCTTTGTGCTCTCAGCCAGCCCCTTCTTTTCAAGCATCTTCAATTTCTTCCTTTCCACAGACTGTTTCTTCTGAGGAAGTGGCGTAATATAGTGAAAATGGTGCTTGAGCTGGAGTAAAAAAATATGGGCCCGCACCTACAAAACTTCAGCAAAGTATCTGACGGACACATGTGGATGCTGGATAGGTACACGCCATCATTTTTATGCAAGTGCTAGTTCCTATGACTCAATAACAGTAGTGGTGATAATGATAACGGTTGAGCAGGTAGCAGGTGCCTGTGAGGTTGCCGGTGCCATCCCACTTTACAGGTGGGAAACTGAGGCTGGGAATCACGGAGCTGGGTTAAAAGCTAAGTCCACCTGACCCCGGAGCCTGCGCCCTTCACCTCTCGCCTTGCTGCATCTGGGGACTTGTGTGCCATGGGGACCCCTGACTCTGCAAGTACAAGAGGGAGGAAGGGAGCGATCCCGAGCACCAGCCTCTGCTGAGGCATGAAAAAGCAATGTGTGCGGGGCGCCTCCTCAGAGGACCAGCTCACAGGTGTCCTTGTCATTCACACGTGTGTAGGTTTTTCCTGAGACCACCTGTTCCATCCTTTCCCACTCAATCCACTGTGCTTTTGTGCCATCTGCTGCCGCGTTCCCAGAAGGAGTGGTCTACACCTGCTGCCCCCCTTCCTCTCCTCCCCTGGCAGACCCTGTGCTCCCTCTCTGCTCCTCAGCCCCACAGCGTGGGACCCTCTCTGCACGAGTGGTTTGCTGGGCAGCACAGTGGGGTCTGGCCATGGGAGATGGGGGCTCGGGTTCCAGTTACGTCCTCTGCTGGTCATGGTCTTGAACAGGTCACTCAGCCTCTCTGAGCGTCACCCTCCTTGTCTGCAGAGCAGGGGCTGTGAGAACCCCCACATCAGAGGAGTTCGGTGAGGCCAAAGGGAGGTGGCCATCAGTTCCCTGCTTCTTCCTCACTTCGACTGCCCATGTGGTGCCCCGAACCTCACCATTTAGTGTTGTGTCCAGACTGATATTTTCACTTTTGGGGGTGGGTGGGGCTGGATCCTTTTTTGGCACTTTAAGATTCATCCACGTGTGTGTAGCCCTAGGCTATTCCTCTTCCTTGCTGTGTCCTTTGCACGAATGCACCACGGATAGTCTATCTATTCCAGTGTTGATGGACATTTGTTTCCCCCCCCAGGCTTTGGAAATGACAGACAATGCTGCCATTATATATATGTATACACACATATACATGTATATTTAATTATATAAATTATATGTATTCTGGGTTTGCGTTTCTATCAGGTGTGTCCTAGGCGTGAAATTGTGGGTCACAGGGTAACATAATTGTAGCTCATGTGTTCTTTCTTTATTTATTTATTGTCCTCACATGAGGACATTTTTGTCATTGCTTTTTTTTTTTTTTTTGAGAAAAAAGAAAGGAGAGGGGAATGAAGTCAGAGAGAAACATTGATGTATAAGAGAAACATCAGTTGGTTGCTTCTTGTGCATGCCTGGACCAGCAATTGGGCCTACAACCTTGGTATGTGCCCCGACCGGGAATTGAACCCATGACACTTTGGTTACTGGACGCTCTTACCAACTGAGCCACACCAGCCAGGGCCATTGTGTTTTTCAAAAAAAATTTTTTTAGTTATAGTTTACATTGAATATTGTTTGTATTAGTTTTAAGTGTACAGCATAGCAGTTAGTCACATATTTCCAGTACCCACTGGCACCGCATGCATAGTTACTACAACATAATGGACTGTAGTCCATGTGCTGAACTTCATGCCCCGTGACTATTTTGTAACCATCAACTTGTACTTATTATTAATCCCTTCACACTTTTCACTACCAGCCCCCCCTGACCCACAACCCATTGCTGTTTTGTCATGAGAAGTGTTCAGACAGAACCTGAAGGCCAGGCCATGAGTGTAGTCTGTGGTGAGCACCAGGGTCTGGTCTCAGTAACAGCCAGTGTCGTCTCCGCCCCCGGGCTGGGCAGAGGGGTACTGGCTTAGGCACAGAACCCTTGCTGAGCCGAGGTTTGCTTTACCTTTACAACGTTAGGAAACCAAGGGGGATCTGCTTGTTCATGTCTCCCTAAGTGGAAGGGAGAAGCTTTTATAAGAAATAACTTTTTCAGCAAATCCAGTGTATTTTTTTAACCTTTCACTTTCCCCCCTGCAATTGTGACATGTCTGCATGAAATTGGCCACAGGAAGGAAGCCCTGTTCGAGAAGCTATTTTCTGAACATCCCTCTGCACCCTGGATTTCACAACATGCATGCGTTTCGGTGGACAGATCGATATTCCACACCCTCAGCGGCAGCTTTAATTTGGGAGTCAAATGCTGTCAGCTAGCACTTCCAGATGCCGTGGGGTCCCCTTAGGCAGACAGAGAAGGTAAGAATCAAAAGGGTAATTAAATATTTACTTTAAAGAAAGAGACTTTCAGAACAGAGTCTAAACACTTCTGGAAATGAGCCTGAAGTCAGAGGTCAACTTAATGAGAGTCTGCAAATGGGGAAGTTAAGAGTTTAGAGAAGGACTAGGAAAAAATAGAATGACCCAACCACTGGGAGGAAAAGTGACCCTGGACCGCTGCTCTTAAAAGTACCCATTTGCTCAGATGGGGAGGCCAGGGCCATTGGTTCATGGCCCAAGGCATGTGCGGCCAACGTTGGCATCTTGCCTAGCGACATACCACAATTTGTTCACTGTCCACGTAAATTAAGGGAGGTTTCCCCTCCTAACTCCCCATCCATTTTGCCTGAAGCCTGTTTGCACTTAAACGCACTAATCGTTTAAGTTGTAGCCTTGACCCAAATCACCTGACTTCTTGTCCTCTGCCTCCCACCATCATTCCTTCTCCCTCCCGTTGAACGTGGTCATCTCCATGCACCTCTGTGTCGATGTATGCAGGTTGTAACTACCATTTTCTGTGCTTACTGGGCTCCAGTTGCTTCACATATCTCATTTAATCTTCACAACAGCTCATTGAGGAAGTTATTTCTATCTGCGGTTTGCAAAGGGAGACAGGTTCAGGGCGGTCACAGGGACTTTTGAGTAAGGGCCCACCGCTGGTGCGGGGAAGGTGGGACACACCGTCTCAGGGCTGTGCTCACCTGTCTGGTGCTACATCTCATGCTTCCACAAGTGCAGCCGGAAAAGACTTGCTGCCCTGCTTGTCGGCATCTTTGGGACAGACTCCAGGAGGTGCCGTTCTCTCCCTGACCTGGCCTCTTTATCACTGTATTCTTAATGGAGCTTCAGAGTTAGGGGCCTAGAGACCATCAAGTTCAAACTCAAGTTTTAGATGAGGAAACAGATGCACAGGAGAGGAATAAATGGACAAGAGCGATGTATGAGTCAGTGTTGCCACATAACAAACTGCCCCCAGACTCAGTGCTTAGAACAGTGGTGACTTGCTATTCCTCATGATTCTGTGGATGGACTGGGAGACTCTTTAGCTGGTTTCACCTGGTCTTACTAGTGTGGCAGCATTCAGCTGAGAAGCCTCTCATCCTGGGCATTTTCAAACCATGGCGAGTTTCCCAAGAGGGCCAAAGTAGAAGCTCTTTCAGTTTGGAAGTCTTAAGTCATTTCTGTTCCATCCTATTGGTCAAAGCATGTTCCAGTCCCCCCCCCC
>PVIA01002615.1:0-108326 GCA_004024845.1 Tonatia bakeri | reverse complement strand
TCAAACATCCTGTGGGTTTTCTAGGGGTCTCCCCAACTCACCAACAGGCTTCTGGTTCTGAGGAGCAACGAGGAGAGACTTCGTACGTCCACTCCTCCGCTCATGAGTGGGCTGAGCCTTGGCGATCCCATGGTGTAGCTACCACCCTGTCTCCTTCCCCCAGAGTGTCACAGGATGAGAGGATTCTGATACTATCACCCCGAGGGGGGCACAGGGACCACTAGGGCCAAGGAAGAGAATATTAGAACTCCACTTATATTTTCATTTGCCTAGAAAGGAAATGAACTTCACCAATGTTTAGAAGTGGATGCATGCCAGCACCCTTCCTTGGTTGTGATGTGCTTTGTCCTGTAGGGACAGAGAAGACCCAGATGGAGAAGGGGACACTCCACAACCCATACACACGGGCAGTTCCACATTGAGAAGGATGACCTCTCACATTTCTGATTTAGTGGATCAAAGATTATGCTATCCTAATACTTTACGATAATTTACAGTGAGACTGAGCATGACCATGGTGACTTTTTGTATGGCATGGACATTCACTGGCTGTGTTCTTTAAAGAGTTGCCCAATTTAAAGATGAATTATTTCTTTTCCATCGAGGCACAAGTTGCAAATTTGCTGATATTGTATTTGGTCATGAGTAGTGGCTACCTACTTGTGAACTGGTCTAATTTCTCTTTATAATGTGTAAGTGTTATTTATCTTATAAATATGCATTAACATCAGCACCCTTGATCCATCTCTTTGAGGTAGAAGACATTCAGACTGGGAAGAGAATGACAGTGTTTGGAATTTTGTCCATTGTTACGTGACTCCTGGGGCTGAAAACGAAATGCATGAGTTATAAAACATTTCTCATTGGTGCATCTAAAACTTTGGAAGCCACGTTTTATGTGAACATTGTGGCATTTTATGTTTAACCTGAACTGTGAGCAACTTGAGAGTACCCACTATGTCTTCTTCATGTTGGTATTTCAGGGCCCTTCTGGGGCCTGGGTTATAGGTCGTAGGAATGTACAATTCTTTGTGGTTAATAGAGCTTTTCCTGGTTGTTTCTGTGTGTAGAGCTCCTCATGGTGAGCCCAGATGGGGTCTATGATGAGACATTCCAGGAGGCGCCCTGGCTGGTGTGGCTCAGTGGGCTGAGCACTGGCCTGCAGGCCAAAAGGTCACTATTTCGGTTCCCGGTCCAGGCACATCCCTGGGTTGTGGGCTGGTCCCCAGTTGGGGGCGAGCGAGAGGCATCTGATCCATGTTTCTCACACTGGTGTTTCTCTCCTCTTTCTCCCTCCTCTCCCCCTCTGTAAAATTAATAAATGAAATCTTTAAAAAACAAAAGGAAAAAAAAGAAATATCCCTGGAGGCATGAAGTGGGACTCTTCTTAAGCCTAGAACAATGAAACACAGGAACTGAATTGTTCCCTGATTTCATCTTTTTTTTTTTTTTTTTTAGGGCTGTTGGATACAATCAGCCCAAGAGGATGTCTCAGATAAACTGCACTTGTTTTGGAGGGCTGAGAGAATCTTTGTTCCAGGTTGTTCTGCTCAGCAGCCTGGGCATTTTCTTGCTGAACACCTCAGGCATCAGTGTGCTTACTGTTTGTACATGGGATTTAGCGCTGGCATATGATGACCTGTTGTCTTGCAATATTACCGAGCTTTCTTTTTTAGTGTTTTCATCATTCAAGGAGTGGATTGGAGCAGAAGACACGTAAGGTCCCGCATTAGCATCCTGTTACTGTTGCGGCAAATCCACACGATGCCCACTTACTGTCTCACAGTCTGCAGGTTGCAGGTGTGACACAGGTCTCGCTGGGCCGAAGTGAAGGTGTCATGGTGCTGGTTCCTTCTGGTGGCTCCAGGGGACACCGATTGCTTCCTTTTCCAGCTTCTGAAGGCCGCTTGCATTCTTTAGCTGGTAGGCCCTTCCCCATCTTCAAAGCCTCCAAATGTCGATCTCTGTCTCTCTTTCCTGCCTCCCTTCCCCGCACCTCCCGGTTTCTTTCTTCCACAGCGTCTGCACAATTTGCAGTCCTTGATGTATGCGTTTTAGGTCTACCGCCTCTGCTATTTTGGAAACTCCATTTTCTTTTTCAATTATATTTTATCATTTATGCTGTTACAGTTTTTCCCAGTTCCCCCCTTTCCCCACCTCTAACCAGCCTCAACCCCAGGAGCTCCATTTTCTTGTTCACGGCTATATTCCTGGGACCTAGAAAGGAATGTTGGTTGAATTATCTTCAAATTGAAAATGTCTTTCCTTTTATCTACTCCTATCCATTTGCAGACCATGCGTCTGTCCAATAAGAGAAGAAGCAATACCAACACCATCATCTAACCCCCGGGGCTTTCCGGCAGGTCTCGGTAACGCACTTAGGTGAACAGTGTGGCCTGCTCACGTGACATCGTGCCGTGGGCGGTGCCAGGCCTGGGGACCTGGGTGCCAGGGCACTTTGGGCCGGGAAGTAAACCTTCCATGAAGACCCCGCCTGCAGCGACTTCAGCTCTCATCTCTGAGGCCACATGCCTTCTCTTCCGGTTGCCTCTATTTTCTCAGTGAAATAGGAACAAGATCAAGGGGAGGTAGAGGCATGAGGAGAGAGAATGTATGAGACAGTTGTTGAGGAGAGAGAAAAGGGTAGAGACTTGGGCACGGTCCCTGCGCAGCAGGGAGGCTGGCCGAGGGTCAGGGCACAACGCAGAGGGAGTTGGCCAGCACGGTGGTGCGCTCTCCTCTCCCCGTGCTCAGCTGGTGGACACAGCACTGGAGAAGGTGGAGGGCGGCATTTGGCGAGACTTGGTGTCTGCCCAGTGGGCAACGCTGCGGCAGCAGGTTCCCCTTCCTTTTCTGGGGAGTGGGTGGAACCTCCCTCTGCAGACTGAGGGTGGCTGATTTAGAGGTGGGAGTGCAGGAGCTTATGTACATCCAAACACCCAGAACTTTCTTTCTAGAACCCAGGTAAACTGCAGTGTATCTTCCTTCATTCAAGGCTGACCTTAATTTTAGTCTGAGCTCACCCAACATGTGGCAGGAGGAGAGCTGCAGGTGGGGGCGGGTGAGACCTTTGAGTTCCCCAAGGCTGTTCGTCTGAGCCCTGATTGGCCCAGGGTCTGCTGTCTGAAGAGAGAACTGAGCACACACAATCTGTACCTTGAGGGCAGAGTTCTGTCACCGCCACCACATTCATGCGACGGTATGGGTACCTACCACGTGCTGGGCAGACGGGGTTCGTGGAAGTCTAAGTGCTCAAGAAACTTACATCCTGCTTATAATAGGTCACCTGAAACAGGAACACAGCTCAGAAGTTACTTTCCATTCAGACCTAGGATTATGACCAAGCCTGGTTTGTCTTTGCCCCTGAAGACAGAGAATGGGAAAAAACCAGGGGCCAAGTGGTTTGAAGATGAAGTTTCTGGCTGTTCTGTGGTTGCTCCCGACAGGTGTATTCTCAGTGCCATTTATGCGCTGCAGTTGTGACTCAGACAGCCCGGGGGACTCCCCCAGTTTCCTGCTGTGGTAGTGACATCTGATAATTTAGTTTCCTTTCATATCAGTTTCTTTTGAGTCTTGCTACCCCGATACTTAAAGGTGGGCTGGGAAAAGCCCTTTCTAGGAACTTCTGTGCTGTGTGTGGGCTTTTTTCTTTTTTGAAATTCTAACCGAGGATATGTTTATTGATTTTAGAGGGGGTGGGGAGGGAGGGAGGGAGAGAGAGAGAGAGAGAGAGAGAGAGACATTGGTTATAGGTTGCCTCTCGTACGTGCCCCAACTGGGGATCAAACTTGCAAGCTAGGTGTGTGCCCTGACTGGGAATCGTACCCGCAACCTTTTGGTGTATAGGACAATGCTCTAACCAACTGAGCCACCTGGTGGCCAGGGCTGTGTTGTGGGGCTTCTGTCTCTCAGACCTCTCGGAGGGCCTGGGCTTTGGCAGGCAAAGGGAGGGAATTCTGGAGCCAGAGGGTCCCCAGCTGGCCCAGAGGAAACTTGGGTGATGCCTGGCAGGCAGGTCTAGGCTGCCCCCTGCCAGGCTGGCTCTCACACAGTCATCTTAGAAGCCACCATCTCCTCCCTGGGACCCTGGGCTTGGGGTGGTCTCATGTGGGAGAAGTCTTGCCTCTGCCATTGTTGAGTGACACTTTCTCCTCTGGATCATTGTGGAGGTCCTGTGAGCTCAGAGCAGTGCCAATGGGGTGACTGCGTTTTGGGGAGCAGAGAGGGAGGGAGCGGAGAGACAGGGAGCAGAGGGGAGCAGATCTGAAGGGGACTAAAGCTCAAGGAAGAAACATAACTCAGTGGTCCTCGACTGGGGGCGATTCTGCACCCCCAAGGGACATTGGGCAACACTGGGAGACGTTTCTGGTCACAACGGGGGAAGGGGTGCTATTGGCATCTAGTGGGTTGAGGCCAAGGGTGCTGCTCAACACTGTACAATGCCTGGGACAGCCCTGCCACAGAGAAGGACCCAGCCCCAAATGACATCGGAGCCCTGATGTGACTTGAAGGACTTGCTGAAGTGGGGAGGGTGAGGAGCCAATTTATCTGATAGAAAAAGTTCCACTGTTATTTTTTTCTTACAACTGCCATTTGTGACGCAGCCTTTCACATTTTGGAGAGATGTGAAAATGGAGAAGTCATGTTGGAGCTCTGGGCTTTGGTTTCGATCTTTCCAAATGAAGCATCCTTTTGGATCACCCCTTATCCAAACAGGAGAGGGTGTCACTTGATTGGCCCTTTGATACAAGTGACTGTAAGTCTCTCACCACCTCCCTTTGGACAATCACTGCTGAACCTTTTGTCCCATGGTGACATGATGTCTTTAGGAGGTTCTGGTACCTGGGTATGACAGGGTGGCACTGCTGGTGAGGGGCTCCCTGGTCACCGCTCACATAACCTGGCTTTGCTGGGTGCATTTCCACCAACTTGGCTCTCACCTCTTGCTGGCAGGGAGCTGTCCTGGGAGGTTCAGTCCCATCAAGGCAGCTGGCTTTGTGTGAGCCGTGGGGGGTAGGGCACAGAGGAGCTCGGTGGGCCTCTGCCTTGTCCAACTTGGGGCTTTCTTGGTGGAATCAGAGGATCTGGCCACTGTAGTGGTGAGAAAAGGGAGCTGGAGCAGGGGTGGTTGGTAAGGGTGTGGTCTGGGCCTTCAAGGAAGCATGCTGTTGGGGACTGGCTGGGTGCAGGCATTTGTGGGGAAGGCAGAAAATCCCAACACTCTCCCATGCGGCAACCATAGCTCCCGGTGGGCTGAGCAACAGGGGCAGCACTATCCACTGGGGACAAGTGTTCAGGGGAAGGTGCCACACCCAGTGTTGGGGTGCACCAAGGTATTTCCAAGGGTGAGTGATTAATTTCCTGGAAGCTGAGATCTGAGCTGTGCACCTGGCAATGGCATTCCCTTCTTACTCCACAGGTGTCATCCCATGATGCGTCCACAAAGGACCCTTCTCTCTTCAAGACTGCCCCTGATGTAAGTTTCAGCCAGGTGTCACCTGGAAATGAAGAATGAGGGTCAGTCTGAGTATACCTAGATGACGAAAGCTATAGTTCTGAGATGCCCACTGGGGAAAGCAGCTTGGAAAGTACATGCTGACATGGCAGTTGAGAACCAAAACCCCTTTTGAGCGTGTGATCGGATCCCTCTAATAAGAAAAGAAACCGAGAGTCTCAGGCCATGTGCTGGGAGGGCCGCCATGGTCAGCCTCTGGACCCGGGGGTGGGGGGAGGCACCAGGAAAACTATGAAAATTCTGCACACTGTTTTGCTTTCACTCACCTAAATTTAGAGGAATCCTCTGGCAAAGTGAAACTGAAACCTTGCTTCCCCACCGATAGTCTCCTGGTGCCTGCAGTAGGCAGACGTGCCCTGGACTATAGATAAGTTCTGATACTTTTCAGGGGTCAGCTCTGCCAGTGCATGATTTGTGTACAATCAAATGCACCAACGGTAAGTGTATGATTTGGTGAGTTTCAACAAATGTGTAACCCATAACCCACGCATCATGAGGTAAAACGTGTCCATTATTTCAAAAGCTCCTGCCTCTGCCAGCAGCAACCTGGCAACCACCCGTCACCTCCCTTCTATCACTGTGGTTGGCTTCTTTTTGTTAATGCTTGTGTATGTACAGATTCTTACAGTATGTAGTCTTTCATGTTGCTTTTTAAACTTGCTGCAATGCATTTACAATTCATCCACATTGTTGTGTGAGTCAGTGTGTTATTCCTTTTATAGCTGCGTACTATCCCATGGTGTGAAGACACCACAATGTGTCTATCCGTTCACTAGTTAATAGACATTTGCGTTGTTTCCAGTTATTGGAGACTCTGAATAAAACTGCTATAAATATTCATTTACAGGTGTTAGTGTGGACATATGTTTTCTGTTTTTGCGGTAAATACCCATGAGTGGAATTTCTGGGTCATATGGTAATTTTATGTTTAATTTTTAAAGAAACTGCCAAAATGTTCCCTTAAGTGGCTGCATTATTTTGCATTCCCACCAGCAACACATCAGAGTTCCAGTTGCTCCACATACTTGTCAAAATGTGGTGTAGTCGGTCTTTTAATGGTAACGGTTTTAATGACTATGTAGGGGTACCACTTCGTGGGTTTCATTTGTGTTTTCCCAGCCACCAGTGATGTCTTCCTGTGCGTCTTTGCCACCCGTGTGCCTTCTCTGATGCCATGTCTGCTCACGTCGTTTGACAGCTTTCAAAAACCGGGTTGTCTCCTTGCATTGAGTTGCACGGGTTCCTCATGTGTTCTGGATACAAGTCCTTTGTCATATATATATTTGCAACTATTGTTTGTTGCTTGCTTTTTTGTTTTCTTAACATTGTCGTTTGAAGAGTAAAATTAAAAGCACTTTGATAAAGACCAGTTTACCAAATATTTCTTTTATAGCTTGTGCTTTTTGGTATTCTATTTAAGAACTCTTTGCCTAACCCAAGGTCACTTAGATTTTCTCCTAAGTTTTCTTCTAGAAGTTTTGTAGTTTTAGCTCTTACATTTATGTCTTGGATCTATTCTGAATCCATTTTTTGTGTGTATGAGACATGGTTCATTTTTATTGCCAATATGGATGCCCAGTTGTTCGGCTCTTGGGATTACTGTTAGTTGAAAAATTATTGTTTTCTCATTGAATTGCCTTTGCAACTTTAGAGAAAATCAGTTGACTACGTCTACGTGGATCTATTTCTAGACTCTGTTGTGATTTTACTAGGAAAAGTAAGATTAAAATATAGTGCCTCTCATGAAAACACTTTCATTCTTTATCAGATAATGTATTTATCTGGGAAACCAGTTAGAATATTTATGCTATTCTGAAGATCATGGTCTATGTTTGTGCAACCTGGTAGTGTACTTTGGTCAAAAGCATTAATAACTGGGCCCAATTTAAATATTGTAACTTATGGAAACAAATGGTCAAAATGGTCTGATGTTTTTTTTTTTCTTCTCACCTGAGGGCATGTTTTTTCCATTACTTTTAGAGAGAGAGGGAGGGGGGAGAGAGAGAGAGAGAAACATCTGCATGAGACAGAAACATGGGGTGGCTGCCTTCTTGTATGTTCCCCAACCAGGATTGAACCTGAATTCCAGATGTGCACCCTGACCAGGAATCGAACCCACAAACTTTCGGTCTACAGGATGGTGCTCCAACCAACTGAGTCACAATGACCAGGGCCATCAGATGACTTTCAAGAATGAGATAGAACAATCTGACATGTATATCTTGCACCTCTGCCTGCATTTCTTTATCTTACATGACTCCCAGGCCAATGAGTCGTCAAGAAAACCTCTGGCTCAAGCTTAGGTAGAGAGCAGCGGCTTTCAAATGCAGGTCTCCGTGTCATTGCAGCTGAGTAACATTTTGTAATTTCCAGGAGTATCTAAATTTTCTGTGGTTATTCAAATGTCAGGCATGAGTTCACCTGTGTGAATTTCGGTGCCTTTGCATAGTAATGAGTACAAAAGGTCATCCATTGTAGATAACCTCATGACACACAACTTGTTCATTCTCACATTCCATCCGCAGTGCTGGGACGTGCGCCACGGGGTGTGGCGTAAGGGGAAATGGTACAGAAAGCACTTGTATTCTTGCCCTGTAAAGTCCTATTTCCATATTCTCATTTAGTCGTTATCATGTGCATAGAAACAGAGATACTATCATACTCTAGTCTACTTTTATTTTCATTAAAAAAAGATTTTATTCATTTTTAGAGAGAGAGGAAAAGATGGAGAAAGAGAGGGAGAGAAACACGGATGTGAGAGAGAAGCATTGATCAGTTGTGTCTCGTGTGTGCCCGGACTGGGGATGGAACCTGTGACCCAAGCACACACCCTGACTGGTAGTTGAACATACGACCCTTTGCTTTGCAGGACAACGCCCAGCCAACTGAGCCACACTGGTCAGGGCTATTCTTCTTTTATTTATGATACATTTTTATCGTATAAGGTTTTGTCTAGTGCTTCTTTCTCTTCTGTGTTTCAAAGATCAGTAGAAAAACACTGCATGTCGGGAGTTGTTACTCTAACTTTGTAACAAGGTCATTTAAAAAGTCAGTAACCACAGAGTGTCATTATTCATAAATGAAAGGATATTTTAGCTCCAAATTATGAAGGTTGTCTGAGACTGGCTCTGTTCCTGAGCTGTCATTTAGATGTGCAGAAAAGACACGGGGCTAGAATCAGACAGTTTTGGGGTGCAAAGTGGGGGCTGTCACTTTCTTCATTAAACTATTTGCTCTCTCAGCATCCTCACCTGATGAGTGTTAAGCACACTCCACTTCTAAACTGAAGTGCTCACCATGTTTAAGTGGCTGTTTTCTCAGCTTTGGCTCATTGGGGTTTTAGAAAGTCTGAGCACTGGCTCGGCCTGATGTACCTGACAGGAGAGGAGGGCTGGACCCTGCAGGCACTTTCCTCTGTGAGCCAATCCAGCTCAAGCCTCTCCTGGGGACGATGGTGCTGGGAGGGGAGTGGGGACCTGTGGGTCAGGCTGCTGCCCTCTGTCTGTGCCTTCCTCCCCTGGGGAGAACAAGGCACCCACCTGCCTCCCCAATTCTTCCCTGTTTTTCCTTGTTCTTCCCTTCTTCACTTCCCCTCTTCCTCAAGTGCACACTTTTAAACTCCCCCTTTCTGGATGTCTTTAAAATCTTGCCCATTTATCTGGAGAAAATCAGCCTCCCCTTTTTCATCCCGCTCATGAATGGAAGCCCTTCACCGAATCCCGCATCGGACTGATGAACTGAGAGAGGCAGGGGTCACAGCAGAGCCGAGGAGAGCCACAGCACTGACTGTGAGATCCCAGAGAGAAGTGCTAACCAGTGACAATGACCATGAGCATTCTTGAAAGTTCGCAGATGTCCACTGAAATTGTGACAAAGTGGGTATGCACTTGCTTATCTTCCTTGAATTATATTTTTTCTCAATTAAATACTAGCAATTAAATAAATACTTGGGTGGGCAGACTAATGGCCCCTAAAGATGTCCGCTCCTTACTCCCCAGACCTTCAACTATGTTAGGTAAGGTGGCAATTAGAATGAAAGTGGCAGATGAAATTAAGGTTGCTCATCAGCTGACCTGGAGACGGGGAGGTTGTCCTGGATGATCCAGGTGGGTCCAGCATGATCACAGGGTCCTTGCAAGTGGAAGAAGGAGGAGGGAGGTCAGAGGAACCGTGACCAAGGAAGCGGGGTTTGGGAGATTAGCCGTTGCTGGCTCGAAACCGGAGGCTGTGAGTCAAGGAATGTAGGTGACCTGGAAGCCGAATGAGATGAGGCCTGGGAATGAGATGAGGCCCTCTAGGAAGGACCGCAGCCCCGCTGACACACGATTTTGGACCAGTGCGACCGTGTTGGATTTCTGGTCCCCAGAACTGAAAAGATGGAAAATTCGTGTTGTTGTAAGCCACAAAGTTTTTGGTAATTTGTCATAGTAGCAATTGAAAATAAATATAATATTTAAACTTTCCTTATTCATTTTCTCCTGTTTTGTGTTATAGGATGGTGACAAAATGACATTGCAAATTTATTTACATTTTCCTTGAGACTAGTGTGAGAATTTACCTACCATCTTCTTTCAACTGAACCGCTTTTATTTCACTTTTGTTTTCTCCCTATCATCTTAAAGACTTTTTTAAATTAGAAAAACACTGCAATGGAACTTTAGGGACATAACCTGTGATGGTGATTCTCCCACTAATGAATAGAACAGATTTTCTCTACTTAAATGCAGGTAATAATGTGCCGTATTTTAAAGAAATTCTTTATAAGCATCACTACAATCCACCTAATACCAATGAATTCACTGAACATCAAGGAAAAGATAATTACATGACAGAGAGGAGAGCTATTGTCTGTGTTATTACAGAAGACAGACCCAGTAATCTCTGAGTGTTGAATTAGAACTGGTTTTGTCTCAGTTTAAGAGTTTTCCAAACCTTAAACTGTTAGAAAATGAACTGGTTTATGAGATAGCAAATTTCCCATTTCTGCAATAATTTGAAGAGGCCGGTAAGGAGGTCACAGAGGGGATTCCTGCAGGAGGTGGGAAGTTGCGTTAGGTCACCCCAGGGTCCTTTCCACACAGAGAGCAGATGAGTTCATGATCCGGAATAACCAGGAATTCCGCTCTGTCGTCTTGCTCTGATGGCCCACCCCCATCCCAGTTGCCCAGTTTTTCCAAAGACACAGATATATGAAATTACAGTTGGAAGTGTCCTTGGAAACTCAATCTTCTGTTTTTACTCAGGGAAGTTGTTTAGTCCAAGGTCACCCAGTGAGTTACTGTGGGCAGTGAACTGAGAACAGCTCTCCTGGGCCTTCTAGCTGCTTGAGTGTCCGGCTCTGTTTCCACCAGGCTGCCACGCTCACTGGCAAACTATTCTCGCTATTCAAGTCCATGCTGGCTTTGTCATCTTTTAGGGTGTGTGAGGAAATGGGGGCCGGCCACCACGCCTGGTTCCTTTTCCTGCCTTTCATCCTGTCTTGATCCTTAGAGGAGCTTGTCACTCTGATCTTTTCCTGTTACCAACTGTTTTTTTTCTTTTAATCCTCATCTGAGGACGTGCTTATTGATTTTAGAGACAGGAAGGGAGAAAGAGAGAGAGAAACACTGATTGGTTGCCTCCCGTACTTGCCTTGACCGGGGATGGAACCCATAATCTAGGTGTGTGCCCTGATGGGGAATCAAACCAGCAGCCTTTTGGTGTACTGGACACCTGTCCAACCAACTGAGCCCCCTGGCCAGAGCTTCCACCTCTTTCAACCCCCATTTCGGACCGAGAGGTGGGACTGTGTTTGGTGACTGTCTGGGTCTAGGAGATTGAATGTATGTTGAAAGTGCTTTTGACCTTTGAAATGGTATTTCCTTGGTGACGGTAACAGCTGAGTAAAAGTGGCCCGGGATAAAGGGGGCGGGAGAGGGTACAGATAGCCGGTTTGTTGGGGTGGCAGAATGGGGAATGATTTGCCCTCTTCCTTTTTACCTTTTCCGAGTTGCTGAGTCACTAATTTTTCATTACTGGAAAGTTGTGAGAAATACAGACATGTGTATACAGGCTCCCTTTCTTTTAGTTCAGAGAAGTGGTGCTGACAGCCAAGGCTGGACAGCTGTTTCATCTACACGGGGGTGAGGCTTAGAAAATAAAAGTGGAATTACTTAACATTGTTTCGAGTATTAGTCATTGTCGTTAAAAGGGAAGTCATGCCTATAACTGGGGGGACAGAGCAGTCACTGCGGGTGATGTAAACGTGTGTCATTATATATATAATTAATAGCCAATATTAATACCAATGAGGCAGATTCAATGAACCCAAGTATTCAGAAATCTGTATTTTTCCTTTAAACTAATAATGTTCATTTAAAAATTGTAATGTAAAAAAGATTTCACTCACAATAACAAAATACTAGACAATTTAAGGAAATTTTCAGAAAACAACGTGCAGGGACTCAAAGTGAAAAAAATTAGTAATTCTATAAAGGACATAAAAGATGACCTGTTCTTGGGTAGAAAGATTTGTCATTAAAAATATGTCGATTCTTCCTAAATTATCTGTAAATTCAATGCAGTTCCAGGCCACTTACTGGTGAGTTTCTTCTTTTATTTTTTAGTTTAAAAAACACAATTATTCTAAAGTTTATCTATATGGCTATACATATTGGGAGATGGCTAGGAAATGTGTGTGTTTTGCCAGTGTCTATAAAATTTACTCTAAAATTTACATGCAATAAAATGTACCTTTTTGGTGTAGAGTTCTTTATGTTTTGACAAATGCACACTTGTGTAACTGCCAGCATGTCGGGATGTGTTCCTACCCCTCTCCCCAATTCCCTGTGCAGCCCCTCAGTAGTCAGACCCTTCCCCCACCCCTAATCCAAGGAAACCGTGGACCTCTTCTCTCTCCCTCCAGGCCTGCTACTTCAAGGATATCCTATAGATGGAATCATACAGCATGTAATCTCTGTGTCTGTCTTCTTTCCCTTAACTTAATGCATTTGAGATTCATCCGTGATATGTGTAATCAATAGTTTTTTTTCCTATTTATTGCTGAGTAATAGTCCCTTGCATGGAAATATTCCACTTACCACAGTGCATGGAAATGCACCGTGTACTGTACCGTGGTATGGAAACGGACACACCACAGATTATCTAGCCACCCACTGGAGGACATCACGGCTTTGGATTTCTAGCAATCATGAACAAAGCCACTATGAATTCTGTGTATGGCTTTTTGGAAGGACATAGGTTTTGATCTTGTAGGCTGCATACCTGCTCTATTCCTTCATTAGGGGAAAGCATGCAGTTTTTCAACATTAAGTATAAAGTTGGGTGTAGGTTTTTGTAGGTGTTGTTTATCCGGTTACAGAAGTTCCCTAATATTCTTAATTTGCTGAGTTTTTCTTTTTCTTTTTGAAATCATGAATAGATGCCAGGTTTAGCCTTTTTTTGCATCTATAGAGACAGTAATGTGGTTTTCATTTTTTAGTTTGTTAATACAGTGCGTTGTATTAGTTGATTTTCCAATGTTTATTTAATTTAGGACTCCCGAGATAAACTCTGCTTGGTGATGGTGTATTTTCCTTACTGCTGAGTGTGGTTTGCCAATAAATATTTTGATGAGGACTTTTGCACCTATCGTCATGAGGGATGTTGATCTACAGTTTTCTTTTCTCATGCAGTATTTCTCTGGTTTGGGCATCGGGTAATGCTGACTGCATAGAATGACTTGGAGTGTGTTCTCTCATCTTTTATTTTCTGGAAGAGTCTGTGTGGAATTGGTATTATTCCTTTATTAAATGCTTGGGTTTCTTTCTTGGAGCGGTTTTTAAAACCACAAACCCACTTTAATAGATATGAGACTGGATTATCTGTTTTTCTTGAGTGAGTTTTGGTAGTTTGTGTCCTTAAAAGAATTGATCAACTTCATCCCAGTAGTCAAATTTAACATAGAGTTACTTATAATACTGCTTTGTTCTCCTTTTAATGTATCTGGGACCTGCAGGTGATTTTTGTCTTCCCTCTCTTCTTCTTGGCCAGTCTGGCTAGAGGTTTATTGATTTTCTTGATCTTTTCAAGGAACCAGCTTTTGGTTTTATTGATATGATCTAGTGTTTTTGTTCTTAATTGGTCCTTGTTTCCATCTTTATTAGTTCCTTTCTTTCTCTCTTTTGCTTTGGGCTTAACTTATCTTCTCTTTTCTCCCCCACCCAGTTTCTTGGGCAGAATCTTAGATTATTTATTTGAAAACTATTTTTTTTTTCTAAAACAAGCGTTTAATGCCTCCCAACTTCCCTCTGGGCACTGCTTTACTGGCATCGGACACATTTTGATAACTTGTATTTTCATTTTCATTCCATTAAATATTTTATAATTTCCCTTGTGACTTACTTTTGCACCCAGGGATTATTTAGAAGTATGTTGTTTAATTCCCAAACATTTGGGGGATTTTCTAACTACGTTTCTGTTGTTAACTTGTAGTTGAATTCAGTTAAGGTCAGGGAGCATAGTTTGGATGATTTCAATTATTTTAAGCTTGTTAAGGTTTATTATGTGACTCAGAATATTGTCTATCATGAGGAAAGTCCATGTATGCGTGAAGGAAAACTGCATTCGGGTGTTCTTGGAGAGTTCTAGAAATGTTGGTTAGGTTAAGTTGGTGGCCAGTGTTGTTCAGGTCCTTTAGATTCTTGATGATTTTCTGCGTACCTGTTTTATTAACTACTCAGGGAGGAGTGTTAAGGACTCCAAGCACAATTGTAGAACGTATTTCTCTTTTCATTTCTATTATTTGTGGTGCGTTCAGCCTCTCTGTTGTCGGAGCTCACACGCTTCGGACTGCCGCACCCTCTGGGGAACTCCTCTGTTTTCGTCACGCGTCATTCCCCTTTATTCTCGGTGATTTTCTTCGTCCTGTTGCTATTCTGTGTGATAGTAGCATAGCCACTCACATTTTCTTTTTTTGAAAATAAACAGCTTTATTGAGTCATAATTCACCTACCCTAAAATTTATTTGAAGTGTACAATGTTATGCTTTTTAGTATATTCACAGCATGTAGGAACATCATAGTTCGTGCCCCTGAGAGAAATTCTGTGCCCATTAGCCATCAGTACCCACTCCCCACTCTCCTCCTGCCCTCCCCTAAGGTCTCAGCGGCCACCAGTCCACTTTCTGTTTCTGTAGTTCTTTTATTTTTGACGCTTCATTTCATGTAAGTGAAATGTTTCAATTTGTGGTCTTTGTGACTGACTGATTTATTTATTTTTCCTTAGCGTAATGTTTTCAAGAGTCATCCATGGTGTAGCCTGAATCAGTACTCCATTCATTTGTATGTCCAAACAATATTCCATTCTGTGGACATGGCGTATTTAATTTATTCATGTATCAGCTGGTGCACGTTTGGGTTGTCACCGCTGTTAGGGACATTCATGTCCAGATTTTTGTGTGTACATAGCCTTTAATTTCCTTTGGTTGTGTGCTTACAAATGAAGTTGCTTGGTCATGTGATAACCCTGTGCTCAACTTGTAGATTTTTCAAAAAATGAGTGTTTTTAGGATATGTCTTTTTTCATGCTTTAACTTTCAACCTATTTATGTCATTATATTTGAAGTAGATTTTTTTTTTGTAAATAGCATATAGTTGGGTATTTTAAAAATCCAATCTGACAATCTCTGTCTTTTAATCCATTTGCTTGACTATTCATGTTTAATGTAAATTTCACTCAGTGTAATTATTGATAGGGTTGAATTGAAGTCTACTAGTTTATTATTTGTTTTCTGTTTGTTTCTCTGTCTTTCATTTCTCTTTCTTCTTTTCTGGATTCTTTTGGATTATTTGAATATTTTAGTATTCCATATTAATTTATTTATTGGCTTTTGATTATATTTCTTTGTATCATTTGTAAGTGACAAGGGTCACAATATACACACCTACTTAGGGTTTTCCACAGTCTACTTTGGATTAATATTTTACTGGTTCAAGTAAAATACAGAAAACTTATGATCATAGATATTTCTGAAATTGTCCCCTCTATGCTTTACTTGTCAGAAGTGTTATATCTTCGTATACCAAAAACCCATCACAAAATGTTACAATTTTTCCTTTCAATGGTCATTCATAGTTTACAGAACTGAAGAAGAATAATTTATTGTATTTACCATTTCTGTTGCTCCTCCTTTATTTCTGAAGTTTCACGTTTACCTCTGTTACCATTTTTCTTCTACCTGAACACCTTTCTTAGTATTTCTTTTACAGAAGGTCTACTGGCAGTGACACCTAGTTCTGCTTCATCTGAGAATGCCTTTATTTCACTTTTATTTCTGAAGGATATTTTTATAGTGTTTGGAATTATGGATTATAGTTCTTTTCTTTCAGTGCTTAAAAAATGTTGCTCCTCTATCTTCTGGCCTCCAGGGTTTCTGATGAGAAATCTCCAGTCTTTCAGCTCACTGGTCTGCTATATGGAAGGTGTGCCTTTTCTCTGGCTGCTTCCAGTAATTTTTCCTTTGTGTCTGGTTTTCAGCACCATGATTATGATATGTCAGGGTATGGATTTCTTTGGGTTTATTGTCTTTAAAAATTTTGTACTTTTTCAATCCATAAATTTATGCCTTTTACCAAATTTGGGAAGTTTTCAGCCATTATTTCCTTTTTCTTTTGAAATTACTTTATTGTTGTCCAATTACAGTTGTCTGCATTTTCTCCCCCCCCCCACTCCAGCCAAACCCACCTCCCTCCCTTGCTTCCACCCTCCCCCTTGGTTTTGTCTGTGTGTCCTTTATAGTAGTTCCTGAAAACCCTTCTCCCCACTGTCCCCTCCCCCCTCCCCTCTGGCTATTGTTAGATTGCTCTTAATTTCAATGTCTCTGGTTATATTTTGTATGTTTTTTTCTTTTGTTGACTGTGTTTCAGTTAAAGGTGAGATCATTTGTCTCTCACAGCCCGACTTATTTCACTTAGCATAATGTTCTCCAGTTCCATCCATGCTATCGCAAAGGGTAGGAGCTCCTTCTTTCTCTGCTGCATAGTATTCCATTGTGTAAATGTATCCCAGTTTTTTTGATCCACACATTTACTGATAGGCACTTAGGTTGCTTCCAGCACTTGGCTATTGTAAATTCTGCTGCTAAGAACATTGGGGTGCATAGGTTCTTTTGGATTGGTGTTTCAGGGCTCTTAGGGTATAGTCCCAGCAGTGGGATTGCTGGGTCAAAAGGCAGTTCCATTTTTAGTTTTATGAGGAAATTCCATACTGTTTTCCACCGTGGCTGCACCAGTCTGCATTCCCACCAACAGTGTACTAGGGTTCCCTTATTTCCACAACCTCTCCAACACTGGTTTGTTGATTTCTTTATGTTGACCATTCTGACTGGTATGAGGTGGTATCTCATTGTGGTTTTAATTTGCATCTCTCTGATGGCTAGTGTTGCTGAACATCTTTTCATGTGTCTCTGGGCCCTCTGTATGTCCCCCTTGGAGAAGTGTCTGTTCAAGCCTTTTGGCCATTTTTTAATTGGGTTTTTTGTCCTCTTGGAGTGGAGTTGTGTGAGTTCTTTATATGTTTTGGAGATCAAACCTTTGTCTGAGGTATCATTGGCAAATATGTTTTCCCATATAGTTGGTTCTCTTTTCATTTTGCTGCTGTTTTCTTTAGCCATGCAGAAGCTTTTTAATTTAATGAGGTCCCATTTGTTTATTCTTTCCTTAATGTCCCCTTGCTTTAGGGGACATATCTGTGAAGATGTTGCTGCATGGAATGTCTGAGATTTTCCTGCCGATGTTCTCCTCTGGGACTTTTATCGTGTCACGGCTTATAGTTAAGTCTTTTATCCACCTTGAATTTATTTTTGTGTATGGTATGAGTTGGTGATAGTTTCTTTCTTTTCTTTTCTTTTTTTTGCAGGTAGCTGTCCAGATCTCCCAACACCATTTGTTGAACAGGCTATTTTTGCTCCATTTTATGCTTCTTCCCCCTTTACGGTCAAATGTTAATTAACCATGGAGACTTGGGTTTATTTCTGGGCATTCTGTTCTGTTTCATTGGTCTATGTGTCTGTTTTTATGCCAGTACCAGGCTCAGCCATTATTTCTTTGAGGGATTTTTCTGCACCAATTTCTTTTTCCTACCCTTCTGGGACTCCAGTGACATGAATGCTAGAATTTTCAATATTGTCCCATGGGCCTCTGAGGCTCAGGTCATTTTTTAAAAGTCTTTTTTTTTTCTCTCTCTCTGCTGCTCAATTTAGATACTTCCTATTGATCTATTTTAAAGCTCACTGCTTCACCTGTCACCCAGTCTGCTATTGAGCTGTGATTTTTTAATTTCTGTTATTGAAATTTGTAGCTTTCAAATTTTATATGATTCTTGTTTGTTGGTAATTACTGAACTTATTTAATGCCATAAGTAATGGCTTGACTAAAAAGCATGAAACAAAATACAGAGTACATTCTAAGTAGCATTTTTGTAATTATAATTGATTTATCTGGAACATATCTCAATTTGTTTAGCTTAGGGTTTCAGGAAAAAGAGTGGACCACTGAGCCATAATAAATGCCAGGAAAAATAATATATATTTTTTCTTTTTTTTCTGTTCTTCTCCTTTGTTATTCAAAAAGTGCTACCGTTGAGAGAAAAAAACAATCTGATGGAGTTCTAATACATGATCCTTCTTTATGGATTCTATTTGTTTTCGGGGAACTCCTATGTTTACTAGGTTCTGTGAATTTGCCCTTGCGTCATGGACCATGGCTCAAATGACTGCTTTGAAGGCTGCGATGATTTCAACATATGGATCATCTTGGGTGGGTCTGAGAGTTGTTGAGCTTTTGTTGATTTTTTGTAATCAGTTAATTTTGGATTAATCCAAGTAATTTTGGATTGCATCCTGGACATCTGGAATATTATGTTATGAAACCCTGGCTTCTGCTATATTCCTCTAGAGAACATTTCTTTCTCTGTTTTAGCAGGTTATCAGTCTGGTTAAGGTTGGGCTTCAAAGCACTGACTTGCCTTTTGCAGATGGTGGTTCCAAAGGCTGTTTGGTTTCCAAAGCCTCTGCACTATCCATTGGGTCACTCCATGTGCACGCTACCCAGCGGCCAGTCTGGGACATGAGTGTTGGGCTACACGGTAGTTCAGTTCTCAGAACCTTTGCTTTCTGCCTGTAGGTCAATTATACACACGTGCAACTTGGAGGTGAACCAAAGAGTTTACCTGCAGATTCAAGAGATCTCTTTTCCAGCTCCTGCCTCTCTGGAGGGCCCCTTTCCCAGCCACTCTGGCTGGAAAGACAGGGTTTTATTCTCCCAAGATGGTTGCACAATTCTTGCAGCTGGATCTGACTCGGGGAGAAGCAACGAGAGAAAAGAGGGAGAAATAACGAGAAGTCCCCCACAGTGCTTGGATGGCCGCCTCCTTTCCTGGTCCCTCTGGTCATAACAAAGGGGCTCCCTCTCAGCTTGGGGTATTTTGATCCCCCACTGCCCCTGGCACCACCATGGGAGAGCAGCTCTGTGACGGGTTTGCTCTGGGGCAGGGCCAGGACAGTGAGGAGAAAAGAGAAGAGGGGAGTTCCCCCACTTTCTGTCTTTCAGAAGCCTCCCCACCCCCAGCCCCTTCTCAGTCCTCTGGCCGGAAAGAGTTTCTCTTGGGGCTTTTGCTGTTCACACCCCCATGCTGTTGCGGGATTCAGCCTTTCTTACAGTGAGGTCTGGAAATAAGGAGGAAAAAATCTCAGAGCACATTGTCTTAACAGCTGTTATTTGAATTTTTATTTCCTTCCTGAATCCACCTGCTATTATTGACTTTTCAAAGTTCTCTCATATAGGGAAGAGGTTACAGGACTGGAAGAAACAGGGGAAGGAGTTGAGAAATACAGATTGGTAGTTACAAAACAGTCACGGGGATGTCAAATACAGCACAGGGAATATAGTCAGTAGTATTGTAATAACTAAATATGGTACCAGGTGAGTACTGGAAATTTCAGGGAGGGGGAACCCCTTTGTGAAGCATATGATTGTCTAACCACTATGCTGTATGCCTGAAACCACTGTAAAATAAATATTGAAAGTAAATTGTAATTGAAAAAACAAGGTTTTCACATAGTTGCTTCATGCACTGTTCAGGGTTTGGTCGTAGTCAGGGAGAGAGAGGGTGGAATGTGTTTGCACCAGCAGGTTGGAGCCTAAGTCCCAGGAAATGTGTCTAAAGCCACAATAATCCAAGTCATGTTGATAACAAGGCAGGAACAGAGAGGCAGACTGAGGAGAAAGAAAGAATGCAGAAATAACCTTATGTATCACATGAGAACCATTAGGAGAAGCATTTTAAGTTGGTGGGAAAACTAAGATGTGGCGGCAATTCACTGGCCATTTGGGATGATAAGTGGGATCTATACCCTGCTTCTTATATCAGAATAACTTTGGGAGAGAATGAAATGTTTATATGTAAAACAAATCATAGAACTAGTAAAGGGAAATTTCAGTGAATGCTTTATATTGGGGTGGAGTAGTCTTTTATGAAACTGACATGAAGTCTAGAAGTACTAAAGAGAAGATTGATAGATTTGATTTCCTAAAAATAAAAAAGTTCTGAACAGTAGCTCTGGCTGGTGTGGCTCAGTGGATTGAGCGCCAGCCTGTGAACCAAAGGGTTGTGGTTTGATTCCCAGTCAGGGCACATGTCTGGGTTGTGGGCAGGGTCCCTGCTGGGGGGCGTGCGAGAGACATCCACACACTGATGTGTCTCCCTCTCTCCCTGCCTTCTCCTCTCTCTAAAAATAAATAAATAAAATCCTTACCAAAAAAAGCTCTGTACAGTAAAACAAAACAAAATGCCATTAACAAGGTTAAAAATGACAACCTGAGAAAGCATGCTTTCACATATGACAGACAAAAAATGAAGGTCTATTTTAATAATGTGTAAAATAATAAAGAGAAAGATAAATACTCTAATCATGAGCAAAGGATGTAAGCAGGGAGTTGAAATACAAATAAATAATATGACTTGCAATTACAGTGTATGAAAGGCATGCTCAACCTCACTCCTACTCAGGGAAATCAAACAGCAACAGCAAGATGCCTTTTGTTTATTAGATTGGCCAATAGGGGAGCCGCATGGCGATGCTGGAGTTGGTGAGAGTGCAGAATGAGGGGGCACACTCACGCAGTGTGGGGAGAGCGTAAGAGTTCCGCAACCTTTCTCGAGGGCAATTTAGGAAAGTGCTCTAAAAACTTCAAGTGCATTTTCTTTGACAGAGTAATCCTAGATCTGGAAATTTATGCTAGGGGTGGTCACCTGGACAAATTCATCAAGTTATATAGGCTAGAATGATCATCACCACATTGCTTAGTGTAGGAAAAAATTGGAAGCAGCTAAAATGTGTAACATTAGGGGGCTGATTAAATAAACTATGGTTTATCCTCACACTGGGATATTAATCAGCCTTTAAAAAGTATATATATCCACCCTGGCTGGGTAGCTCAGTTAGAGCATCATCCCAATATACCAAGGCTGTGGGTTTGATTCCTGGTCAGGGCACATAAAAGAGTCAACCAATAAACACATAAAAATGTGGAACAACAAATCAATGTTTCTCTCTCTCTGTCAAAAATCAATAAATAAAAAAGTAAAAGTATATATCCATACATATGTGGAATGATCCCCTCAACATCTTGCTGAGTAAAAAAAGAGCAAATATAATCATTTTATTTATGTAAATTTAATCTATATTTATCTATTTATCTCTCCATCATTCATTCATCCATCCATCCATCCATCCATCCATTATCTATCTATCTATCTATCCATCTATCCTCTTCTTACCTACCTACCTACTTACCTAGCTATCTAGCTCTCTATTTAGTTATCTGTCATTTACCTACCTCTCTAGTCTACCCAGCTAATCCACCTATCTGCATTTATTACAACAGCAAGAGATTTGGAAAATGGTGACAAAATGTTGATGGTGTTTATATTGAGTATTTAAATTTCAGGGAAATTTTATTTTTCTACATTGTGGAGATTTCCTACAAGTATGCTTCATCTTTATAAAAATGAAAGCCAATTTTAATAGAAGGTAACCCTAAAATAAATCAAAGCAATGAAGAGCAGGCAAACAAAGGAATAAGTAAATAGAAACAAGCAATATAAATGGAATTACATGGAAATTGATTTTTATGTTCTGTCTCAACTCCTCAATTTTTTTTTTTTATAGAAACCACCAACCTTTATTGCTCCAACAGAAGGGAGATAAATTTACCTCCAAATTTATTTATTTATTTCTGCACAAGTTCCAGGAAATAGCTATTTCTTTTCTCCCCTTATCCCACATTCCTCGGTTAGCTGCTGATTAAACATTTCAGAATTGGAAAGTGTATTTTTTTAAATAAGGTTAACATTTGCCATTTTGAGGAGTACATCTAATCTGTTTTTTCCTGTTGCTGAAGATGATTTAATTTTTTGTGGTGAAATATACACAACATAAAATGTAACACTTGAAGCGTTTTTAAGTGCGTAGTTGAAGTTGAGTGGCATCAAACACATTCACGCTGCTGTGCAGCCATCACTGCCATTGGCCCCCAGAAGTTTTCCATCTTCCTGAATGAAACTCTCTTGCCATCAAACACTGAGATACATGCACCCAAAGGAGGCCATGTGAAATGCTGGCAGGGAGGGCAGGGAGAAACTTCAATAAAAATTGAACGTACACAGGCTTGACGGCAGAGCCATAACTTGTACACAAACAATTTTGGCTTCTCCAGTGCAGGGTAAACCAATAACTTGCCTGTCACGATCCCGGGAACTTGAGCAGAGCACTTTGTCTTTTCCCAACCCACAGTCACCCTGGTCTGGTCGTGTGACTCAGAAGGAAGCGTCCTCCTGGGTCACATGCAGCCGATCCTAGGATGTGCAGGAAGGAGCCCAGTTCCTTGCTGGAGCCACAGTCCATGTCAGCGAGGTCACTCAGCATCTTTGGAGCAAAATTTTTGAGAAGTAACAAGGAGTGTCACATGTTATAACCCCAACTGTATAGAGCAGATTTCAAAACATGACCCCGAGATTCCCCCACCAACACCATCCAACCTCCCCCGGCTTGCAGCCCCGAGAACAATCATAGCAGTCGGTCCACTGGGAGGTGGCTTTTGCATTCTTCATGATAGCCACAGTGGTTATAATGACAGTTTTTCTAAGGGAGGAATTTGGAACCAGCATCCCCAACACAATACGTACTGAAGTATAAATGAATTAAAGTTTTCTAAGAGGGGGTGAAAATTGAATATAAACGGAAGTGAGACACTGGAAGATTGTAAAACACGACAGGATGTCTTGGGATTAGTAGACAGGCCAAACTGAATGCATAGTGAGTGATTATGAGGGACTAGGCCATATCCTTATATTGTCGCTTGTAGAATAGTTGCAAATATCTCTCAGTGTCTCCTGGTGTTGAGGATGACCCCTAGCCCCCAGTCACTCCTGGACAATCGGAGGGACTGTGTCCTGTTTCTACACCTGCAGGGGCATGGGCCCACGAGCCTCTGTTTCTACTGCGTGCTCACAGTAGCACGGAGATGTAGCCTGTGCCCAGCCTGGGCAGGCTCCACTGCGGGTTTGTGTTGGGTGACTGGAAGGGTCTTGGTTTGGATTTATTAACACATGAAGATAACTGATATGTTGCGCCTCCATTAATAATTCAAATGCTTAGGGTGTATAAAAGGCATTTATAAAAGTTGATCATGTTGTATGGATTGTAACCTTTCTTTTCTTATAAGATGTCCTTAGATATCATGGGGAAGGGGACCAAGAATCCCAAAATTTCACTAATGATTGCTTTATCATTCACTGAAAAGACCCAGTTTCCTGGGACTATCAGAGCCAGTTCCTAGAGCATAATTTGAAGGGCGATAAAAGGTGTCTCACTGCCCCTAAACTGATCAGCTTGTGGTCTTGTCCCCATCCTCAGCCATTTGTTTCGTTTAAGGCACTAGAGGTGTCCCAACAATGTGAACAATGCAAACGTGTGTTGCTGTTTGGGAGGGTGACCTGCTAAGCAGTAAGAGAGAGGGCTTTGGGCTCTCATGGCCCTGGGCTCTCATCCGGCTTTGCCACTTCCCTCATGTGTGACACTGGACTACTTACTTTCCTCTGCAAAATCTCAGTTTTCTTCTCTGAAGTTCAGGGTGGCACTGGCCTCACAGGGTTGCTGTCAGGATTAGATAAGACAGTGATCAGCACCATCCAGTTGAAATACAACACGATCCACAGGCTTCATTTTAAATTTTCTAGCAGCCACATTAAAAAGGAACAGGTGAAATTAATTTTAATATATTTCTTTTACCCCACTAGACTTATAAAATTACCAGTTCAACATGTGATAAATACAAAAAGTATTAATGAGATGGTTTATGTTTCTTCTTTTACCCTTATGTAACAAGTTGCCACAAACTCAGTGGCTTCAAATAGCACCCATTTGTCATCTCACAAGTTTTGGCCCAGCAGTCCATGTGTACTCAACCAGGCTTTCTGCTCAGGGTCTCGCTGGCTGCGATAAAGGTGTGGCAAGGCTTCTCTCTCTCTCTCTCTCTCTCTCTCTCTCTCTCTCTCACTCAAATAACATAAATTTATTCTCTCCCAGTTCCAGGGAGCAAAACTCCAAAGTTAAAATGTCAGTAGGGCCATGCTGCCTACTAAGGCTTCCCGGCAATATGCTCACTCAGGTCATCGGCAGAATTCAGATCCTTGAGGTTGTAGGACTGAGTTTCCTCATTTCCGTGATGGATGTCACCCAGGGACCAGTCTTTGCTCTTAGAGGCCCCCCACAGTCCTCCTCATGCTTTGACTCTCTGACTTTCCTGTTTGCTACCAGCTGGAGAAAACTGCTGTATAAGGGCTCATGTGATTAGATTAGATGTACCCAGATAATCTTCTTTGTAATTGACTCAAAGTCAACTGGTGAGTAACCTAAATTGCATCTGCAAAATCCCTTTTTCCATGTAACATAACATAACCAGGGCAAGACATCTCATTGCCTTCAGAGTCGCAGGAATTAGGGTGGGAAATCTTGGGTTGTTACTACAAGTAGAGGTGGATGGAGGCATTAGGCTCAGTCTGTGGCAGACTCTCTTGCCTGCCTCATCTGGATGTCACAGTAAAGTTTAGAGGGCCATCTGAGGACAGGGATCTCTGGACTGAGGGTTGGGAAAATGCTGACGGGGTGACGGCATTTGTAGATCCCACACTTCCATTTGATCGAGTGCTGGTTCTGGCAGTTCCTCCTGTGCATTCTCTTTTTTTCTCTGAGCCAATGATGATCTTTCCAAGTATTTGACCAAGGCTAACTGGTGACTGGTCCCCCTGCTAAGTACTTAGGTCAGAGGACCCTGGGATCTAATGCTAACACTTTTCGTCCTTTGCGGTTTCTGAGATTGAGTGCCATGGCAATTAGAGCAAGATTACTTTGAATGTTTTGGAAGCAAAAACAGTGTTTGTGAAAAGGCTGGTCATCTTGTCTTTTTTCCCCGATTATGAGGATTGGACCCCGTTGTGGGGAGAGGAATGCTGACCCACAGAGGCGGTGCAGGCTCACTCTGGGCGTGGCTCGAAGGAGCAGATCCCGGCTGCTGGGCCACCCAGGCCCCTCGAACAGCCTGGAGACAGTGCCTACACCCCGGAATAAATGCGGCGTGATACTCCTGCGCCTTTTACACACAAGCTACCTAGAAGACTCTACCAGAAATGTTTTGTATTTCTTTATCCCTGTTCAATGCCAGGGATCTTTTAAAAGTTTGGGGCTTTACACTTCATGTCAGGCACTTGGCACTGACACCAGACATTGTGTTATTGTCTGAATTTCCTGGGAAAGCAGCTGCAGGACACTACTGTGTCTATGGCAGAATGCACAAATGGCCGTGAGTGACAGATGGCCTCTCCCTGGCCAGATACCTGGCTAGATACATGGGAAGTGGCTAGGTACAGGGAAGTCACTAAATTAGCAGGGTTTTTGGGATGTCGTCTGTTATCAGATAGGGACAAGCACCAAGAAACCCTTCAGTGGGAGCGCTAGAAGTTTCTCCTAGCTCTTCACTGGGGCCAATAGTTTCATTTTCAGTCCTATACATTTCATTATAAGCATTTCATAAGTATCATTCTTGACAAAGGGCCCATTAACCTTACCAGATTGGCAAAGAAGTCTGCCAAAGGAGTTTTTGTGGCTACTGTAGCACATTGCCAAAACTGGGAGGGGGGTGCTTAAAACAACAGAAAGTGACCTTTCCCAGTTCTGGAGGCCAGAAGTCTGAAATCAAGGTGTCAGCAGTCTCCAAAGGAAAACCCATCCCGAGCCCCACTCCCAGCTCCTGGTGGGTGCCGGCAACCTTGGGTGCTCCTCTGCTCAGGGCTGCATCACTCCCGTCTGGGCCTCTGGCTGCACGTGACCTTCCCCTTGCGTGCCTGTGTCCTCTTCTTACAAGGCTAGCCTGAATCCTGGGTGGTCTCCTCTTGAGATTCTTAACTTAATGACATCTCCAAAGGCCCCTTTTCCAAACAAGTTGCAGTCACAGGTCCTGGGGGTTTAGGACATGGAGCTATCTCTTTGGAGGGCCACCATCCAAACCCCCACGGAGATCATGACACAAAAAAGCTTAAGCAACACCCCCATCCCCCCACCCCCGTGACCTTCTTGGAGAGTGACTGATCTTTCCTGTCAAAAGTCTCACTTTTTCATGATTTTTTTTTTTGCTGCTGTAATGTACTTACATTCCTGACTTGCAAATTGAAAATAATGTTTCATCTCCCACCCTCTAAAAAGCTTCTGAACGGGATTAGGTTATGGTGAAGATTGACAAGTACATCTTTTTTAAGTTCGCAAGAATCAGCTAGGCAGGAAACCACTGAATGGAGATGACTTAGACGCTCTCCCCTGTGCAACGCTGCAGGCGACACTTGCCAAGTGCTCTGGGGCAGGAGGAAACTCCCACAGTGCTTGGGGTGATGCTTCTCCGCTTTGGGGTCATGTTTCACATAATTCAGTCTCAGGGTTGACACCCACAGGCCTCGCCCCCTGCCACTTCTCCTGAGACACTGGAAGCCGCTGCTGGGTCAGCTGGCGAGAGGCCCGCAGTTGAGAGACCACTCTCACCCACGTGACTTCATGTGGCTGAGACGCCTGTTCCCCTCCCGCTCACATGGTCAGGTTCTCGGCTCTGCAGGCCTCCACTTAAATGTCAGCTCCTCCACGCGGTCCAACCACTCTTTCTGCCCTGAGGTCTGTCGTATTTTTCTCTCCTCTTGTTCCTTCTTTCTGCTTTACAGATGGTATTGAAATAGCACGGAGACAGGCAACCTCAGTGCCTTTGGATGACATAATTTT
This sequence comes from Tonatia bakeri, assembly GCA_004024845.1. NCBI lineage: Eukaryota > Metazoa > Chordata > Mammalia > Chiroptera > Phyllostomidae > Tonatia > Tonatia bakeri. Next base: position 81,453 of record PVIA01002615.1, on the reverse strand, counting down.
CAATTTCCTCCCGTCTAAACCAAAACAGAGAAGTAGAAAACCTTGGGTGAAAACAGTAGTTCAATAATTAGTATACATGTAGAGTAAAACTTTTGTTAGTTTAAGTCAATTATAATTTTTCTGAAATAGCACAGCAGCTAAAAATTGACATTATACCCTGCACAAAATGTTTCTATCCCCAGACCCACTGCAGCTCTTTTGAGCTTGGCTTTCTTCATTGTTTCTTACTGAGTTAGAATTCACAAGCCATAAAATGCACCATTTAAAAGTGTACATTTCAGTGGATTTTAGTACTTTTACAAGGTTGACCCAAGTGATATTTGGGATGCTGGGCTACTGTAGAGGCAGAGTTAACAATTTTTTTCCCAGTATTGGATCTGTGTAATGTTTTTTAAGGTACACAACACTGAAACCACACTTTAAACAAATTGAGGATATGAAAAATTAATATTTTCTGCACAGAATGCGTTATGAGTCCGCAGAGGCTCGGAGTTCGGAGTCCTCCGTGCCAGGGATGAGACAGTGGATGAGGCACTGCCAAGCTGGACGACACAGGAAGCTGTGAGCCAGGGAAGGAGAAGTGCTTCTTTGGAAACCCCCAGGTTCATGGTCAGGGACACCAATTACCCACGGAAAACTTTTCTGAATGACATAATAAATTCTTTTATCCGCCGCCACACGGAGAGGCAGATGCCCGCAGTGACTCCGTGCTCCACTGTCTTCCTAAGCCACGCCTCCATCTGTGTCTCCGCCCCACCCAGGAGCTCGCCCTGCACATTATCCAAGTTCTGACTGAGGAAGCCCTTCTCAGACTGGCTCCCATCCTTCTCAGTGTGTACCTTACTCTCCTGTCTGTAACCTGGATCCTCGCCCCCTGTGACTGCTGCTGTCCCCTGGCATGCTCAACATGTCCACGATTACACTGCTCCTTTGTGCCCCAGGCACCACGGATTCCAAGAAATAAAACCAGGCTTTCCATCCTCCTGGGGTCTCTGGCATGATTTCTTTTCTTCTTTGGGTCTTTTCTTCCTCTACCTGTGAAAAGCCTTTCTCAATCTTTCAGGTCCATTTCAAATGCTCTTTCCTCCAGGAAGTTTTTTCTGATTTTTCCAGTTCGGGGTGAACTCAACCCAGGGGGTTAAGTCCCACTTTCTACACAGTGGGGAACCCAGGTGTTTCCCCTCTCTTCCATGCCTGGTTCCTGGACTCTCATGTATGCTGGTTTCTGCATGTCTACAGTGGGGTGCTGGGATTCAGCCTGCCTACCTGCCAGACAGACCAGAAGCTCCAGCAAGACGCCTACAGGAAGCAGCTTCACAGGCTTTTTGGAAGTGCACCTGCCCCATGCCTTGTCATCTTGCCCACTGGGTTCCCTCCACTCTGTCCCTGCATGGACCCTTGTAACCACATGCTCGGCCTTGAAGGACAGCGATGTGTGATCTACCCCAGTAGCCAGGCTCGATCTAGACTTCTCAGAAAGAAGGCATGGTTCCTCCGCTTTCTTCCTCTGGGCCATTCGCCATATACCACGTGTGTAGTTAGGTTGAAAGTCTGTCTTGGCTCAAGGACCAACGAAGACTTTTCCCCTCATTCTAGATGTGTCCATCGCAATATCTCTGTGTGTGTCTGTGTGAACCCCTTGATTCTTGCCCAGGCGTTTTGTTTCTCTTTTCTACCTGGTTCTCATCTCTCTTTGTCCCTCCACTGATTTCTGCTTTTTGTGGAAGCTATTCTGTGTTCTTGCCCTTGCTCCCAGGCACACTCCTGTCTGTGCACTGTGTTTCCTGGGGTGCACCTGCCGGGGTGCCCCGGCTCCGGGCTTTCTACAGTCATCCGGTCTGAATTCTAATTCCTGCACCCGCCTTTTCTGGGCCCTGGGCCTTGGCAGCCAGGCTTCCAATGTTTCTGGACACCACCTCGAGGAGCTTGCTGCCAGCCTCCACGCTCACTCCGTGTGTGTTCGTGTGCGCACCTCAAGGCGACAGTATACACCAACACATTCTTTCACGAGCTGTTACATTTTGAAGCATAAATACAAGAAAATAATGAACATCCTCCTCCAGTTCTGTCAATCTGAACATGATGAGATATTCACCTAGGATTGTTTTTATTGTATAAAACAGCAGATTCAGCCAGGCTGTTGCTCTCTTCTCACAGGTGGCTCTCGTTTCACTCCCCCCTCACAGGTAACAGCTCCCACGAACTAAGACCGAATCATTCTGTGCCCTTTTCCATGTTCTTTCCACACACGTGCGACTCCATCAACAACACATAATTCCATTGTGCATGTTTTCACACTTGATCTAAATGACATGATATTTGCATGTATTTAGTTTGCAACTTGTGGTTTTGATTCAGAACTGTATTTGATGCTTTATTGTGTGAACTGCAGTGTAGTATTCTCTTGTGCTCATGTGTCACATTTTAGCCGAGCGCCTGGTGATGCACCTGTAGGGCGCGTCCATGTCCTCACCGTAACGGACGTGCCCATGTATTTATCCTGCGTCTTACTGAGCACGTGTGTGAGAGCGTCTCCGAGGTCTTTGCCTAGAAGTGGAATTCTTGACTCGTCGAGTTGCCCTTCTCAGACATTCCCAGGGTTTTTGACGAGGTGATGGCAACTTCACTCCGCCAGCGTATTGGAATCTCCCTGCTCTTTCCTTCCCTGGGCCTCCTCAGCACTGTCACACGCTGAGATTTTGCAGATATGATGAGTACGAAGTTCTACCTCATGGTTTCGACTTGCATTTCCCTTAGTGCTATTGTAGTTGAGCACCTTTCTACATGCTTATTGGCTTTTTGCACTTTTCTCTTCTATAAATTATTCATTTAGATAGAAATATTTAAAACAGCTCTGTTGAGATACAATTAACTTACCATACAATTTACCCATTTAAAGTATACAATTCAAAGGCTTTAGTATATATATACACAGAATTGTGTAACCATTACCACAGGCAGTTTTGGAACACCAATCAAAGAAAACCCTTTCCCACTTCTCTCCAAGCTTCTCAGCTCTAGGTGCTCACCAATCTACTTTCTACCTCCATAAATCTGTCTGTTTTGGATGTCTCAAATCATGGAATCATACAATATGTGGTCTTTTGTGACTGTTTTTTTTTAAATGTAGCATGATGTTTTCAAAGGCCACCATATTGTAGTACGTATCAGTGCTCTGTCCTTTTTTATGGCTGAATAATATTCCATTGTGTGGATGTGCCGCACTGTGTTTATTCCTTTATCAGGTAGTGGGCATTTAGATCATACCCACTTTGGGCCTATTATGAATAATGCTGCTATGGACAATTGTGTGAAAGTTTTCGTGTGGATGTATGTCTTCACTTCTCTTGGGTGCACACCCAGGAGTGGAGTGGCTATGTCATACGGTAACTCTATAGTTTATTCATATCTTTTGCATATTTTTCTTCTGGTTGTTTGCCTGTTTTTTTGAATTCTTATACTTTCTAGGTAACAGTCTGTAGTCTTTGTTGAATATATCTTCTATGCTGATCCTGTTTACATTTTCTTTTTTTCATGGTATAGAAAATTTCAATGCATTAATCATTTTCTCTATGGTTTTTACTTTTTTGTGTCTTCTCTGAAAAGTTCTTCCTACTTTCAGGGTCTAAGGTTATTTCTCTACATTTTCTCCTAAGGATTTTTACTTACTGCCTTTTACAATTCGACCTGTAACCCGTGGGATGCTGCTGTGGGTGCTTTGTGTGACATGGAGCTGATTTCCTTTCATTCTCCACAGGGATGGTAAGTGTCTTTCCAGCACACGTTAACCCGCTCGCCTTCCCCCTTCGATGTCTAACAGCTCCTCTGTCATATGCCCAGTGTCCGTGCACACAGGGGGACAGTTTCTGCTGTCCCCCTCTGACCGTGCTGCCATCCCATTCTCTTAGTTCCAACAGGCTCAGGACAAGACCCGACATCTGGCAGAGTGAGTCCTCCAACTGTTCTTTGCAATCATCTCGGCTCTTCTGTGACATTGCATTTTCCAGTCCGTAAACATGGCATGGTCTCTATGCAGTCACGCTTTCTTTTGTAACTTCCAAAAACGGCATTTTCTGGTTAGCGAATGCTGTCCTTTGCTATAATGTCACATGGTGGAAGGGATCAAGGTTTCACTGGAGCCTCTTTTATAACGGAACTAATCCCATTCATGAGGGCTCTTTCCTCACGGCCCAATCAGCCCCCAAAGGCCTCGCCTGCACACACCATTACATTGGGCGTCAGACTTCAACATCTGGACTCTAGGTGGACACGAACATTCAGCCCATAGCAGCATTTAGGGAAACTTATGTGTTGCAACAGTATATAACCTAATGTAAGCAACAAAAGAGGAGATAAAAGCATAACACTGTCTTTAGGTGCCGGCCTGCAAACTAAAGGGTCACCAATTCCCAGCCAGGGCACATGCCTGGGGTGTGGGCCAGGTCCCCAGTAAGGGTGCATGAGAGGCAACCACTCATTGATGTTCCTCTCCCTCTCTTTCCCCCTCCTGTCCCCTCTCTCTGAAAAATACAGTAAAATCTTAAAAAAAATAGTCTTTAGGGAAAGAAATCTGACATCCACACCTTGAAAGGGTAAGCACACCTATTCTGCACCAGGGATTTTCAGCAGTGTTAAACGGCATGCACCATTTCTCCAGAAATCCCACATCCTGGATGAAACTGTCAGGTTTTCCATTTACTCAAATCTGAAAAAGAACCCCTGGGAATTATTCTACAAGGAGCTAATTCTAAACCTTTGGGGGCCCCAGGGGCATCCCAAAGAGCCGGAGCTGAGCGAGGAGAGAGAACTTACATAGTCCCCAGGCCTGGCGTGCCCTTACGTGACCTCGTATGAACAGTAGCTTTCATTCACATTCCGGGAACACAGTGTGAGGCAGGTGTTGTTTGCACCAACTTCTAGCTGGACTCTCAAGTGATGATGCATTTATTTGCACGAATGGGTGATGAGGGGAAAAGGAAGAACTCAGAGCAAAAAGAAGCTGTCGGGAAGGAAATGACTAACTTGCAATGGAAGTTCAGCCATTCGTGTCCTCCCCCCTGCTCCTCCCCCACCAAGTTCTCATGTGCATGAAGAGATTAGGCATTTATTTAGATCTGGAAGAAATTCCAGTGTGTAACTAGTTCAACCTTTTAATTTTCCAGAAGAGGAAACTCAGGTGTGAATTATACCCTTCTGCTCTAGGCTGCACCTCCATCCTGCAAGTAAAGCCATGTGGGGGAGTACTAAGAGCCTTGGACTTGAAGTTAAGAGCCTTTAGCCATCTTGACCCTCAGTTTTCCCATCTGTCAAATGGGGAGAGGCATACCTATCCCTCCTTACAGGGTTGTTTTGAGAACCAAATGAGAAGGTTTGAGAGCATGCGTTTTATAAAAGAGAAAGCAAGTTGCAGATGGAAGTTGCTATTGCTGGTCTCACTCAAGGCCGCTTGGCGAAGTTCTTCTCCTTCGTTCCCTGCGTTGGGTCCACAGTGCAGTGCTGGAACCCAAGGATCCTGTTGATGCCTTGGCCCGACTCCGTCTTCTGTCCTTCTTTGCATTTCTCTTGTACAGGTAGTTATGTGGCACATCACAGCCAGCCACGTGATCACAGCAAAAGGAGTGCCGACCCAGTGTGAACTTACCTGCCTCAGTTCAGGAAGTATTTCCTGAAGACCCCTTTGGTGACAAAAAAGTTGACCTGAAATCACAGAATCTTAAAATTGGAAGAAATGGGGCATTATGGATTAAATAGTGTACTCTCCCAGGGGACACAGGAACACTTTCTGCAAAAATCTTTCACAGGTGACCAGGCTTCCAGGCAGAGGCAGCCCCCCGCCTCACCAGGCACCTCACCCCGTTTTGCAGAGATTATTAAAGTGGATCAAAGTAAACATGGGAGCAAATTCTGCCCATCGACGTAACACTACCATGTGCCACACAAGTCTGACACGGACAATACAGATTATTATGATGTCTCCGGTCTGGGCTCTTAGAGTCAGTGTAAAGGTGGAATTCTAGACTGTCATTTTAAAAGTCTCTTAGAGACTTGGCTGTGTGGCTCAGTTGGTTGGAGCATTGTCCCATACACTAAAAGGATGAGGGTTCGATTACCAGTCAGGGCACATAGCTAGGTTGCAGGTTTGATCCTTGGTTGGGGAGTGTATGGGAGGCAACCAATTAATTTCTCTCTCTCTCTCTTTCTCTCTCTCTCTCTCTCTCTCTCTCTCTCTCTCCCCCCTCTGTCTAAAATCTATAAAAATATATCCTTGAGTGAGAATTAAAAAGAAAAGCCGCTTAGAATCCTCAAAATTTATTTTATTCAGAGGTAAATACATATTATAGCACTATTTTTTTCTATGCTTAAGCCATACATTTGCTAGAGATTGATTTGTTGCATGTCTGCAAAGGTCACTGGGAGATGGACATGGGTAAATTTATTCTGGATTTTTTGGCTTTGCTGTTAAGCACACAGATTTCTGAATCTTACTGATTCAGATTTCTGAATAAGGGCCCCGAGTTACTTACACATATTAAAAATTAAAATATCCATGCTACATATTAAAATTGAAAATATCTATGCTGCATATCAGAATTTACATTTTTGGTAAACCAGTATGTCCTAGCAGTAGCCCCAAATGTTATAAATATTTTTGATCAATGCCTAGAATTTTACTCCAAGGAATTTTTCTCCTAGTAATAAGTATGAATAAAATTTACATTTTGAAAAGCAAAAAAAAAAAAAGGAAATTAATAAATGCTTAGGCAATTTTTTCTTTTGTTTTGTGAAAAGGAAAGGAAATGTTTATTTAAAGCTATACAGACTTAAAGTAGTGACTCAATGTCTTCATTAAAATATTGAAGTCTTTTAAGATACCCACAGATGCACACAGTCCTTCCTTCTCCCTCTGCCCTTATCTGGGGTACTGTATCTCAGGAAAAATTGCAGAGCTGTGTCACCGTCAGGACCTCCAATTAATCCAAAGCCATGTGGCACCTTATCATGGCCCACCAGCAAAAGCCCTTGCACCCCTTTTCTTCCAGGCAAAGTCTCTCCTGCTTCTCAAGCCACGTGGAGAAAGGGAACACCTCAAAGCCATGTGGTCCCCGCCCTCGTCAAAGCCGCGTGTTTCTCCATTTTTTTCTTTACATTAAAGTTTTACATGCTTGGCCCTCCATGGAGGGCGGTGATGAGTTAGTTACATGGCACATTGCTGGAATTTAATAAATACCCACCGAACGAGTGAACAGTGTGTTTTAAACAAAGCAATGAATTTCAGTATGTACACAAATGGAGACTTACCTCAGGTTTTTATTTATCTTTCTAGAGAGAGAAATAGATTAAGGCAATATTAACAACTAGTAAATTATCATCTCAATCCACCTTGAACACCAAGAGCAATTACTTCAGTAAAAGAGAAACTATACCTTTGCAAATAGGTTCAAAGTCCATAGCTTTAGAATGGACAGGTTTTACCCAATTTCTGAATATTCTCCTTTCCAAGGTTCTTGAGTCAGCACAGTTCACTACCTTGAAGAAATCTCACTTGTGTCGGAAGATAGCCTCTTAACGTGAAAAACTCGACACACTCACACCCATCCTGTGCATTTAACTGCCTAAGCTGTAGCCATTTGTTCTGTATTGAGTAAACTAATCAGTGGGTCTTTTCCTTATCTGCCAAGTTAAACTGACAACTTTCAAGCACGAAATGGTTTTCCCAGGTGAGTCATACACCTTCCTGCACCTGGGGGCCCCAGGCTGCCCATGTAGATAATTGGGTTTTAGTTCCTGATCTGATGAGGAGTATCAGGAGTCTCTGCTTTGAGCCAACATCTTTGTCAGTTGCTTGCAAATTGTCAGTCGTCCGCTGCCCTTGCGTTCGTGTTTGTTATACAAACCTGAAGTGTACTGCAGGGCGCAGTTGCCACATACACACACCAAGTATATTCTTCCGGGTCAAGATGTAGAACTGTCCAGCCCTGGGAATGCTCCCTGGTGGCTCGTCCCAGTCAATTCCCACCCACCCCTACGCCTGAAATGACCTCTATTGTGACCTTTGCCACCTCAGTTTTGCCTTCTTGAACTTGGTGCAAACGAACTCAGACTCCTACGTGTTCTTTCGAGTCCACTTCTTTCACTCAGCACGATGTCTGTGAGCTTCATCCTTGCGGTGGAGTGTGGCTCTGGTGTGCTTTGCATTGTTAAGTAGTATTTCATTGTGTGCATGTAGCACAGTCAATGGCCTGCAGTTGACTGATATCTGGGGCTATTTCCAGACCAACATTTGGGGTTGTTAGGAATGAAGTTGCAATTATGCTTCCCGAATGTGTGTTTCAGTGGTCTGCATGCACACATCTCTTTGAGGGTGTGTTTAGGAGCGGAAGTTCTGGGTTTAGGACAGGCATAGGGTTACCATATTTTTTCCAAAGCAATCATACCAATTTGTACTCCTAGCAGCAGTGACTGAAAGTTCTCATTATTCTACATCTTTTCCAGCACAGGGCATGGCCATTTTTTTTTTACCTTTAGCCATTCCAGTGGCTGTGTAGTGACATCTTGCTGTGTCTTCTCTCTCTCTCGCTCTTTTTTGTTAAAGTGTAGTTGGCATACAATATTATATTGGTTTCAGGTGTTACTGCAGTTTTTAACTTGCATTTTCCCGACTAATGGTTTTGATCACCTTTTCATATGCTTTTTGGCTATTGGTTAGTGCGGTGACCGTTCAGTCCTTTCCTTGTCCTTTTTTCTTCAAGTCTCACAGTGTTTCTGGGTAGACTCAAGTGCATGAAACAGGGCATGAGCGTGGCTCCACAAGTTAAGCAGATTCAATTTCCACACTCTTGTAAGAGGGGCCGGCTCGAATTTGCTGTTTGTTCTGCACCCACAGAAACCACTTTAAGGACATTTACGATCTCTCAAAACTACTCAGCTTTATGCTGGTGAACACATTTCTTTTAAAAAGCCCGAGGACCTCCCAGGCTCAAGATAGCACAAGAGATAGAAATACGGGCAATATACTCTTACAGCAATGGCCACCAATGACCACCGAGAACTTTTGTGAATGACCAAGTGGATAATTAAATATTGCAACGAGTCAAATATTACCAAGCAAAGTGCATTTCTACAGTAGCCATTGATCTTAGTGAATTTTCTAACTTAAAATGGCCTGTGATAGCTGGCAGCAAAGAAGATCCATGCCATAAATTTTCTTTGCTTGAGAATCTTGCTCTTCTTGATTCACAGGATTACTTTCTAGGATCTGGATATGTCCTTTCTTGAAAATATGTGTTGGGAATATTTTCTCCCAGTCCTGGCTTGCTTTGCTCTCTTATTGCTATCTTTTGATGAATATAAGCTCTTAATTTTGATGAAGTCCAATTTATCTATCTTTTCTTTCACGGTCAGTGCTCTCCCTGTCCAGTCTTACATCTTCGACTACCCACCCCCTTTATTGTTTTTTTTTTGATGGTTAGATTAATTCTTAGCAAATGTCCTGTTTTTCTGCTCTGTATTTCTGATCTCTCACCTGCCCTGACTCCGTCACGCTCTGTACTCTTCAAAGCCCTTCTCATTCTTCCAGGTTAGTGATCTGTGGACTGATAGATCTCTTATTATTTTCTGTTTCTTCTGCCTGCCTATCCATTTTTTTCCTGGTTTGCCCACTCAGTCTCAACATTAGTACCACTTCTTACAATTAACTATCCTTTCTCTGATTTGGCATTTCTTTCTTGGAGGAAGACAATAGTATCATTGTGTTGATGTGATCTGGAGCTAAAGGTCTCTTGTGGAAATACACAATGAGGAAAAATTTCAAAAATGTACAAATGTCCTTTGTCCACAGCTGAACTGGAGTCAAGCTTGAGAAGAAGGAAAAACCAGAGGGTCATTCTGGAATCCACATGACTGGCTGAGCGGGGAGCCAGCAGGCATGACGGAGTGTGGGCAAGCCTGAGAGCAGATGCAGTGGAGAACTTTAAAGCTGAAAAGAGGAAAAAGAGCTTTCCTTCTACTTTTTGGGTTATCTGGTTAGGTCAGCATGAGCTCTGTGGCTGGGAAGAGCCGGAGTTTCCAGGTGGAGAGATCACTATGGAGGTGTCAAGGGGGTAGGGTGGTCCCTCCCTGGAAGACTCTGCCTCTCTCCCACCATCTTCATGCCTGTCACTCTCTGAATGCTGGCATGTAGTGGCTTTGTCCTTAAGCATGGGCCCTTGGCCCCAGCGAAGCTGAGAAAACTCATCCTGTCCTAGTTAATGACAGGTAAACACAGGTAGCTAGTGGCGGACAAACACACCCACAGGCATTTTGGGGCGTGGCAGGTTTCGCATGTAACTCTTCCTCCTGCCCCCCATAATGAGAAGCGTGTACAGAAAAAAGTTAATATAGCAGGCCTGAGACTGTGGGCCCTAGGAAGGCCTGCTTCCAGGGTTGGCCCTTGGCTGGCGTCTGGGAACTTGGATTTTGGGAGGGTCCCTACCACCCCCAGAACTGATCAGAGCCCACACTGTTTGTGCAAACAGTGTGGATGATGCTGAACACCTGCTTTCCCCTGGGAATCTGAGAATTTGGATTTGTGGAAGGCAGAGGGTGCTCATGTGGCGGTCACCCAATAAAAACCCTGGGCACTGAGTTCCCTGGTGGGCAACATTTCACACACATTATTACAACTCACTGCTGTGGTACAGCACCCCCTGGGTGACTCTCCTGGCGGGGGGGACTCTGGGGGCGGGTGCCTGGTTCTTTCTCCAGGACTTCACCCCACACGCTGTTCCCTGTGCTGGTCTCACTCTGCATCTTCTCATGGTAATGCATCGTGGCGGTGAGCACAGCTTTGTGCTCAGTCCATGAGTGCTGCCAGTGAATCACCAACCTGGGGTATTCTCAGAGAACCCCCAGCTCAGAGGAGTATAAAAAATAGCCCACCTCCTGGAGCACAGATTTCTTGGGAGCGAGTTGACACCCATCCCCCCAGCAAACACATTTCAGAGCTCCCTGGAAGCCCGCTCAGGAAGCTTGGGTTAGGAAAGTGTGAAGGGAGAGGTGGGGACTCAAAAATGGAAAAGTTCTTCCCCAGAAATCTCTTCACCAATTTCCTTCCCTAGCCCCCAACCTCCTTACACACCTCACTGATCCTAAGAGGCAGGAATGATTAGGTTGAAGTACCTGAAACTGACCTTTCTGTATATCACAAACAATTAATTGTTGGCAATTTCACATAATATCATCCACACCATTATGCAGGCGAGGAAACTGAGGCTTAGGGAGGTAAGTCATTTGTTGAAAGTCACACATTCCGTGAGTCAGAGAGCTTGGGTTTGAAGTGGGGTCTGACTCCACAACCTGCTGTTCTCGCTGTGGGGGCAGAATGCTATCCTCAGAATCAGGGATTCTTATCGGACGGCGGTAGAAGGTCAGGCTGGTGAAGTACGGCTTTGAGATGCCAGGGCGAGCTCTGGACCTGCTGGAGCAGCCATAGGGAGACCATTGCAGATGGAAAGGAACAAACTGGAGCAGAAAGAGTAGGAAGAACAGGGACCGGATATGGAGGCAGGAAGGTGAGTAGGCTGCTGGAGAAGTCAGAGGACGCTTACTGGAACTAGGAGATCCTGGCAGGCAGCTGGTGAGGAAGGAATGACCAGGGAGACACTTTTCCGAGTCGCCTGTCCTTGGCACTACATCTAGCACATAGTAGTTGCTCAATAAATGCCCATTGTGTAAGAACAGAACTAAACAGGTAAGACTAGAAATTGTTGCTAAGTGGTGAGGAACCACCACATTGAAAATAACAGGGTTTTAGGATCAGTTTTAATGCAAGCCAGTGTATGTGAATGATTCTTGTAATGTATATAGTGACACCTACTGCCAATACTATATGCTGTGACCCGTCCAGAGCTGGTGGCACTGAGAGCTTTGCTCCTGCCTGTGTCTAAGTGGTGTGTCAGTGGGAACTTGAGCGCTCATCTTTGTGCAGGGACAGCTGTAGGTACGGAAGTCCGGGCAGGCTGAAGGGCACATGCGTGAGCAGACACGAGCATAAGCACATACAGCAGGCTGCTTTAAACATAGCTTACGTCCTAGGCACTCTGAGTTCTGGGAGCGCATCCCACAGCATAACAAATACATTAAACTACTCCCACATTAGCTAAATACTCTTAAAGAATTTGACCTTTAAAAAGCCAGTTTTCATTTGAACTTATTTGGCGACAGGGAACTTAATTTATAATTGCTGTGACTTCCCCGCAATCACGGTATTAGGAAATTCTTACTAAGTGATTTCTAACTTACACAGGGTTATAATGAAATGTTTATCAATAAATAAATTACAATTACGAAATTGACATATTATGTTATGGGGATCTTTCTTTGAACACTTAATGAATTTCAAATTTGCAATGTACTTTTTGCAATTTGGGGCCAATAAAAATTTTTTTTCAGTCTCAAACATTTTCATAGGTCCTTGAAAAGTCTATTGAATAGAATGGCCCAGTAAACATTGCTGCTTGTGTATGATTGGCCAACTAGGCAACAAAAGTCAATCACGACTCTCATTTGCCTGTACTGAAAGATACCCCAGAACAGAACGAGGGAAAGCATGCCTCTCCCTTCTGTTTCCGGGACTTCTATTTTCCTGGCTTCCAGCAGTGCTGTTTCACCACCCCTCTCCCATGTGCACGATAAATGCCAGCCAACGTCCAGGAGGGGCTGGAAACCAAAGACATAGCCGCACCGTGGATCCTACCTCCACAAAACTGATGTTTTCTGGGGAAAAGAATTTATGATGAAAATTTCCCTAATTGGGCATTCTAGCACGAACATGCTAGACACTCCTGTTTTTTATTTCTGATCTTCAGAGGGCAGTGGTTTCAGACACATTTATTATTTTTATTTTTTTATTTTTTAATGCAAGGAATTTCTCTCCTGCCACTCTCGGTGGTCAAGTGCAAGAACTGGTTATCTAGAACCCGGTCTGTAAGCAGCCAGTCCTTTCCAGATCTCAAATGGACTCTTTGTCACCGTCTGGACTTCACCAGTGGCTTCATCCAAATGGGGGATACCTCCCAAACAGCTCTGGGAACTTTGGACATACTCCATGAGATGGCCTGGGTGGGTACTGGGGAGCACTCCGTGGGGAACACCGACTGTCTGCAGAGTTGACCTCTGCGCCCACGCCATCCCAGCTTTGACCTCCACCTCCCACCTGACCCCTGCCATCTGACACCCACCCTCCAGCATCTGACTGCTGTCTCCACCCTGACAGCCAGGCAGCGACTTGACCTCCACCTCAGACATCCACTGTTCCCCTCCGACCCTGACCTGGTCCGGCGACTCCCCCGCGGACCCCCGGAAATTCCAGCGGGTACGCAGGTCCCGCGCCGCCCCCGGACCCTCTGAGCAGACCCCGGAAGACCCCGGGACCTGTAAGTCGCAGTGTACTTTCTTCAAAGTGATTTCTCGGAAGAAGGCCAGCCGGCGGGTCACGCCCATTGGGTGGCTCTGGCAACCTTCCCGCGGCCATTGGCGGAACGACCAGTACACGCCTCGCGGGACACGCCCCACCCTTAAAGAGCAGGGCGCAGGAGCCCTTCGCCGCAACTCCAACTCCGAGCGCGGCGGCGAGCGTGGGAACGCAGACGGCTGCACCGGCAGGTCGGGCGCGCACCGCAGCGGGTAGGGGGCCTCAGCGGCGGTGGCGGGCGGGCGAGGGCTGGGCGGGCCGAGACAGTGGGCGGGTGGGATAGCAGCTGCCTCCGGTCTCCGGGCCAGCGCGATCGCAGCACGCCCCTCTGTTTTCCTGAATATAAACCGAAGGTTCAAGTTGTGTGGTTGCCTCTAAAGATTGGCTGATGCTTAAAAAAATGTTATTTTCCTTCAAATCTGGTTTGTATGAGCTTGACTTTAGAATGGCTCATATAATGAAGGGAAATATTTACTCTTTATTGTAAGACCATTACAATAAATCCTACTCAAAATCCTACTGCATGGGGTAGTACTTGAGGCTCATTGCCGAGAAATTGCCCCATAACCAGCAGTGCTTGTGTGGAGTGGCTTGTGGAAGGAGCAGAATGCAGTTTTTAATTCTGATTGATAATAATTAGGATTTCTGAGTGGGGTTTGAGGGTCTTTGCTTCCATCACAGCCTTGGCAAAGAACTCTGTATGGGTCACAGCTAACAGGACATTTTGGTGTAAAGTAACACATCTAAGGTGAGATAGGTCACTTACCCAGAGCTCTGAAGTACTTCATGAATGTAGACTGAATTTTCCAGGATTTTCAACTGTTCCCCTACCATATGGGAGGAGGTACAGCACAATTCTTTAAACCTAAGTTAGGAGCTGGCCCTTAAAGGATGGCTCTGAGAGTGTCCTTTGAACTGTGGCAGGTTCCCCATGAAAAGAATCAGGGCTGTTTTAGCCATTTTAGCAGGACTGGGCCAGAGGGAGAAAGGCTTTGATGCTTTTGGGTCTCGGGGCGATGGGGGTTTGTGGTGGCCAGGGCAAGTGCCCAGGGGCCCTGAGAGGTGTGGGAGAAGGTGAGTTTGGTGTCACCTCCCTGGCACATCCTGGACTCTTATCACCTGCTTCCTGCGAAGCCTGACCCCCGGACCCATTTATAGGGTGCAGATTAGCTCCAGATAGGGTTTGGCCCATAAAGAGAATTATTACCTAAAAATCAAGGAAGAGGAAGTTATAAACATGTGACTGGGCTTATAAATTTTTCCTGGCTCAGCATTTGGTGGAATTAATTTGTTAGTGTTTAATGGATAATTATGGATCTTCATCGTATTAGAATCATAGGCTTTCAGTGCTGCTTAGACTCTTGCGGGTGATCTCATTGAAAATTCAGGTGGGGCTGTGCATGTGTGAGATCTTACAACTTGACCATGATTTTTTCTTGCAGAGTGAGTAAAGTAAGACCCCCCCCCCCGCTGGGTGTCTGGGGGTTGGGCTGCCTTCTGGGCCTCGTTTTTTTGATTTTATAACCAAGAGGGGCTGGATTAGATGATTTCTAAACTTTTTCCAGCTTTTATGTTCTATGACTTACTCTTCCTCTTAATGCCATCTCTTTTACTTTTCTCTCTCTTTTTTTCCCCTTGTAAATCACCAAGACAGTTGTCCTTAACAATTTTGGGGTTATGAATCCATTAAAAATCTCTACAAGAAGGTGTTGATCACCGTCTTAAAAAATGCCCATACAGATAGAATATTGCTTTCCATTTCAGGATGCCCCTGGAACACGGACTCTAGTTCATGAACCTT
The DNA here is from genome assembly GCA_004024845.1 of Tonatia bakeri. Classification (NCBI taxonomy): domain Eukaryota; kingdom Metazoa; phylum Chordata; class Mammalia; order Chiroptera; family Phyllostomidae; genus Tonatia; species Tonatia bakeri. The sequence continues at coordinate 66,202 of PVIA01002615.1, read as the reverse complement.
GTACCAAGGGGGTGAGCAAAATGCCAATGAGCAGGAGCTGTCCTTTAGTTGACAGACCCACAGATACCCACTTTCTTTGGGGTTCTGGCTCCCTCTCCTTGTCCCCCACACAGCCCCTCCCTCAGGGGAGGGGAGTCTCCTGCTTTGCCAGCAGGAAGGGCCCACAGGAGTCTCTGCCCTGCCAAGTTATTTCCTGGGGGGAGCTTGGTGGTGTCATTTCATTCCCTCATTAGGAGCTCCTCCCAAATCTGTCCCATTTATAAACACAAGGGACTGTTTCAGAATTCCGGGACACTTGGGATCCATTCACTTTGCAGGTAAGGAGAGCCTCACAGAGAGGCTCAAGTGACCTAACCAAGGTCTACTTAGAGACCAGCCTCCGCTGGAGTCCACAGCTTTCAAATCGAAGTCCAATCCCCACTTTGCACACTTCACTCCTTTTAAATCCACAGCTGGGCAGCTGGGGTTATGGGGTGAAAAGGTTATTACATTTGGTGCTCCCGGGCCCTTCTCTCTCTCTCCCCAGGACCCAGCTGCCCTCTCTGCAGGGTAGCTGGCATTTTCATAACATCCACTTCTTGCCTTATGGACCTGCGTGGCTCTGGATGTGACCATATGCTTGGGCATGTTATGTCTTGTCACTGCTGATTGTTTTAAACTTTTTTGCTCGAAGAGGTCACACTTTAATCAGAAGAGCAGAAACGCTATCTTTTTTCTTTTTGGGTGGGCGTCTGTCCAACTGCCTAGGGGATTTCCACCCGGTTCTTGTAAATGTGGGCTGTGAGTTGGTATGGCACGACTGCTTTCTCTTTTTCTCTGTGTTGCTGGGACAGCTGCCTGCTGTGGTGAGAGTGTTCTTCTGAAGGGTGTCTCTGGGCACCCTGGGATGGTGAGGTCCCCCAATTTTGGTGCATTCTGGAGGAGGCTATCCGGACTAACTTTGTGGCCACAGTTGATTTCCTCATTCTTGTCTGCCTACCTCTCAATTGGTCATAAGAGTCCCTAGGTAGAAAGTTGGGATAATAACAACAACATCTGCTATTTAGAGGAAATCTTTGAAGGTCTGGGCACTGTCTTGGATGATTAATATGTACTGTCTGAACCCCCAGTAGCAGTGGTAATTTCCCCAGCGTGTCAGCCGGTGTAGCTGACACTTCAGAGTTACATGATGCTCCCAGGTCACCCACCTGAGAGATGGCAGGATTTGAATGGGACCCCTGCTCTGTCCTTCCCAAACTCATGCTGTCATCCCTAAACCAGCTGCAAAGCGGTCATCTAGGACGACGCTTTTCAACCTGTTTCATCTCCTGGCACACATGGACTAATTACTAAAATTCTGTGGCACACCAAAATTGTACAAATAAAATAGGTACAATTTTGATCCATTCACACCAGACAGCTATTGTTGTGCTGGCTGTTGTCATTTTTTGGTCTAAGGGAAAAGAGGTCAGTGCCCCTGAGTACATAGTCAGGTATTGTGTGTTTTAAAAAATCCTGAGGCATATTGGTTGAAAGTCGCTGACAGAAGGATAGCCTGAGACTTTCCTCCTCCTTGGAGATCACAACTGTCCTGTTTGCTCACAGACATTGGTCAGACTGAGCACCGAGTCATGGGCCCTTTGAGTGCTGGGGGCTCACAGAAGGGACCTGAAAATGTAACAGTGATTTTTCCCCATCTCATGTGAAAAATGGAATGGTGCCATTAGATGTGCCTGAAAGGGAACATGCGGTAAAAACTGGAAAGGGCACAGCAGAAGGTGGGGCACCCAAAGGTGGGGCCAACAGCTGGGTGCCAGCAGCCGCAAAGCCCCGGGCGTCTGAGGTCCTGGAGGCAGGCACTGTCTTCTCTCGGCTGGTGGCCCGGGATTCCTGGACTCCAGGGTTTCCCCCAGCTGGTGCCTGTGCTGCCGCCCTCTGATTTTCCCGTTAGCATTTCTTGGCTATTAAGTACCTGGAATGCTGTGATGAATGAGACCATGTTTGTAATGTCTTAGAATACGTTGTTTTCTTTCCAAGGATGTGTGACCGGAATGGCGGCCGGCGGCTCCGGCAGTGGCTGATCGAACAAATCGACAGCAACATGTACCCAGGGCTGATTTGGGAAAACGACGAGAAGAACATGTTCCGGATCCCCTGGAAACACGCAGGCAAACAAGATTACAACCAGGAAGTGGATGCTTCCATTTTCAAGGTACAGCTGGACTTCCCTCCCCTGGCCGGGAGCGGAGTTTCCACTTTCCCTCACCGGCTGGTGGAGGTGTGGAGTGACAGCTTTCTTATTTTCTTGAAAATTAACCCAATTTTTAAACACGAACATTGACTGAGTGCAGAATGTGTCTAAAAAACATACTAGGTGATTTTATGCCTATTACGTGGTTTAATCACTGTGAGGTCCATTGTATAGTGGTGGCACTTTTTTCGGTGAGATCGAGGGCACTTCGTTCTGGCAAAGTTATTACTTCTGTTTGGCAACGTGGGCCAGCTCAGTGAGAGAGACACCAGCTGTCGTTACTTCCGCACTGGGTCCTATGGGATGTCCTGCAGCAGGTGTCTACAGTCTGACTTCCCTTGAGAATAGTGAGTCCCCGAAGCACTGAGGGACTTGCTGTTCGGTTCTGCCATTTGCACTGTGACCACCAGTGTTGACTGAAAGTTCGCTCTGTGGCAGGCCTGGGCCCACAGGGTCTGTGTCTTCCTCTCACGCAGTCTTCAACAGGAGGTGCTGTCCTCGTCCTTTTTCTGTAGAGGCACTGAGAAGGGGAGTGACATACCTAAGATTTCACAGCTCTTGGAGGACAGAGCCAGGTTTGAACCCAGGCAGCCCAACCCAGAGCCCATGCTCTCCACCCCTAGCAGTGCTGACAAACAGAGGTTTCTCGGCATTGCTCCTGGTTTTGAGCAGGAGCTGGGGGCAGTGCAGCTCTGCAGCCCAGCGGGTCAGCTCGTCTCCTGTGGGCTTTTCCAAGGCTCCAGAAGTACAGCCTCCACTCCATGAGAGACCTGTAACCCTAGGTCAGGGTGAGCCCAGGCTTCCGATTTTGCAAACAGGCACACCACAGGTGGTCTGACTTAGAGCCCAGGTTGCAAACTGCTGCTGCGTGTGCTCCAGTTCTGTGGGCATCTGGGGGCCCGGGCCAGGGAGGGGAGAGTGAGTGGGCAGAGAGGAGGAGTGGGGAGGCTGAGCTGTGGAGGGCCAGAATCAGACCTGAGCCTTGGATGAATGAGTGCAGCCAAGCCCTATGGAACCTCAGTGCAACGCGACCCTTAGCCAGGGATGACTGTTTTCTGACACAAAAACCCAAAATGACAAAAGACCATACCTTCCCTCAGAGTGGGGCGTGAGTAGGTCAGAGCTGGCTTATGAGGCGTTAGCCTCTTTACACCTGTCTGACATTTGCGGTGCAGCTATACCTGTGGCAGGTTTGTCAAATCTGTCACCTGGAGTCGCAGATGTCTTTGAGAATCTGATGCCAGTGACTGGCCCTCTCCGAGAAGAGTGGACACTTGTGGGTGTTTTGCACTCACCTTCTAGGGGCCCTGCGTGGCCTGAATGTCCAGCAGATTTTTCCCATCAAGGACCCAGGTCAGGAGCCAGGACTGTGCCAGGTTGGTGAGTTGCTAGTGCCTCCTTTCTCATCCTTGGAGGCGTGTGGATTCCTCTCTCGTGGAGTTTTTTTTTTACCTTTAACATTATGGTGAACTTCTTTTGGGAGGGACTCTAGCTAAATTTAAACAGTGCCCAAGGTCCATCCAGCCAGCTGGGAATTCTAGGTTACAGATGGCTGTGGGCCAGGCCGCCTCAGCCTCGGCGCAGCTGACATCTGGGCCAGGTGGTTCCTTGTTTAGGGCTGTCCTTTGCACTACAGGGTAGTCAGCAGCATCCCTGACCTCCATTGACTAGATGCCAGCAGCACCTGCCCCCTAAAATGTGACAACCAAAAGTGCCTCCGATATTGCCAGATGCCTTCCGGGGGTGCGTGCTCCCCTGCCACATTGAGAACCCCTCTGGGAGCTGACCAGGGCTGGGATGAACAGATTTAGGCTGAAGTGTGGGGTGCTGAGGGCAGATACAGGCTGTCCATTGGTAAAACCTCTTCAGGAGGAGTGTGGGTAGAGGGAACTGGACCAGCAGGCTGCATGACCCTGGTTTGTGGCTTGCTGGTGGAGATGCAAATCTTCTCCCTTCACGCTGCTCCCTGCTTCTTATGCTTTGGGGGTAATGAAATAAAGCCCCAGATTTATACATCTTATGCAATGTTCTTCATGGCCGTTTCAACAGCGTTGAGAAAAATGTGCAAGATTCCCAATGTTTCCGTTGATTACGCAGTCACTCAGTGTGGCAATCTGAAGCGCGTGTACAATCTCAGCAGGAATGGGGGCGGGAGGGAGGCATGGCGCCCACCTGAAGCTGGGTAGCCCCTGGGAGGGTGACAGCCTGGGCTGGCGAAATGCCAGTGGGGAGAAGCCACGTGGCGCTCTCTCGACCGCGCGAGCCCACGGCACCCTCTGAGGGCCGGAGCTCGCCCAACTGTCTGCCGAGGGAAGAAGTCACTAGGCAGGCCTGGGTGAGATGGAGCCGCCTCAGGGATTTTCTGGTGAAGTCAAGAACTTTTTTGTTTTACACATTCCGAGAAAACCTTTTAAAAATTTATGAGTTAAGAGAAACAGTAGTGTGTTTTCTTGACTTACTAAGTGGATCTTAAGCAGCTTCTTCTTGTATGAGAGACTCCTTCATTGTCTGTAGGCACCTTCTGAGGTCAGCTCCGCGGTGTGGACCAGAGATGGGAGAGTGAAAACGACATTTAGCTCACGCTGTGCCATTCCTGAGTGTACTGATGAGGCCCTGATACAGGCTCATATTTATTTTTAAAAACGTATTCTGCCTCCTTTTGAAAATGTTGATGGGGGGAAATCGAGTTAAAGTGGGGGTGTAGGTTATGACTCATTGGTTATCCTCTCATTGACCAGGCATTGTGATAATCTTAAATGGGTTAGAAGTTACTCAGTAGCACAGATACTTCAAATTCAGTAGGCCTTTGAGGAAAAAAATAGCATTTGAGTTTTAAACTACAAGATGAGACAGTGATGGTGCATCAGGAAGAGGTCGCCTTCCCGGGTTTAATGCTGGCTGCTGAGGAGCTCGGAGCACCCTGCGGACAGAGGCATACGTTATGGTGGGGGCTGAGCGGCCGTGGCAGCTCCAGGGGCTCAGAATCACTCTGTTCTGTCCAGGGTTAGCTCTGCGATCTTGACAGACTGTCCTGCCAGGTGATATTTGAGAGGCAGCCTGAGAACCCTCAAAAGGACTCAGTGGAGGCTGGAAGCGGGGTACCTGATGCCAGCCCTGGGCACCTTCTTCCTGTGGGCCCTGCTCTGCTTTATGATGTCCTCGCTGTCTTCATGGGCAGAGTGTGAGCCTTGAATGACCCGGTGACCGTGACAGTGCCGTCTAGACAGTGCAGTTCTGCATAAGTGCGGCTCATCCTGACATTGTCCCCACATCTGTGCTCTTCAAGGTCCACGTGTAATATGGGTTTGCTAAGTGGTTCTCCGTGTGTGTGTATCATGATTTTACCTCCCTGGGGACGCTTGGCAATGTCTGGAGACATTTTTGGTTGTCACAGTGGGGATAGGGGTCCTGAAGGCATCTAGTGGGAGGAGGCCAGGGTCACTGCTGGACATCCGATCATGCACTGACTGATTCGACCCCAAATGTCAGTAGTGCTGCGGTAGAGACACTCCAATTTAATGTAATAAATATTTGAAACTACTGTTCAGTGTGTACATAGTTTGCTCTTACATTTCTCTGAAAAAAGAAATCCAGGCATGGTCTGTCATGGAGTTAATAAAGGATTGAAAACCACTCACTTTTAAGCAAAAAGATGAGTTTTTCATCTACATCAGAAAAGGAAGTGACTGCTCACGCCCACTAGTAGGAATGTTCTAACAGTTTCTTTGCCTCAGGCAGAGATGCAAAATCTGAGCTCTGGACATCCACAGGTTGGCAGTGAACTATGAGGTCGTGCCTACTACGAGGAGAAAAAAAGCCATGACTGTTGCAGTGGAGCTGTGATTTGTGGGGAGCTTTGGGTTTCTGGGGCTCTGGTCTCCTGGCCTCCTAAGCCAGAATTACTGGGATGCTGGCTAAAGATGCAGGTTTGTAGGCTCAACCCCCACTAACGAGTGAGAATCTTGAGGGGCAGGCCCAGGACTCGGCCCTCCATGAGCTCCCAGGGGACTGGCATTAAGCTGGAGTGCTCGCTGCTCTGGAAACCCACCGGCTCAGAAGTCAGGACGGCTGGCATTTAATCCCAGACAGGGCCCCTTGGAATTGCGTTTTCCTGAGTGGGGTTGAGAATTCCCTCTCGATCTGGTATTCTTCTAGGTTGGAAGGTGTGTCTGAATACGCCTAACACGAAAAGTTACCTTCACCTGATGGTAATGCCCTCCTCATTGATGTGTCCCGTATTCCAGTTCTGAAATTAAAACTCTGCCCATTCACACGTTTGGGTTTTTTTTAATGATGCCCCATTCTACATTTTGACTTTAAGTGTCCTGCTTTAAGTCTCTTTTTCCAGTCCAGAGTCTAAGGTTTGGAGAGGCCAGAAGGCAGAGCTGTGGAAAAACAAAACAACGGAGAGGGAAAACATTTCCTTGTGTATTAAACAATGCCCTGGGGAGGTGGGGGGAAGGGTAGAATAAATGCCAAAATGCAAAACAAAATTTCTATTAAAAGTAGCAGGGCAGTGGACCACCGCACTCAGAATTTTTGCAAATGTTTCCTTTTCATGCTAAGAGTTGATTAAAGAAGAAAAAAGCAAACTGTTCTTTGTTTTGAACATTCTAGTGAAACCAAGTGCACTTACTTCCCCCTTGTGCTGCTCAGCCTCAGGCTCCTCCCGGCCCTCTGGTCCAGGGAAGGGCTTGGGTGGGGGAGGGGCCTTGGGCTGAGTTCCAGTCTCAACTCAGTTGGGAGTTCTTGGGGGGCCCCTTCCTGGCCTGGGTCTTCTTACGTTTATCAGAGAAAGTGGCTGGATGGAGGTCTCTGAGCCCTGAAATTCCTTGAATGAGGGTTGATGGCCAAAAAGGGACTCTCAGGAGGGCGAGAGTGTGCCAGTCCGGACTGCAGCCGTGGAGAGCTGTGGTCGAGGGGCCGGCCGTGTGTTTCACATGCTGTTTTCTCTTCCTTCAGGCCTGGGCAGTTTTCAAAGGGAAATTTAAGGAAGGGGACAAAGCTGAACCAGCTACGTGGAAGACCAGGCTACGCTGTGCCTTGAACAAGAGTCCTGATTTTGAGGAAGTGACAGACCGGTCCCAGCTGGACATTTCCGAGCCATACAAAGTTTACCGCATCGTCCCAGAGGAAGAGCAAAAATGTAACTATCCTCGATGGGCGCTCAGCCCAGCAGAGGCTGCCCAGCTTGCAGCCGAGGGAGAGCCTGGGCCTGGGGAGGAGCGGGAGCCCACAGGATCTGCGACAAGTGGTTTTAGATAAACAAAATAGTCCTCTTCTTTGCATAAGCAGAGATGGAGATCTCTCTCCACCTACCTCACCCACTCACCAAATGACAGCTTCCAGCTGAGTGAGAGGAGGGTCTGATGGGAGGAGAGGGCAGGGAGATTGGGTGGCAGGCAGCTGTGCTGCCCACATCAGACCTGGAGCCTGTGGGGCTCAGGGATGAGGCTGGGCAGGAGCAGAGATCCTCTGCCTGTGCGGAAGGAGTTCCTGTTGTTTTTTGCACCTCTCAGCAGAGGCTAGGGGAAGGTCAAGGGGACAGAGAAGGGATGGCTGATTAGGGTAGAGGGGAGAGTTCTTGAGTGGATTTGCAGATGGCAGTGCTGTTAGTTTCATTGCTGTAACTCTGTGTATTGTTAGGTCCTAATCATTGTTTGGGAACTCAGGATGTGATCACTCCTGAAGTTTCTTCCCACTCTAAAATTCCAGGAAAGCATCTTTGAAGAATTTAAAGTAGGGATAGCAACCACTGCTGCACACCTGCCAAGACCGGACGCCCTGCTCTACGCAGACATCATTAATCAATCAGGAAGCATGGAGCTCAGATCTGGCCTCAGGACCGTTTTCAGAGTAGTGTCCCATGCAGCTGCCGTGAATCAGAGTCGGCCCATGAGACACAATCTAATTGCCATCTCTGGTTTAAAACATTCTGTTAACACATTGATTTTCTTAGCCATTAGGTGTAGCAATTCGAATGTTTTCACAGCATCCATTTCTCCTTCGAAGAAGTCTGTTAGTCTGGTAAGGCCTGAAAGGAATAGAACCCCCTTCAACTATTTAGAGCTATGCAGTAATTCTGAGTTTGAGCTCTTCACACTGTGGGAAGGTTAAAAATGTTGATGCATAATTTTTAAAAAGTTACAGTTTAACCCTGACAAATGTATAGCGAGCCTGAGTCAGAGAGCGACTTGAGTCATTAATTCACGGGGGGACCGGCACGATGATGAAGGCTGTTGGGCAGACTGTGACGCGCTGGTGTGTGTGGTGAGTGCAGGATAGATGGCTGAGCCGAACCGAGGGGCGTCTGACCTGGCAGTGCAACCCTCCTTCAGCTGTTACCTTTTCTACCGGTCAGTTGCAGCTTAATTGGCTGTAAATTAACACCTGGGTTTACTGAGGCTGAAGCCTAATCTATAGTCAGCATTAAGTCAAACAAACTGATCTTGCCCTGGAAAATCAGATAACCCTTCGGGGAGCCCTCTTAGATGATCCTCTGGAATGGTTTTGAAAGGCCAAACAGTCAGCTTTCTGCTCTTTGGATATTTTTTGCATCATCACAGAGTAAATTGTGATTGGAAGGAATAGAGAAGTTTCCCTTAGTCCCCTGCCCCCAGGATCAGCCAAGCTTGAACTGACAGGTGACCCTAACTTGTTTATAGCTTGGAGTGCAGCCAGCATCACCTGCAAGGGTGGGTGCTAAAGAAGCAGGTTCTCAGGGGGGCAAAGAAACATTGCATTTGCATAGTGCCTACATGGACCCATTCCCTTCTGTACTTCAGTGGTTTGCAAGCTACATGGGGGGTGCCCCACCTGTCCCCTACTTCCCCCATCAACAGCTTCTAAGTGAATTCTTGAATCTATCAAAATGGAATCAAAATTCAGTGAGGATGAAAAAATAGGCCACCTCTATAGATCATTGGGACTAATGAATTCCAGCAAATGAGTGTTTGTGGCTTATAGTACATCTCACTGATAAACTTAACGAGGCGAGTTTCTGGCCAGGGAACAGGCATAAGAGCGAGAAAGACAGCCTCCTGCTCCAGAGTGCCTGTGACGGAAATAAATGCTCACACACGTCCAGTGGTTCTCGGTGAAGGCGGGTTTGAGCCGGGCATGGGCCAGTCTTTGTGGTGTGCTGCGCGTGTGCGTGGCGTGTGTGTGTGTGTGTGTGTGCAGATGTACACGTGTATATTTGGAAAGGCCAAAAAGAGATTTCCTGCCAATTAACTTAGAGAGAGAGAGAGAGAGAGAGAGACTCTAACCTGCAAACACGTTTGGTAGGAAACCTTCGAGTGTCTTCAAATACCCGGCTTGTAAATTTAACCTCTGTACGGTGAAAAATGCCTGGTATGAAGAAGGATACTCTTAAAAAAGATTTTATTTATTTATTTTTAGAGAGAGGAGAAGGGAGGGAGAAAGAGAGGGAAAGAAACATTAATCGGTTGCCTCTTGCACTTGCCCCAACTGGGGACTGAACCCACAACCCAGGCATGTGCTCTGCCCAGCAATCGAACTGGCGACCTTTCGCTTTGCTGGGCCACGCTCAGCCAACTGAGCTGCACCAGTCAGGATGTGGTGTAAAGGGTCTTTGGTAGGAATTCATCTTAGATTCCAGCAAACAGAAGGAAGAGGCCAAAGTGCTGCCTTTGTCCTCTAAGTGGACAACAACATCCCACTTCTCTCTTTTGGCTGCTGATCAGGTGACTGGAGAAGCATGGGAAAGTAATTTCTAGGCCTTTCACAAACCAGGGAAGACACTTATTGACTTTTATTTCCTTCAACTCAGCATTAAAAAAACCCACCACTGGTTATGGCCCCAGTGACGGTCGTGATGATGTGTCAGGGCGGTGGTCACGTTCGGTCTTGTTTGTCCGCTCTTCCACAGGCAAATTAGGCGTGGGGACTCCCGGCTGTGTGAACGAAGTCACGGAGATGGAGTGCGGTCACTCCGAAATTGAGGAGCTGATCAAGGAGGTAAGCGGGGACAGCGTTCTCGGGGGTCCGGCCTGACAGCAGGAGCCGCACGTGGTTCTGGGGGCAGTGGTGTCCACCTCGCCCGGCCAAGGCACCCAGAGCCTCGGGCGCTCCTGGCAGACCGTGTCTCCACCCTGACAAAGGCAGAGGACTGGGCCCCCTGGGTGAGGCCAGCCTCTGCCAATGGATCGGCCCTTCCACCTGATGTCCCCTTCCTAATCCCCAGGGCTGGGGCCCAGCTGCTGCTCTGGGTCTGTGGCGTGCCCTCAAGATCTAGCCTTTATGTTTAAACATTCTGAGTGGCAGTCTTTTGGAATGCATCATACGCTTTCTTGCCTCCTTCGCAGGCTTCAGTAAACAAAATGTAAATGTTCCTGCTTGGGGTTGGTCCTCTGGCAAGGTTGTTGTACTAGCTGTTCTGGCTGGTGGGCGGCCTGTCCTCCAGTACACAGCTGTTCGTCCTCGAGGGGTTGGGAATCCATCTAACCAAGCCCGGGAGAACTGCATGGAAAGGCATAGTTAGTAGGCTGTAAGTAAAGACTTAGTGGGGTCTCCTGCTGTGGGTTTTTGTATACCACTTTTAGCTATTTGGATGTCATTTTCTTCCACTTTTAGCCTTTTAACTATGTTTCTTATGGCTATTACAAGGTGGACACTGCATAGCTAGAATAATCCCGTAAAGCCCCTGCCAAGGTGGTGTGGGTGCTGTATAAATTATTCTCAATTAACGCAGCAATGCTAGAATCCTTGGGAGTAGCTTGGCAGTCAGAAAATGCAGATAACAAAATATAATCTACTCTGAGCTGCCTGACTTTCCTGCACAGGGCAGCCATTAGATTTTTGGATGGTCTTTGGCAGTGGACCCACTGAATTCCTGGCTTCCGATCTCCAAAGTGGTCCCGTTTTGCACAGCCCTGTTTTGCATACGAGGCTTTTCTGCCCTCTCAGCCAAGAGGCTGAGATAATCAGATTGGCTCACCAGGATCACAGGAAAAACAGATTTTAAAAACGTTTCCTAACTGGATTTACCAACTCCGTTAAGAAATGGGTCAGAGATGGAATATCTGGATGCGGCACGTGGGGTGAGATTCGCTAGAAGCGCGGCAGAGTTTGTTCGCGAGTCTGTTCAGTGTCAGGGCGTGTAGATGTCGCAGAAGTGGCAACGGGCAGTTTTGGGTAAAAGTCAATAATCTTAACAGGGGCCCTGAAGAGGCTAGTAATTCAGTCGCGTGGTTTAATCCCTAAGCCTGCTGGATTGTCTTGGACCTTTCAGGATGCAAAGTAAAACTTCCCTTTTGTTTTATGAGATAAAGGTGACAATATCGTTTTAGCTAAGCATCAGCCATTGTCTTTATGACACTGGGGTCCTGCTTTCGGAGACTGGTGACTGCACTGTCTTCTCTCTTGTCCCGGGTCCCACAGCCTTCTGTGGACGAGTACATGGGGATGGTCAAAAGGAGCCCATCGCCGCCCGAGGCCTGCAGGAACCAGCTCCTCCCAGACTGGTGGGTGCAGCAGCCCAGCGCAGGTGAGGATGGGAGCCCAGAGCCGCCGGCTAGTGCTGTGGGGGCTGGACTTGCTGGAATGGTTATAGCCCTATAGCCACTGGGGTGGGGCGGGGCTGGGTACTGTTAAGTTTTATTGACGGTCACTGAGCCCAGAGAGGTTGCCCTTGAGGCAGAGCCACGCCCTTTATACCATTTGCCACTGCCTCCCAGGAAGCTGTAGCTGTCCTTCCCACACTCCTGGCCCCGCCCCCAAGCTTGGAGGGAAAGGAGTCAGCGAACTTCTCTAAGATCAGAGGGGACTCAGAGCTATGGGCCATGTAGGTCTGACTGGCTGACCACCCCATGCCCTCGCACATGAGGGACCCTCGGGGCCAAGCACAGCCCAGAGCGGCCGGGGAGCAGGACAGCTCAGGGGTGGGCAGGTGCTCACTGGGGCCCTGGGTTTTCGTCCCCTGTCAAAAGTTGCATATCTTATAGGAGGCTCAGTTTACTCATCTCAAAAATGGAGACCCCAGGACTGGCCCTATGGGGTCTTGAAGCTAAGTGAGCCATTCACCCTCTTATTGGCCTCTGAGGACTGCCTGCCTCCCCAGCCCGCCCCCACCACTGCTGAAAACGACCCTCCGACCCTCTGTCCAGGACCAGGAGTGCCTTTGCTTCCTCCCTTGGCCTTTCTCCCACCAGCCCCTGTGGGAGGCCAGAAGGTGATAGCTGGCCTAGTGGGCCTCAAAGCTTGTCAGGGTGTGGGGTGATATGGAGGCAGGGGTGCTGGGAGAGCCCTCTGTCCCTGTGCCAGGCAGCACCTCTCGGAAAGCTAGCTCGGGCCTGGGCTCCCTTCGAGACCAGCCCTGGAAGGTGGGCATGCAGTCCGGTGGTATTTTGGGAGCAGGCCCTCAGGGGGAAGGAAATGTGGCCCCATAATGTCACATTGACACATGATCAGAGATCCCACAGCACAGAGGAAGTCTCCCCCTCCATGCTGGTTGGCTTGAGGTCTGGTTTTCTGGGTTTATGAAACACGGGTCGCCACACTGAGAGGGAAAAACACCGAATTCGGCGGAAGCCTGTGGCAGGGCCTCAGGAGCATGCCATGTGCTGCTTTTGAAGAAACTTTGGGAGAGGAAGAGTGTTTGGACTGCTTCCCCTGCGCATGACTGGGTCGGGCTGCGTCTGAACTGGCTCTGCTCTCCCTCCCACAGGCTTGCCGCTGGTGACAGGGTATACCGCCTACGACACACACCAGGCAGGTAAGACGTGTCCTGAGCTGGGTGAGGTGCGGGGACACTCTTTGAATACAAAACTCAAAGGACCTGTGTGGGTTCCTCAGGGGCCCCAGGACGAGCACGGTCTGGGGGTGGAGGTTGGCATCCTATTCCTCCCTTTTACCCTTTGGTTTGGGAGTGAGCAAGTGGCTGGCCTTTTGGGCCTCGTCTTGAATTGGACCAACAAATGTATCCAAAGAACTCTTCACAGGGAGAGAGTGTGGGGACAGACATATGCAAGGCCCAGCTCTGCCCCCTTCTGTGATCCCAGGCAGAGTAACCGAACCACTCAGAACCTCAGGCTTCTTGTCTGTAAAGTGGGAACAACAGTAACAGCCACCCCATGGGAGTGTTGTGAGGGTTATGCATCACATTAGTAAAACTTTCTGGTAGGGACATAGTGGTCAATGGATGTCAACAGTGTCAGCTTCTTTAGTCTCTCCCACACCTAAGTTTGTAACAATAACAATATTAATACCGATAATGGTGGTGATACTGTTAGCAGTGATGGTGATGATCATGGCTATCATGGTGATGATGGTGAGGATGGTGGTGAGGAGGGTGAGGATGATGAGGATGGTGGTGATGGTGGGGATGGTGGTGAGGAGGGTGAGGATGGTGGTGAGGATGGTGAGGGTGGTGAGGAGGGTGAGGATGGTGGTGAGGATGGTGAGGATGGTGGTGAGGATGGTGAGGATGCTGGTGATGATTGTGAAGATTGTGAGGGTAATGAGCATGGTGGTGATGAGGATGGTGAGGGTGGTGAGGATGGTGGTGAACATTAGTGAGTGCTAACTGGTCCAGGATCATCGGTGAGGCTTTCATTGCCCAGTCTCATTATTGCTTCCCACCACTCCTAGGTAGGTGCTGTTACTGTTCCCACTGCACCACCTCAGAAGCCCTGTCCCATAACTTGTGGGCTACAGAGCTGGGGTGTGGCCCCAGGCTGTCCCATCCATGCTCCTGCTCCCAGCAGAGTGAGGTGGCCTTTGTGTCACGTTGTTGTCTAATTATCCTGGGGACTTGGACTGTGTTCCTGCCGTGGCCCCTGGCATGTACATTCAGGCTCACTGATAGCATCTTCAGAGCAAAGGGAGCTGGTGTCTTCCCCGACAGCTGCCAGGTTCTTTGACGGGAATAGCCTGACTCATCCAGATAGACCGTGTAACATTAGGGCCAGGGACCCGGGGCCTGGCGCAGAGGAGGGAACAGGGCTCAGAGAGAAGCGTCTGGACTGCAGCCCTCATGGGATGAGTGTTTTGGGAGGTAGAAGCAGGTTCTCACCCTGGCAAGAAAGTTTTAAAGCAAACACTGCTCCTGTTCACTGGGCTCTTACCTGCTGCACAGCAGGCCTGTGAGCTGGAGCCCGTCATAACTCTGGCTTCACAGACCAGTAAGCCGAGGCTCAGCCAGGACCACACAGCGGGCAGGCGGGGTTGCCAAGTTCAAGCCCAGGCGAGTCTGCTTTTAGATTTACACTGGGCAGCGCCTTGCTCACCAGAGGTACAGCTCCTGGAGGCCCTGGGTCATGGGACTGGGCCTTTGACCTGCTTAGCTCTGGGCTGTGGCCCAGGGAGTCTGCTGACTAGTGCTTTCTCGGGGCAGGAGAGCACCCAGGCATTGGCTGTGGTGTCTGGGTGAGAAGACAGGGTCTGAGGAGGAAGCTCCCTGAAGTTATTCCAGAGCTGTCTCAGCACGCAGCAGGCAGAGCAGCTCGTGGCCACCGCCTGATGCAGAGAATATCCTGTAGCATTCCGCTAGAAGCTGTGGACCTTGGTACCTCTGGTCAGTTCACCAGCTCCTTTCCCCATGTAAATAAGTTGTCAGGGGTCGTCAATTCTTAACCCTCAGGGACAGGTAGTATAATGAGTGAAATGTCAGGGGAAATACAATAGGGAGTGGCAGAGACTGTGGCAAAATGGAGGGACCCACATTCCTCCGGGCTGCTCATGGTGGTTCCTACCCTGGGGATTTGCAGACTTAGCCAGGCTCGATGTTTTCATGTTTCTAGGGGAACCAAAAGTCTGGATTCTTAGGTGAAATTTTCCCATACAAAACGTTGGCAGCAAATTCAAGTTCACAATACCCCACTGTGCAGATGTATCCAAACATGGCTGTGGCTGCCTGTTTGTGCTCTCAATTGTACGTATTTGAAAGAATTGGGGTGAACGGCGATGTTGGAAACTGACAGTGTGGCTAGGTGCTTAAGAACACAGATGTGGAGCCAGCCTGCTGGGGAGAGAGTCCACCCAGGCCTCTGGTTAGCGATAGTGCCATCGACAACAAGCACCTTAACCTGTCTACAACTCAGTTTTTCTCACCTGGAAAATGGGTATAATTCTTAATAGTCTCCACCTCAGGGGTTGTTGTGAGGATGAAATGTGCTAATTGGTCCAAAGCACCCAGAACAGCACTTGGGATGTGTGTGTAGACCAGGGACTGTGGCTTATAATTTCAGGAGGCTCGTCTATGTATTACAGCTAATCCTTTGTACATTACCCCAACTTACTTAATAACCGCTTATGTGGTACTGACATCTGCTAAGTCAGATGCAAGCTCCGTCAGTCCTCACAGCCACCCAGTGAGGTGGGTGTATTGTTCTCCCCACTTTGTTAATAGGGAAGCTGGGGCGCAGAGGCGGAGAGCTGCTGCCCCAGGTCCCACAGCTGGGATAGCGCACCAGGCGGTGGGCCCCAGAGTGGGTGCCCTGCTGCTCTGTGGTTGGACGGCCCCAGCAGGGCCGTCGTGGAGGGCGGGCGGCTGTAACGGGAACAGGACAGGGTTGTAGTGGGGCCCTTAGAATTTCGAAGGGCTTCGCTGAGTAACTGGGGACCCTTGACGAGTGGCTTCTGCTCTGTGGGTCCCCACTGCTCACCGATTGGCTGCGGCCAGTCACGGCTCAGGTCCTTCTATCTGGAACCTTCTCTGAGCCTAAGCTGTCCTGTAGCTTTGGGGTCACTAGGACAGCCCCACCTGGGAATCTCTGGGACGCCTTGTCTGCTGCCCCGTCGGATGCGGTCCGTTCGCACGGCCGAGAGGCACTAGTGTGAAGCAAGGCCACAGCAACGGCAGAGCGCGGGGCAGAGTGGCGACGGAGTCGTCTGGAGCGTCTCGCTCACTGGGGACAAAGCTCAGAGTTGTTTCAGAGTAACGCAAGTGGGGTGTGCTATCGCTAGGCGGTGCGGACGTTACAGACTTGGAGGGTAGGAGGAGGGTGAATGGGGGTTCGCAACACATGGGGTCGGATGCTGGCGCTGCTACTTACCTGCCAGGTGACTCCACCTGGGCCTTAATTTCCTCAAACGTCAAATCAGTGAATTGCACAGGAGCTTGCAGCTTTGACTCCCGACACTGCGTGGTTCTAGAATGCCGCTGGACTCCAGCGCGGGAGGGAATGGGGCCTGTGGGCGGTGTGAGGTGTTCCAGGGTGTGACTGGGCGTGTGTCCTGAGCAGAGCCCAGGGGGAGTGTCCAAGGACCTGGAAGTGCACAGCAGCATTAGCCCAGGTGGGGTGGGTGGCCACGCACACGGCTGCCCTGACAGCTGTGCAGGTGTGTGCAGCGCAGGTCTAGGGCCCCGTGGAATCAGGCAGCGTACAGCTTACGTGGCTCCAGGGGTCAGCCCCGAGTTGGTCTTAAAAGTGTATGTAATTCTTAGAGTTTAAGACTATTGAAATGTAGGTTTCACTGGGCATGCCCCTGGGTTTAGCTGTTGTCTTTACTCTTGTCTCAGCTGAGAAGTCCTCAACCTTCAGGCATTGGAGCCCCACCTTCACAGTTGGGCTTCACGTCTGCGTACTGCCCAGACTGTTACTAATATCCTAGTTTTCTCTGAATCTTACATTTTACAACTTAAATTTGTTTTAAATGAGGGCCATCTCTCATTGCCTGGAAAAGGAGAACCAGTGTTACTTGTCATAAGTAGGAAATCAGAGGTCAAGGCGCATTCACTGAAAACCGGCTGTACACTGCTCAGAAATTCCAGCCAGATATCACACCCACCAGGCTTACAACCCTGATGCCTGCCCCTTTGTTAAAAGGGGGGTCTCCAGGCTTGGGTGTTAAAGGTGCATCGGCACCGAGGGGGGCTGTTTTCTTTTTTGGGCGATCAGAGACTGAGAGCATGTGCATGCCCGTACCACACAGTGTTGCCTGGACAGATGGCTGTGCCTACTCTAGAACAATGCAGCCTGTTGCCTACAGCGTAATGCAAGGGAATGCTAGATTGGAATTCGAGGCTTAACGAAAATAAAGATATAATCTTTTTCTTGCCAAGTTCACAGTTCCCTAGAGGCTCCCTAGATTTCAAGTCAAGAACCTGTTTTATGCGTAGTGTAGCACTGTGTAACAGCGTCACAGCAGTGCCTGGGGGGTGGGGCTCGCCTCCTGGGGAATGAAGTTGTCACAGCCTTCTCACTCCCAGGGGACTGGTAAACTGAAGCAGCTTTCAGCCCTTCCCGGAAGTACAGAGAGCCCTATGGTAGTTTTTGTATTTGGAATCATTGGTTTCCTTAGTAATTCTGTGTATCTACTCATGCCTACAAAATCATTATTTCTAGAAGAGGTGCATGAACTTCCCAGAACACTGAAACAGCCCTAGACACACAAAAAACTGGGCCCCCAGTTTGAGGGAAAGAAAGGCTCTGGGTATTGCACAGGAAGGAGCAGGGAGCCCCCTTTTCCTCAGTGCCTGATCTGTCCCCCTCTTTGCCACAGCCTTCTCCCAGATGGTCATCAGCTTCTACTACGGGGGCAAGCTGGTAGGCCAGACCACCACCACCTGCCCTGAGGGCTGCCGCCTGTCTCTGAGCCAGCCAGGACTGCCCAGTGCCAAGATGTATGGGCCCGAGGGCCTGGAGCTGGTGCGCTTCCCGCCCGCGGACACCATCCCCAGCGAGCGGCAGAGGCAGGTGACGCGCAAGCTGTTCGGGCACCTGGAGCGAGGTGTGCTGCTGCACAGTAGCCGGCAGGGCGTGCTGGTCAAGCGTCTGTGCCAGGGCCGGGTGTTCTACAGTGGCAACGCCGTGCTGTGCAAGGACCGGCCCAACAAGCTGGAGCGTGATGAGGTGGTCAAGGTCTTCGACACCAGTCAGTTCTTCCGAGGTTGGTACCATGTCACCTTGCTGCCGGAATCTTAAAAGACCATACCTCCTTCCCAGGACCATTTGCCACCCACAGTCCCCATGGGGACCTGTGGGGCCAGTGGCACAGCTGCAGCAGGGGCGCCCCCTGCATTTGAATTCTGGTCTGCACTTTTGTGCTGAGGGATCCTGTGGATAGACTGGGAGGTGCAGTGCAGTGCAGTACCTTCCTCGCACAGCTGTTGAGACAATTAAGGAACTTAGCACCTTGCGTCTCTGTACTGGACCACCGCTCTAGCCTGGGAGCTGATTAGAATGCATTTCTTTCCATTGTGCCCCGGGGTCAGAATTCACATGGTGGCCAGGCCCTGGGGGTTTGGTGTGTGCTGCCATGGTAAACACTGAGCCCCGGGCACAACACACACACGGCAGAGCTGCACGTCAGCTCTTCTTATCGTGAGGCATGTGGTTAGGACCCTGCTGTGTGTGTGTCCCTTCTAGAAGGCCAGGATGTCTGAAATCAGTCGGGCTGCCTGCAGGACTGCATGGGAACCCTCTGCTGTGCTCCCAAAGCTCTCTGCTTCTCTCCTCGTCCCAGCCAGGAGCTAGTCTCACATCTCTCCAGCCACCTGGCCTGGGAAATCCAGGAGGCTTCCGGGAGAAGGGGCCCCGGGAAGGCGGACGCGGTGGCGTGTGCGAGCTCAGGCATGAAGGCACACCCCGCGTGTCCCCCCCCGCCCCCCGTGTCTTCCCAGAGCTGCAGCAGTTCTATAACAGCCAGAGCCGGCTCCCCGACAGCAGGGTGGTGCTGTGCTTCGGGGAGGAGTTTCCCGATATGACTCCCTTGCGCTCCAAGCTCATTCTCGTGCAGGTAAGAACGGGAAGCTTTGGGGCTTGTGGCCAGGTCTCCCGACCCGCACGCACGTTAGGACCCGGTTTGTCCTTGGGCTGTGGAACAGAGAGCAAGGACTGGGGCACTTCACTTGTGTGCAGAAGCAGGTCTGGGTGAGACCTTCAAGGGTCAGAAGTGGATTCTTGCCACCTCTGAACTATCTTCTCATGTTCTAGGGCTCTCACGGTCTGTGTGTCCCCCCAACCTCTGTCCCCCTTTTTGGGTTTGGTTTGTTTTTCAAAACCAAAACCTCCTTTCCAGAAAGATTCCACCTTGCCTGCAGGCCTAAGTGACAGATTAGGGTTTTGCAAGTCTTTATGTAACTCTTGACAAAGGAATGAAGTTCTAACAGTGGAATTCTGGACACTGGCTAGTCAGGTTGGGACCGTACTGAGAAAGTACATCTAAGAGTCTTTGTAGGAATACCACTTGTCCTTTCTTTGCATTTTCCTATTCTGGGTTCATTCATTTGGGACTCATGAGGAGATTCTAAATCCTAGCTTTGGGCTGGGGTCATCAAAGAATCCGGTGAGGGTCAAAGAAAGGAAGCCCCACCTCACTTCCCACCTCCATCTCTGACCTCGTATGCCTCCCTCCAGGTTGAGCAGCTCTATGTGCGGCAGCTGATGGAAGAGGCCGGGAAGAGCTGTGCTGCGGGGTCCGTGATGCAGTCTCCCGAGGAGCCCCAGCCGGACCAGGTCTTCCGGATGTTTCCAGATATTTGTGCCTCCCACCAGAGACCCTTTTTCAGAGAAAACCAGCAGATCACAGTTTAAGTCTCTCTCTTGGGCAGCCCACCCTGCCCGCATCTCACATTTCTTTATTACAATTACTGTTGTAATTATTTAAGGATGTAGATCCCTCTGACCTGGGGTGGGACTCCTACCTCTGCTCTTAATTTAGTAAGGGCATCCTCGGGGGCCCTGCTCTGATGTGAACGCGGAGACTCGCCCCACCTGGTCTGGGGGCTGCAATTACAACCTCCGATTAGAACATTTATTTCCTAATTATCATCAATTGCTATGATCTTTGCAGCATTTTTTGATAATTGATATTTCCAAAAAATTTTGGAAATCAATGCTGCTTTTCTTTCTGTCTTTATCTTTTGTTAGAGATATACAGAGTTACGATTTTGCGGGGTTGATTCAACGGGAAGTGTCTTTTTGCCTTTAAGCATGTGAACAAGATTTAAAACTACTTAGATACCAGCCTCCCTTTAAAAAGGGAGAGCAAAACTCTTGTCTTGTTTGGAGAATGTATAGTTCCCAGAATTTGGTGCTAGAGGAGCATTTCCGACACCAAGTGTTCTGATGTATTTTTATCCTCAGACCATGAAAATTCTCCGTTTGGTGCGTGGTTGCCAGCCAGCTTAGGCAAATTTATTGTTTCATTTTTGTAATTGTCAGCCCTGATACCTCTCTGTTTTCTTCTTTCTAAATGCTTTTGCCCTGTTTAAAGAATACTTGTAATTTTAATTCTCCCATTGTAAACTACTTTGAAGTGTTTTCTTTTTATAAAGCGAGTAAGCTATAAACCACAAATTCAAAAAATAACTGTGGATTGTACTAGCCTTTGATTGTGCCTCGGATTCGGTCACTCCACTCACTAGCCTGTGGTGCTGAGTGGGTAGGCAGGCTCTCGGGCCCCAGGGACTGTGGACGGCATGTCAGCCCGTCACCATTCCGCAGGCCTTGGGGCGGGCTGTGGCCAGGAGTGTGCCTTCCCCCATCCCTGCCTCTCCCTGAGGTTTGAGATGGCCCCACTGCACGCTGAATTCTTCAACAGAGTCCTCTAGTGGGATTTCAATGGTGAAGTTCCAGTTTTAGTTGTGGAAGAACTTACCCTATTTACTAGCAAAATAAGATGCATTTGCTACCCAAAATGTGTCAAAATGTTTATCCTAAATCATGTTACCAATCGAGAGATGGGGGCAGAACCAAAAAACGATGAAAACGATGGCTTGGCTTAAGACGAGGGTAGTTGATGACACCTCACTGCCACCTCACGGACCCTCCGGGATGCAGAGGACAGCATCTCCATGACCACTTTCATGTTTAAAAAGCACGTGGGCATTTTCCCCCCTAAGTAGACGTATTTTGCTAGATTGGGGTGCCTCTTATTTGTCTATGTGTCCTGTGCGGTGCACTAGGACTGGCAGAGGTTGGCGCCCACGGCATGTGCCGAGCGCCTGCCCTACTTCTTGCTGGTGCGGAGATTGTTCATCTGGCCAAGTGGGTCCCACCATGGGTGTAGACACCAGGCAGGTTTGGGGGTTGGGAGGGTGCTTTTACTTTGCTTCCACGCTCTTGGGGGTGGGGAGAAGAAGCTGTTTTGCATTCTTCCTTTATCACATAGCCTGGGTCCCTCCCACCCTGGAATCAGAATCTCAAATGAAAGAGTAAGAAGGGGGCTCAGTTGCCAGCCCTCATTCTAAGACATGGGAGAAGGAATTGGGATTTGGGGGACAAACTGCCCCAGCTCAACTAGGCTACTGGCCTCATAACCACAGAAGTCTCTGACAAGACCTGAGAAGCCCAAGAATGCCCTTTACTCTCCCCTCATGCCTGCCACCGGGGGGGTGCAGGCGCCCCCAGACGAAGTGATCGCAGGCCTGCTGAGGCATCAGGTTGCCCAAGGAGGTGGGAGAGCTCCCATCTGGTGGCCTCTCTCCTTTGGCTACTGAGTCAGTAGTACATTTTGGGGGATAACAGAGTGGCTTTCTGAGATTGTGTAAGACAGCAAATTTGCTTTGGGCTGTAGCTCAAATGAATGTTAAAGCACACATCTTTAACACGCTAAATGAATGTTTATTTATTTATTTATTTTCCCCCCAGGGTTGGTTGTTTGATTTTTTAAAAATATATTTTATTACGCCCTGGCTGGCATAGCTCAGTGGATTGAGCTTGGGCTGCAAACCAAAGCATCGCAATTCCCAGTCAGGGCACATGCCTGGGTTGCAGGCCACAGCCCCCAGCAACCGCACATTGATGTCTCTCTCTCTCTCTCTCTCTCTCTCTCTCCCTCCCTTCCCTCTCTAAAAATAAATAAATAAAATCTTAAAAATATATATATATATATATATTTTATTGATTATGCTATTACAGTTGTCCCTGCACAACCCCTCTCACCCACATCCCCCAACTTTAGTTCATGTCCCTGGGTCATATATGTAAGTTCTTTGGCTTCTACTTTTCCTATACTATTCTTACCCTCCCCCTGTCTATTTTTTACCTACCATCTATGCTACTTATTCGCTGTACCTTTCCCCACTCTGCTCTTCCCACTCCCCTGTTGATAACCCTTCATGTGATCTCCATTTCTGTGGTTCTGTTCCTGTTCTAGTTGTTTGCTTAGTTTACTTTTGTTTTTGTTTTAGGTGTGGTTGCTAATAACTGTGAGTTTGCTGTCATTTTACTGTTCATATGTTTTATCTTCTTTTTCTTAGATAAATCCCTTTAATGTTTCATGTAATAAGGGCTTGGTGATGATGAACTCCTTTAACTTGACCTTGTCTGAGAAGTACTTTATCTGCCCTTCCATTCTAAATGAAAGCTTTGCTGCATAGAGTAATCTTGGATGTCGGTCCTTGCCTTTCATGACTTGGAATACTTCTTTCCTGCCCCTTCTTGCCTGTAAGGTCTCTTTTTAGAAATCAGCTGACAGTCTGATGGGAATTCCTTTGTAGGTAACTGTCTCCTTTTCTCTTGCTGCTTCTAAGATTCTCTCCTTATTTTTAATCTTGAGTAGTATAATTATGATGTGCCTTGGTGTGTTCCTCCTTGGGTCCAAGTTCTTTGGGACTCTCTGAGCTTCCTGGACTTCCTGGAAGTCTATTTCCTTTGCCAGATGGGGGAAGTTCTCCTTAATTATTTGTTCAAATAAGTTTTCAGTTTGTTGCTCTTCTTCTTCTCCTTCTGGCACCTGTATGATTTGGATGTTGGAATGTTTAAAGATGTCCTGGAGGTTCCTAAGCCTCTCCTCATTTTTTTCAATTCTTGTTTCTTCATTCTTTTCCGGTTGAATGTTTCTTTCTTCCTTCTGGTCCACACCATTGATTAGAGTCCCAGTTTCCTTCCCATCACTATTGGTTCCCTGTATATTTTTCTTTATTTCACTTAGCATAGCCTTCATTTTTCCATCTAATTTGTGACCAAATTCAACCAATTCTGTGAGCATCCTGATTACCAGTGTTTTGAACTGTGCATCTAATAGGCTGGCTATCTCTTCATTGCTTAGTTGTATTTTTTCTGGAGATTTGACCTGTTCTTTCATTTGGGCCCTTTTGTTTTTTGTCCTAATGCACCTGTTACATAGTAAGGGGTGGAGCCTTAGGTGTTCACCAGGGTGGGACAACCCACGTCGCTATGTTGTGATGCTGTATGTGGGGAAGGGGTCCGAGAGGGAACAATGCTGCTTGCTCCACTTTCTGCTGGATTTTAGTCACTTCCCCTGCTACCCTCAAGCAAAGTGGACCCTTCTGGTGCTAATTCCTGGGTGGGAGGGCTTGTGTACATCCTGAGACCCTGTAGGGTCTCTCCAGTGAACTCTCCTGTGAGGCTGGGAGTCTCTCCTGGCACCTCAACTTCCACAGGTGTTTTCAATCAGTGGTTTGAGGCTTTATTTCCCCACGCTGGGACCCTGGGTTGTGAGGTCTGTCTCACTCCCCAACTGTTTCTCCCGGTTTATCTGCACACGGATGTGGGACCACCCGATTCACCAGCCACCGCTTCATTGGGTCCTCCAGCCACCACCTTGCCATGAGTCCTTGCCACCCGGCTACCCGTCTCTGCCCCTCCTACCAGTCTGGATGAATCTGTCTTTTACTCCTTGGTTGTCAGACTTCTGTACAGTTTGATTTTCTGTCAGTTTTGGGTTTTTATTTTTAAGTTGTTGTCCTTCTTTTGGTTGTGTGAGGAGGCACAGTGTGTCCACCTATGCCTCCATCTTGGTCGGAAGTCCAGTTGTTCTGAACATTTATTTTTGTATTCATTTAAAAATATATTGATCTCCTTTATTCATTATTAAAATAAAGTGCTTTTTTAAAGCTCATGTGTGCTTTGTTTTTATTTTAAGTCATTGTTAAATATTTTATCATTTTCACCAGAGTCTGGGTACTTTAAAGGGGGAATGAAACAATAATACCACACTGTGACTTTAAGAATTTTTTGCTTGTTTGTTTTTTACTCATCCCCAGGACAGTAGGAATGGGACTTACAGATCATACAGAATTTCCTGGAGAAAATGTGGGCACAGCATGTTTTTATTAGGACCTGAGGGCCTGTTTGGGTTTCTGTATGGGAGTTTGGCGTCGATAGCACTATCCTGGAAGCTGCTGGAAACGATTCATAGGAGGGCCACCGGGGTTGGGTCACCCACACGAGACCGGCTGTGTGTCCTCCCATCCACACACAGGCTGGGTCCTCAGAGTAGAGCGGGGACACGAGGGGCCCGGTTTGGCAAACAGGGAAAGTGGTCCCAGGTTAATGGGATGTGCCTGTTGAACAACTCAGTACAAGTGATTAATTTCAGGGAGGCACAGGCTTCGGCCAACCCAGGTGGAGAGGTGTTCCCCAGCTCACTCGTCTCCATGGCAACAGGCATTCTCTCTCCGGCCTCAGATGAGTCCAGTGGAGTGGGGCTATTCTTATCCCCAGCTTGTAGACGAGGAAACAGAGGCACAGGGCCATGCTTGACTGACTGGGGGCCATTCGTGCCCGGGCAGATGGCTCAGTCTGAGAGGCTTTCTGACAGCATCTCGCAGCTGTGTTGGAGCTGGCCAGCATGGGGAAACGTGACAGCTGGCAAATCACTGACTTTCTCAGAAATCTTTGCAGGGAGTCACATCATTCCCACAGGCTGCAAGTAGGAATTTTGTTTATAAGCAAGCCTCTGGATTCATCCGTCCTGTGGATTCAGGGCCAACTTGATAAAGTCTGCCCCTCCCCAGAGTTCAACACCCCCATGCTGATAGCCGACAAATTCTTCCCGCTCAGCTTCTTACTGCAACCTTGGAGGCCGAGGAGGGAGTTCAGAGACACGATGCTTCAGGGATAATTAGAAGTTCTTGGAAATGCTGTTGGGACCACAGATGTAAACTAGCTTTTGAGAGGTTGACTCTTGTCTGGGACCCAGGGGGAAGTTGGTGGGAATGGGCTGGTAAGACATTTTGGGAAACAAACTGCCTTCATTCTTTGTAATGTAAAACATTTTGAGAAATTAAGATATTTCAGCAGTTGCTTTCTGAGTTCTACTTAGTGCACTAACTTTGGCAAAATGCATCTAGAGTGCAAATTTTTTTTCTCAGCCATGTTCAGATGGATTGAGATGATGACCCCAGGGGTAAGCATCCACAGGCTCTCCTGGGCCCTGGGAATCCTGGGAGAATCCTGCTGAAGGGCAGGCATCATTGTGCGCAAGGGGAGAAATTCTCTCCACAAAGAAGCATTTGTGGGAACTTATTCATGCAAGTGATTCAGAATCTCCATAATAGAAAGTTTTGCAACTCGATTACTCAGAAATATTTAGAAATTCTTTCTAAAGAATGATCTATAATTAATGACTGCAATTGTGACAGCTTAGTGGGTGGAGAATGGGGGATGGGTGGTTTCTCAGTGGAAAGACTTGCTGCTTTCACTAAAAAGGAAGGAAGCGGCAAACATCTTGACCCACTCATAACACGTACCTACATCTTGGACATGTGCACTCTGCACTGGCACGTTAAGATCTCTTGCTCATGGTCAGAAACTCATTTAATCCAATGTTTCCTGAATTTATTTGCTCTGATGGTATGCCGTACAATGTGTCGGATGGATGAGTGGCGCCTAAGTGAGCATATTTCTTTTCTGCCTTCATTGGCCTGTCTTTCAGTCTAGAGGGAGTCTGCCAGGGTGGATGGCCTCACTCATTTGTTCTTGTGTAACAATCTACCCCCAAACTTAGTGGCATAAAAATGTTTTATTTTGCTCGTTGATTTTGAGGGTCAGGATTTGGACAGGGTCCCATGGTGCTGGCTTTTCTCTGTTCCACAAGGTCTGCAGCCTTCTCTGGGAAAATCTGAACAGCTGGGGGTGACTTCGGTGTCTGGGGATGGGATCACCTGAACGCCTTTTCATCCGTAGGTCTGGTGCCCGGGTCGGGGGAACTGGAAGGCTGGGCACAGCTGGAATGTTGACATGCGGTCTCTCCATGCAGTTTGGGCTTCCTCACAATGTGGCGGCCTTGGGGAAGCCCAACGGACAAAGGGGAAGCTGAAAGGCTGTTTCTGACCCAGCCTCAAACTTCATTTAGCATCATGTCTGCCACACTCTTTTGGTTGAAGCAGTTACAAGGCTGCCCAGATTCAGAACAGGCAGAAGCCTCACCTTCTGATGAAAGGAGTGTTTAGGAATTTGCAGTGTGTTTTGAAGCTGCCTCGGGGGCCTAGAGGCAGTTTCTCCTTTGTGACTCATGCCACACACCTTTCAAATGTCTGCTGCCCTCTCCCTGAAAGCCCTGCTCCTTTCTGCCCCGAATCCTTGAGTCCTGGGCAGGTAGACCTTTTCCTCACTCCAACCTGGGACCTTCATGTGGACGTTTACCTTCCTCAGAATGTAGCCCTTTTCTTCAGAGTGCTAATTCCGCTCAGCACATGACTCATGCGTGTTACTGTGTGAGAAAGCTCCCCTGCCCACCGAGGGCGAAGATGGGGCACACGGGGAACTTTCCACTTAGGGTTAACTTTGGTTGCTGCCGAGAGAGCCCCTAACGGAGTTTTCCCGTTTCCTCCCACCCTTCTGTTCACTACTCCTCAGGGTGAGACAGGGCCGCCTTTCCTCCCTCGCATCCCTAAATCTATGGCTCTTCCAAAGATAATTTTTTTTCAATAATCACCCAAGGATACATTCTCTGATTTGAGAGAGAGAGAGAGAGAGAGGGAGAGAGAGAGGTTGGTTGCCTCCCATGTGTTTCCCGACTGGGGACTGGACCTGCAACCTAGTTACGTGCCCTGCAAACTTTTGGTATATGGGACAATGCTCTAATTAACTGAGCCACCTGGCCAGGGCCCTATCAAAATTTTGAAAAATCATGCCATTGGTTATGGTTATTGTGGGGCCCAGGTTGAACTCTCCTGTACCTGAGTGAAAGAGAACAAGTTGGTAATAAAATCCTCCACGTCTCAGTTTCCCTACCTGTAGGCTTATTGTGAGGATTAAGTGAATTAGCATATTAAAACAATTTAGAACAGCACTTGGCAAAGAATTAGCAATTCATTCACACGAGCTGTCATTATTGAAAAGCTGTTCAAGGTCCTGGTTTCGAATCCCCCAGAGGCATTGCCAGAGCAAGGGTTCCAGTGTAGCCCAGGAGGCAAGTGAAGAGAGGTTGGCAGGGGAAGTGGGTGAGCTGATGAAGGCGCATCATCACGCTGGGGTGCTGTGGCTGCTGGAGTGGGATCCTGCTGGCCTCTGGAAAATGATGAGTCACAGCCCGCAGAGCCAGCCCCCAGGGGTGAGGGCGCAGGATGTCCACACTCTTATCTCCATCAGATGTGGGGCGAGGGCTTTTAAAAAGCCTCCTAGAGGGCATTGATTACTTGGTGCCTTCTGCCTTGCTGGCAGGAGCAGTGGGCTCTGGAGGCCGAAAAGCTTCAGCTGCAGCTGGAGTTGTCTGCGCCATCAAGTGCTGTCTCCAGTCTTGAGAGGGAGGGCGTGCAGCACCAGAGAGCAGCCTCCAGACCCGACAGCCCTCAGTTGAAGTTCCAGCTCAGTGTGTCCTTGAAAACATCGCTTAAACTTCCTGTTCCTCACTTTCCTTATCTGTAACATGAAGGCCATAATATTACCTATTGTGGGAATTAAATGACTAAAGTACAAAGAACTTAAAACAGTACCTGGTATAGAGTGTTAAAAAAAGTCTACAGTATTTACATTTATTATTTATTTTATTGAATTTCTTTATTATAAAATATCTATGTCCTATGAATAATTACAATTTTATAGTTATTTATAACTAAATAATCATACAATTATTTAATAGTTGCTAGTTATTAAATATTTAATAATATGATACATTGCATACTTATAGAATTATTTGGTTATCTTTCATTATAATTATATTAATAATTCAATCAATTGTATAGTTATTAAATGACTTATAATTATTTAAATTGTAATGATTTAAATAATGAAATACAGTAGCCCCCCATTACCTTGGGGGGTAAGTTCCAAGGCCCCCAGAGGACGCGTGAACCCTTGGGGAGTGCCGAATCCTGCCCATGCCTGTGTTTTCCTAGACGGACATATTGTGATAGTGTGGTGCATACACCGGGTACGGTAAGAGATCAGGGCACTAACACAACAGAAAAGTTACAACAACGCGCCGTAACAGAGGTTATGTGAACGTGGCCTCTCCCTGGTGGCTGGGATGGCCAAGAAGGGGCTGCGCGTGGGGGGGCGCACTGGGCGCGGACATGCCGGAGAGGGGGACGACTCACGTCCTGGGCAGGACGCAGTGGGGCAGAGAGAGGTGTCGCCATGCCACTCAGGTCAGCGCACAATTTAAAGCTTCCGAACTGTTCATTTCTAGAATTTTCCATTTAATATTTTCGGACCACAGCAGACTGCAGGTAACAGAAACCACGGAAAGGGAAGCTGCGGGAACGGGGTGTGGGGGCGACTGGAATTGTAATGTAGTTGTTAAATCATCACAATGTCCTTGCTCACTTATCGTCTGCCCTGGTGCAGGCTGAGGGCTGTCTGCCCTGCTGCCACTCTGATCCCGCCCTCCGACCGGTGCCTGGTCAGTGGTGGTGCTCGGCTGCTGCTCGCTGCCGCGTGAGTGGCGGGTGAGCATGCGCAGGCCAGGGCTCTTCCCGGGGTGGAAGCAGCGCTCGGTGGAAGAGGCTGCCCCGGGCACAGAGGAACGAAGGGCTACAGGAAACAGCGTATTCGAAGCTGCCTGGCACAGAGCAGGTGCTCAAGACTTGTTAGTTCCCTTCCCCTTCTTCTCCCCATAAAGAGTAAAAAGACGAGAGTGATTTCATGGGGTGCCTGGGAGGTTATCACAGATCTCTGCCTTCCTTCCAGTTTCCCAAAGAGAAAACGCCAACTATAAGCTCTGCCTTCCTAGACAAATTGCTTTTTTTTTTCTTTTCTGGAAAGTGAATAAGTTAACATCTAGGATAAAGAAAGTTAGGGTGTGCATGACGCTGTATAGGAGAGGAAAAGGCTTTTCACAGGTGCTGTGACGGGTTAGCTGTATGATCTACCTGCTGGCCCTTAACATGTGAAAACACGGGTTTGAGCTCACCCGAGGGCACACCTGGTTGTGTGCTGCATTTTATCAAGAGGGACGTTTCTCAGACTGAACCCCATGGCTCCTGGCTTTGTCAGGGTTATAACATACATCAAGTGCCTGGTACCAAGTAGTCACCCCCCGCTATACCTTCTAATAAATCATAAGGACCACAGGGAGACAGAAAGAATAAAGAATCTTGACACTAAAAATCTCTCAGATAAACATAAGAGGGAGGGATCCTGGCTGTTTTCTTGAGCTTCGGGGGGAAAAAAATCACAAAGCCTTTAGCAGACTCAGACGTTCTCTCTCCATCCGCCTTTCCCCTCCTGCAGCATCCTCGGAGGCCTTTCTTTTGCCCTCCTCCCTGCTCCCTCCG
The DNA here is from genome assembly GCA_004024845.1 of Tonatia bakeri. Lineage (NCBI taxonomy): Eukaryota > Metazoa > Chordata > Mammalia > Chiroptera > Phyllostomidae > Tonatia > Tonatia bakeri. Next base: position 36,599 of record PVIA01002615.1, on the reverse strand, counting down.
TCTGAAACGAGGCATTGAGCAATCCAGCCAGTTAGAAACCCTGAGCCCAGAAATAAAGTGACTGTTGCTTTGCTGCTCATGCGTGTTTGCTCCGGGTCCCAGCAGAGGCAGAAGGCAGTGTCTGGAGGAAGCAGATGGCCGGGTCTACTGTACATTTCAGAGTATTTCAACTGCAAGGCTGGCTGGAGCTATTGCATCATGGGCATGACAGGACAGGCCGGGACCCCTGGGGGCTCTGCGTGGCAGGCTCCGTGGTCCAAAGGCAGGCCTAGAGGGGCGGGGAGGGTCTTGTTTGGAGAGGAGAAGGAGAAAGGGGAACTCATTGGGAAAAGCACCTGAATTCTTACCCAGCTCCAGTGTGGGCTGAAGCAAAGGGCATATGTGTGGTCTTAGAAGTCAGTGAGACCTGGGACCCAGTCGAGACTCGGTTGCTGATTGGTTAGCTGTGGGACACTGGGGAAATGGCTTCCCCTCTCTGAATTTCAGTATCCTTGGCTATAAATGACCCATTATTCCTCTTTCACATGGCTGCGTGAGGACTGGTTGCCCCGACCTCCTAGGGCAGGTAAGAAGATTAAACGAGCTCATCTGTGCCAAGTGCCTCCAGGGATGTCCAACCCTCTGGCATCTCCGGGCCACACTGGAAGGAGAGTTGTCACGGGCCACACATTCAACACGCAAACACTAACGAAAGCTGATGAGCAAACAACGGTTTTAAGGAAATTTACAATGTTGTGTTGGGCCGTGGTTTGGACACCCCTGGAGATCCGGCACCCAGTAAATGATGGAGAAACGTCAGCTGTCAGGATGCTCCTAGTGGCGCCATTCCAGTGACGTGGTGATGGGGGGTGCAGCCGAGCACCTGAGGCGAGTGTTCAGGTCAGCCTCTCCCTGCAGGCAGGTGACATGGGCAGAAATTTGGGAGACTGCTCAGTGGGTGTGGAACTGGAAAGAGGGTGCTAAGAGATTTTCAAAGAGCCTGTCCATGGAGGGAGTTTAGTGTGGTCGGGCATCTGTTATACTTGAGCAGACATTGTTCTAAGCCTGTCACGCTGATATCTTCAGTGTCCTCAAGAACCACCCTGCTTGTTCCCTGGAGACTGACCTCCGCAGACCACGACCAGGCTCCACTGCCCTCTGGGGCTTCCAGCAGTGCGAGCCCCTGTGGGAGATCGACGGGAAGGAAGAGAGAGAGGTCAGTGTTGCTCATGCCCCAGTTTCCTCCCACAGTCTCCCTGAGCCGCCTGAATTCCTCTCAAGGCCTGGGTTCTACCTGGGCTCCGCTAACCACTCCCTCCCCTTGTCTTTTCAGGCACCACCACTTTTGGCCAGTGACAGTCCTGGTTCCTGTGCTGTGTCTTCTGCTTCCCTTACACCAGGTGCCAGCAAGTCTGGCAAATCTGGCTCACCGCCTATTATTGTCAATAAAGTTTTATTGAAATGCAGCCATGCTCATTCATTTACATATTGTCTGTGGCTGCTTTTGTGCTACAGTGACAGATCTGAGTAGATGGAAGGAGATCACCTGACCACTAGAGCCTAAAATATTTGCTATCTTGTCCTTGGCAACTTTTCATTCATCTTCATAGAGGGAGAAGGTCTGTTTTGCTATTAAGTTCCACACTGAGCATGCACTCAGAAGATAGTTTCTGATGAATGAGCGGACTTGTACTGCCCCTAGGAGCCGTGCTTCCTAAGGCACTGTATGAGCCACGTGGCAGGGTGTGACGAGGACGTGGCTGAGGGGATGGAGACAGAGGGCACCAAGTGTGTGTGTGGGGGGGTGTTGACGGAGCCCTGATGGGGACAAGGGTGGGGGGTGCCAGTGGGGGTGTCTGAGTCTGGGGACTGCAGACTGGGCTCGGTGTGGGTGGGAGGCGGGGGCTAGATGCCCGCGAGGTTGCAGATGAGGGCCAGTCTGCGGGTTCCCGCCAGCAACCAGGCCCTTCGTACACGAGCCGCTCTCGGAAAACAACCGATTCCCAGCAGCTGCACTTGCCCGGCCCAGCCAGAGCTGCAGGACTTCCAGTCTCAGCAGACTTGTACTCAAGACGAGCCTGATTTTTCGGAAGTCTTGGCGAAGGTGTGGGACGCCGGCGGTTTTGAAACTCAAGGTAATTCCTTCAAGTGTGCCTTTCATTTCCTGAGGGTGACATTGGCAGGGAGCACTTCCCTCCCTCTCAGGCATCGGCGGCAGCCGCCCCTTCAGACCCTGCCCACAGCCCAGGCCAGGAAAGGTGGGGGGTTGGGGGTGCGGGCAGTGCGCGTGGCCCACCACTACCACACTTGCGATCATGTGACCTCTCTGCCCCCCAGTTTCCTTGCCTGGCAAATGGGGTCAGATAATGTTTAAAATGTAAAAACAATGTTTCAATTATAGTTGACATGTCATATTATGTTAGCTTCAGGTGTGCCGCACATTGATGAGACATTTGTGCAACTTACGAAGTGGTCACCCTGCCAGCGCCCATCGGAGACCAGACATAGTTATGACAGTATTCCCCTAATTCCTTCCCCTTCTTCATCTGTGCCCCCACTCCTCCTCCCCTCCGGCATCATGTTTCTGAAAGGACCTTGGGGGCTGCGCAGGAGGCCCAGGGTCCATTTGCACCCCGCTCCTTGTGCTCTTGGGCTCCTGACTCACGTGTCCGTGCCCGGGGGAAGGTGTTGGTCGGCAGGACAGCACTCTCGTGACTTTTAGGGTGACCACCCCCCTGCTTTTCCTTATGCTTCCCCTGCCACGCAGCAGCCCCTTAACACACACCTGCTTTGGGGAAGTCACACATACAGGATTACACGCACGTGTTCCTTTGTATGTGGCTTCCCTTGCTCCCATGTCTGGGGTGTCGCCCTCGCTGTTGTGTGCCTCGAAGACGCGCATTCCTGTCTGTGGCTGGGTTGTGTTCCGTGGTGTGACTACGTCCTGATTGTTCCTGTCTTCCATGCATGGGTGCTTGGTTTGTCTCCAGTTTTTGGCTGCCACTGATGGTCCTGTTCAAAGTTCTCATCCATGTGCATCCTTCTTAGAAACTGGTTTCCGAGCCCAGGGTGTGCCTTTGCGCAGCTTGGCTGCTCGCAGTCCCCTGACTCCCACCTTCCCGACGGAGCGTGAGCGTTCCTGGTGCCTCACTTCCTCACCAACATTTGGCACTTTCCTTTCAGCCGTTTACATGGTAGCCATGCTGGTGGGCGTCGTGATGCCTCATTTTGGTCTTACTTGACATTGCTCTGACGGCTAAGGGATTGGGGGTCCTCGTCTATTTATTGGACAAGCTCTTTGGTGAAGCGCTGTGAATTTCAGCTGTTGCCCACCCTTTCATCAGGCCGTCTGTCTTTTCCTTACGGACTGGTAAATGTTCTCATGGCTTCTGTCTTTGACTCACCGTGATTCAGCTAGCCAAGTGTAATTCTTGCTTCTGACACCAGAATGGCCATGTATCCACGTGGTCCAGGGCTCAGGTTCCGGCAAGATGTGGATTCCGTTTTCCACATTTGCTGATTCACTTCACTGTGAATGTGGGCAAGTCAATTACCACCCCTCCCCCAGGCCTTACTCTCCTCCTCTGTGGACAAGAGAGAAGGATGGGACCTAAGTTGTGGGGATGCAGGTAGGTTAGATTGGACACTGTATAGTGGAGAGAGAGGGACAGCCTCGATGAACATTAGCCACGGTTGTAACTCTTAGCGGGTTTTGTAGGAGACCCAGCTCTCTCACTCACACTCTGAGAGGGTCCCAGAGGGAAGGGACTTGTGGCAGACAGGATAATGGCCTCCAAGATGTCCGTATCCTAGTACCCAGAAAGAACCTGCGAGTGAGTGAACTTCATGGCAAAAGGGACTTTGCAGATGTGAATAAGTTAGAGACCTCGAGACGGGAAACAACCCTTGATTCCCTGCAGCCCCTTGTGTCCTCACAAGGATCCCAGTAAGGAGGGGGCAGGAGGGTCAGAGAGAGGCTAGAAGATGTTACCTTGCTGACTGTGAAGATGGAGGAAGGGGCCATGGGCTAAGGAATGCAGCGTCTCTAGAAACTGGGAAAGATATGGAAACAGATGCCCTGGCTGGTGTGGTTCAGTGGACTGAGTGCTGGCCTGTGAACTGAAAGGTCACCAGTTTAATTCCCAGTCTGGGCACATGGGATGCAGGCCAGGTCCCCAGCTGGGGATGTGTGAGAGGCAACCGATTGATGTTTCTCTCACACATTGATGTTCTCTCCCTTTTCTCTCTCAGTTCCCTTCTCTCTAAAAACAAGTACACATAAAATCTTAAAAAGGAAGAAAGAAAGCAAGAAAGAAAGAGAAAGAAAGAGAGAGAAAGAGAGAGAGAGAAAGGAAGAAAGAAAGACATTTCCCTTGCAGCCCCGGAGGGAACCAGCCCCACTGACAGACACAGTGAGACCTGTGTCAGGCTTCTGGCTAAGAATAAATGTGCGTTGTTTCAAGGCACCAAGTTTGCGGTCATGTGTTGCAGCAGCAAGAGGAAACCTATACAGAACCTTAATGAGCCAATGAAGAAATTGAGGCCCACTGGGCCCCACATGGCCAAGGTTCCATGGGGGGGGATGCCATCACATGCACCCTTCTCTCTCCTCAGATCTGCCTTCTCCTGGGTCCCAAAACTATGGTGGGTCCAGGGCCCCGACAGTGTCATGCAGGAGCCATGTTGGCCAGAGTACTTTGGGGACATGGGGTAAAAACCCCAAGGATGAAAATAGCTCTGTGCCCTGTGTAGTTAAGTTTCTGCTTCTCGGCCTGCTGTGAGGTCGACGACTCACAAAGCCACTTCCTCCAGAGTTGCCTCTGCCAGCCACGCCTTCACCGGCTTTTTCCTTCCCTCCTTCCCCTCCCATCTCGGGTCCCTGTGCACCAAACTCCCCTCACCCCTGGCTTGTCTCTCTCCTTGGGAGAAATCTTGGACATGTTCCCAGGCCAGACAGTGAAGAGCAGCTAGGGGTTTCTGGTTTAGAAGATTGCTTTTTTATTTGTTTATTTTTTTTGGTGACTATGATGGTCTTCCTCGTTTTGAGGTTAAAGTCAGTGCTTCCTTTCTCTGGTGTAAAAACTCAACCACGATGCTGTCACCGTCAGGAAGATAGTTCCACTCCAAACCACCGTTAGCGTAGTGAGTTAAGAAATTTTCCTTGGCTTCCACTGAGTTCCTGGCCTTGACCTAAAGGCGATCTGTAGTTGGAAAATCTGAACAACATTATCTCACTCATTGTGTTAGTTTGTGTGGGAGGAAAGGAATTATTTTCTCAACGAGACTTCTAATTTCTGTTTCATTTCAGATGGGAGTGCTTCGAAATGCCAAAGATATTTTTAAAAAGCCTGCGCTTACTATAAAAACTCCAGCGAACAGTTGCCAACAAGGTGTTTGGTTTACTGCTGGGCACAGTCATTCACTTGGTTGAGTGAACAACCAGAGGAATAAATGGGTGAGTGGGCAAGCTATAAATTCTGAAGCAGCTGGAACGTTCCGGAACTGACCCTTGTGCTTTTCCTCTAATCTAGACTCTGTGTTCTTACTCTGAACTGTTTATTAGGTGAGATCTAATTACCTCAAATGTCATGGTGGCCATAACATTTGGTAAATAACATGCATTTCTCTGGGCCTGAGGCTGAGCCAGAGGCCCGGCTGGAGCAAGTTTCCAGCACGAGTGACTTTTCTGAGTCTAGAGGGAACAGATGGCATGGCTTTGGCTCGCTCGGTGCGCCAGTGACTGCAAAGGCTCGGCGGGGTGCGGTTTGTGTGAAGGGAGATGGATGGCTGTCATACTGACAGTGGGTGTCTTCCCAAGTTTCAGGAGATACAGCTTCTCTGCTCCCTTTCTATGTCTTGTGGCAAATTTCACCATGTGCCACTACAGAACACTTGTTTTAGCTTACAGATATTTGGTTAATTATTGAATGGTCCCCTGGATGTTGACTAAATACCCAGGTGCCAAGCCTGCCTGTATCACTGCGTAAAAACTGAGGTCCTAGACAGTGGAGCTTGTGGGCTGGTGAACAACAGTTTTTGGAGCATTTCCTGTATCATTGCTAGTTGCACAACGACCCTGTGAGGTCATTGTTATCATCAATCCCTTTTGCTGATGAGAAACTGAGGCACAGAGAGGTTAGGTAGCTTGCTCAAGGTCACACAGCTTGTGGATCAACAGCACAGCCATCGGGATGTAGGGCTCCTGTATGAAATCTTCGTTCTTCTCTGGCGATCACCATAGAACATACTGCTGTTAGAGCAAAACACGGAACTGAGCCCTGGCCAGACTTCGGCAGCCCACCCATGGCGGGGTGCTGTGTGCCAGCCCGTCGTGACGCTCTGCTCGAGGAGCACAGCTTTTAGCATGCAAATCCAGCCCCTGTCTGCACGTGTGGAAACCAGAGCCCAGACCTTGCTAAGCCAAGGACACATTTTTTACACTAGAGCGCACGTTCCTGAACCTGGCAGTCTTTTCCTTCCAGAGCCGTAGAATCTTGTGACTGCTGGGAACCTCAGAGCATCTAGCTTCATTTTCCCAGCTGGGGTGAGGATCCTACTCACAGCACTGTGACCGACGGTTACAGTCTTCGAGGGCCCGTGTCGTGGAACACAGCCTGTGGACCAGCTCAGGGCGGCTGCACTTTCTCCTGAGGCTGGACCTCGTGGCACGTGGCCACTGACTGGCTGCTGGGGCAAGGTGAGCTTCAGGAAAGACCAATCCCTGCACCCCATCTAGGCCAGAGTCGCTCTCTCAAGATAGGGCTTGGACATCCAAATTAAAACAACAACAGCAACCACAACAACTTGATTTTTTAGAACTGTTGTAGATTCACAGAAATATTGCAAAGAAAGCTGGGGCGCTCCCATAAACCCCACCCCCAGTTTTTCCTGTTATTAACGCCTTCCACGAGTCTGGTGCAGTTGTTACAATGAATGAACCAGTGCTGGTGCGTTGTTAACTCAAGTTTGTACTTGATTCAGATTTCCTCAGTTTTTACCTCGAGCCCTTTTTGCATTCCAGGGTCCTGCTGGCCAGGATCCCATGTTACACCTTTGTTGTCACGTCTCTCAGGCCCCTCTGGGCTGTGACAGTTTCTCAGATGGGCCCGCACAGCTCGAAAAGGTGCTGGTCAGGTGTTCTGTAGCATGTCCCACAGTTTGGGGTCGCCGGATGTTTTTGTCACGGCGAGTCTGCGGTTACGGGCTTTGGGAGAAAGATTGCCTTCTCCTCACATCGTATCAAGGGTGCATGCCCTCCCCGTGACTTCTCACTGTTGGTGTTGACCTTGATCACTGGCTGCAGCATGTTTGTCAGGCTTTTCCTCTGTGCAGTTCTCGTCCCCCTTTCTATCCTGTGCTCTGGAAGAAAGCCGAGGCCCAGATGCACTATGGGACTCTCCTGGGGTAACAGAGACAGCAAGCGGTGGGCAGGCTTGGGCTCTGGTCTCCCCACATGGGACTGCCGTCTGGTCCACACAGGAGAGCTGTGGCTGAGGCAGTCTTCTATGGCCCTTCTGGTGCTGGCTGACCAGGGGTTTTGACACAGGCAAGATGCCCTTCATTTAGCAGCTATTTAAGGTATTATTAAACAGTTGATTCAAGTGATCTTTTCAAAAGCCGAAGAGCATGGTGCTCCATTATTCGAATCCCTTCCATGGCTGCCCATTATTCCTGAGAGAAAGACTAAAGCCCTTTGTGTCGCCTGTAAAGCTCTGATTGCTCTGGTTGCACCAACCTCTCGGACCTTATCTCCCTCCATGTTCACCCTTGCCAACCAACTTCCGGTTATCCTGACCTTTCCCCAGCATATCCCAGCCCCTTCCATCAACCCCAGGGCCTTTGCACAGGCCAAGGCCTCTGCCTGGAATCTGCTCCCTTTCCTCCTGGACTGGTTAACTCCTGATTCCTGCAGATTCTATCTAAAGACCATTTCTTTAGGAAAACCTCTCCTCACCACCCTCCCGATTAGAACTCTTCCCCCAACACACACTTGCAAAGCACACCCTCTCTGTTAGCGCTTACACACTCGTATGTGAGTTTTTCTCCTTCGTTAGCACGTGTCCTCTACAGGACGTGAAGTTCAAGGAGAACACGACTATGTCTGTCTGTGTCCACTGGCACACCCCCATTGCCTGTATCACAGAGCAACTGGCATACAGCAGGCACTCAGCTCAGTGAATATCTGTTGGATGAAATGAGTGAATGAGGAAAACCTGGGCATTAGACATCGTGCACACCACAGAAGGACAAGTCTTATCGTCAGGGCTCCTATTAGCCTTTTCCCCTCACCCCCTTTTCTTCTCAAAGCGGGTATTTAAGAGTGCATTTCAAGTGAGACAAAATGAAATTTTTAATTCAACTAATTTGGGATTTCCAATCTCTGGCCTGTATCCCAGTCTGCTCAGTCTGGATTTTATCAAACCAAAGTGGCACTGAAATTCAAAGGTCTTGCCCTACTGATCTTGCAGCCACATTATACATATAAGTTCACAGCGTCTCATGGACCGTGCAGACCACATCCTCTTTGCCAGACCTCCCCTCCATGCCATTTCTGACAACAACTGGTATACCAGTTCTCCTTACTACAAAATACCCTGCTCTGGGCTCAGTGATATAAAACAACAACCCCTTTAATTCTGATTTATAACTGTGGGTCTGGAGCTCAGGCAGGGCTCAGCAGGCTGGTTCTTCTGCTTCACATGGCTTTGACTGGGGTCCCTCAGTGGGATTCAGCTGGCTGTTGGGCTGCTGTGGAGGGCCCAAGGTGGCTTCATTCACTTGCTTGCCTCACTGATACAGGAAAGCTGGCTCAAGTCTCCTTGTAGCCTCAGGGCTTCTCCAGGAGGGTAGATCAACTTTTTTGCATGGTGGCTCTAGAACACTAAGAGCCAGCATTCTGAGAGACAGGAAGTGGAAGCTGCCTGAACTGAGGTTCTGCAAGTGGACAGAGTGTCATCTCTTTCTATTCTACTGATCAAAAAGGTACCGTACTCACTAGATTGAAGGAGAGGACACGGACCCCAACACTTACTGGGGTAGGTGTCAGAGAATTCGTGGTCATCTCAAGTCCACCACAGTTGGCCATTCATGGCCTTGAATATGTGAAGTAATGGGGAGCTTACTATTTTATACAGCACCTATTCCATTGCAGGGGAGACTTGGATGTTGAAATGTTTGTGTTTTCTGTTGGCTAGATTCCTTTTTCCCTCTGTCCCACATATTTATCTCGGCCTCCCTCCTGAATCCCACAGAAGCTGCTTCCGCTTCCCCGGGACAGCTATGTGGAATACTGCCTCACCTGATGACTTTTTCGGCTAATTACAGTCTTTATGTGCACACAGGGCCCCTGTGCTCTCTGGTCACACACATTATCTCAGCTTTATGGGGCAGGGACTAGCAGGGTCAGTGATTCCATTCTCATCATACTGAGCCATTTCCTGAGGTCACCCTGCCAGTGAGGTCAGAGCAAGGGGCCATGTCTGGGTCTGGGTCTGTGTGAGTCCCAAATCTGAAATCGTAAGCATTTGGCTGCTTTTCTTTTTAGAGCAAGTGATGGGGTTTTCAGACTGTAGTTTGTTCACTCACACATTCATCCACCCATTCATCCATCATCCATCCACCCATCAACTACCCATCAATCCATCTGTCCATCCATTCATTCATCACCCATCAATCCATTCACCACCTATCTGTCCATGCATCCACCCATCATTCATCCATCCATCCACCCATCCATCCATCTGTTAAGCTAAGCATGGTGCCAAGCTCAGAACACAGGGTCACACGTCACCCCTGCCCTAAAGGAGTCCATAGCCTTGGTGGCCCTCAAAACTCTAGCCAGCTCCCATTTGTAGCTTCTGTGGCTCTCTCTCTCCTGAGTCTGTCTGTGGCTTCCTGGGCTGGGCACAGAACATGATTGATCAAGGTTGGACCATCACATTTACATTTCTTACCCTTTTGGTCTCAGTTTTGCAGAGGAAATTTTCTGGAAGTCTTAAAAAAACTGAAGAAAAAAAAACCCACAGGAAGCTGTGTCTTGTGTTCTTTGTAGCGAGTCTTGAACCAAGACTAATTTTGAACCAAGCTTTATTTCTCTTTATTTTTAAACCCTGATTCTAGGGTGTGAAGAGAGAAGCTTCCTCCAGTGAAGCGTCCACTCCAGCCCTGGACCTGAGATGGGAGATGGAAATGAGGGGACCCTCTAGAGGTGGAGTAGCACACAGAGAATGTGGGGTGAAGTCTGGAAGCAGCAGTTCAAAACTCGCAGCTGTTTCTATCCTGAGAGTCAAACGTCAAAGCAGGTGAATCACGTGTGCCTGTTGCTGGCATCAAGATTGAGGTGCAGCCCTGAGGAGGCAGGGGCACGCTGATGATGAGAGCCGCTCAGGGACAGGGTCCTTGCTGGACCCTGGCACTGCCACCTACTAGCTGTGTGGCTTTGGGCAAGGGCTCCGTCTCTGCGCTCCAGCCTCCTGTCTGTAAACTAGGGGTGATACGGACAGCACCTGTTTCTCAGGGTGATCGTGAGTGTAAGAGGCGTGAACGCATATTCGGGTGCTGTTCCCAGGGGCCGTGGTTTCCCTGACACGTCTGGCCTGGACAGCAAAGCAGACCCAGGTTGTCAAAGAAAGCCCTCAGGTGAAGAAATGCAGTTTATCTGCTGGCACTGAGGGGCTAAGATGAGAGTATGGGGGTTCTCAGCGACAGCTACACAGGTGGGAAAGTGCCCCCACAGTCAAGAGGATCTCCCCTTCTTGGTGCTTGAACATTTCTCAGGTGTGTTTGTGGCAGTGTTGGGTAGGAACTGCCATTTCTCAAGATCGTCCCTCGGGAGCACACCTATCCCCTGACAGAGCCATTGCCAGTGGCTGATGACTTCTGAGTCACTGTCTTCAGCACCAAAATGATAGATTTCAGATGTGTCCAAGGAACACGCCCTTGACTTCTCTGCCAAGATGGCCCACAGGCCCTCACTCAAAATGTCTTAACTCAAACTCCTTATTTCAGCCATTGCCTTCGCCCCCAAAGCTGGCTCCACCTCCTGGCTTCTGTGTCTCAGTTAAGGACAGGTATAGAAACTAGAAAACTTGAGTGTCACCTTTGCCAACCTGCTTCTTTCAGGCTACCGTCATCTGTTGCCTGCATTACTGTCCTGGTGTGGTACCTACTTTCCCTCCAGACCACTGGCCACCCTTCGAGACAGTCATCGCTTAGCCACACAAACCTGACCACGTTACAACCCCACCCAAAGCCTGTACTGATTTAATGCCGTGTTGTCCATATATAAGATCTGGCACAAATAACACTCCTTTTTTTTATTACAAAATCATAAGCATGTAATTCTGTAACAGAACAATATCACACTAGGTACACCATGTGACATTTTAGGTGAAATATTCAAATTAAAACTATAAATTATTATACCCATATTATTACCCTACCAACCACACTCAAGCAGGCATTACTTCTGTTGGACCCTGTACATAGAGACCAAGAGTCCCGTGTGGCTAATTAAATTTCAATTAATTAAAACTAAGTCATGACAACCTGCCAACTAGTCTCCAGGCTGCCTGCATTTCCCCATCATTCATACAAGAGCCAGAGAGAATATTCTAGAATCTGTCTCTTATGGGGCCAGTGCCCAACTCCTACCCTCTGCTGGCCCATCAGTGGCTGCCACACTGCATGGCTCACACTCCTGGCTGCCCCTCATCCACCCGTCCGAACCCCTTCTCCCTGCCTCCTTGCCACGTACCTCACTCTCAGCCCCATGCTTCTGCCTGTATCGTCCCTTGGCACCTCCATACTTCCATGTCTGTTCTCCTCCATCCTTAGCCCTTCTTTACTCCTCCTGCAAGCCCCCAGGATGACATGTTTATTTGCTGGCTGCCCCAGGAAGATGCACTTGGTGCTTTGGGCACTGTTGGAGGGCCGTGCATGTGGAGGAGGTCGAGGCCCGGGCACTGGGATCGCCCAGTGTTGGGGGGTCTGGCTCAGTTGCAAATGCCCCACAGGGCTAAGGAAGCTTAAGCTCCTACACTGCTTTCTTGCCCTGGTTCTTTGCTGGGCTGGGTGTGGAATTCTGTACTCTATCTTAAAGAGGAACCCAAGTTGTTTAAGCAGCAGGCTACAAACCTAGGTCCAATCTGGGCTGGCCACTTGGCCCTAATAACCTCAGTTTTCTCATCTTTAAAGTAGAAATAATAAGATCTCCCTCACTGGATGGATCGCTATAACGATCATATAAGGAAATACCCTGAGCAAGATAGGGGTAGAATTCCTAACTGTTGGATCATATTGTTGGAATGATAGAATAAATAGGTGCTTGATAAATCATAGTTATTATTAGAATTAATAGTACCAATTTATGGGCAGGCATGCTGAGTCAATCCCTTATAACTTGGTGGACGGGGTGCTATTGTTGCCTTGTTTTACAGGTGGGGAAACTGAGGCTCAGGGAGGAGAAGCGGTTTTGTGTCAGGTAGCCATCTACCGGTGGAGCCGGGTCTGTGTGGCTCAGAAGCTGGGACATACCTGGGATGGTGCCATTCCCCAGGGAGGCCTCTGAGGTGGGTTCTGCTTCTAGCATGTCCCCTTCTCGTGTGGAGACCCCACCGGGAGGGGACAGCCTCCCCTTTGGAGCCATGTGACGGGCTCCTGTCCCCAACTCTTCTCGTTTCTATTTCAGCTCTTCTCATTCTGAATTTCGTTTTGTCTCAGGCCCCCACCTTGACACACACACGAAAGATGGGCGAAGTTTCGGGGACCATGAACATCAAGGTAGTTCCACAGTGACAAGGTGCCTGGCTCGCGAGATTAGTCATACACCTTTCTGATAAGAAAAGCGAAAATGCGAAGTTGAAAACTGAAGACTTCCTGAATCCAACGCTCCACGTCCTGCGCTAAGGAACAAGCGACTCCCAAAAAGGAATCATTGGTGGAAGTCCCACGTTTCGCTGGCAATGGAAGGGGAACTGGTGGGGGAGGTTGGTTTCAGGATCTCACCTCACTGCCAGTGGGGGGCCGGGGGGCTCCCACCTCCCCACCACGGGAGGTCTTGCCGCCCTGGGCTCCGAGGCCAGAGCCCACGCAGCTCTTTGCTGGGGCGGCCTGTCCCTGCCCCGAGCACCTGTGTTGGGCAGCCAGCGCCTGCGTCTTCCTGAGCAGCTGCCAGCGCTGCCGCGTGGCAGGGCCACACTCTTGCAACACGGGCTGCTGAGGTTTCTGTGGCCCTTCCAGTCAGAAGGCAGCCCAGGTGCTGTGGGCAAGACATGTGTGAGAGACTGAATTAGACCCCCTTAAAAAAACACCAGGGTTGGTCTCTGGACACACACCCCATAACCGACATCTACGCCTGAAGCTGGCACTTGAGTCTGGCCAGCGCAGTAGCAAAGAGCCCGGACCCTTCGGCCAGACATCCCGCATGTGGCTCTACCTCCTCTCCTTACCTGCTGGTTATCTCAGCAAGCTGCTCCCCTCAGTGGGCCTCAGCTTTCTCATCTTTGCAATGGATAAATTAACAGGACCTCTCTCACAGGCAGCCTGCTAGGGCTGAGTGAATTAAAGCTTGTAAAGTGCTTGTCATAGGGGCACGCATGGCACAGCATGAATGCGAAGAAAACGTTTGTTGAATGAGGGAGGGAAAGAGGGATTCCCCAAATCCTGTGCACTAGAGACAGAGGGAGCTGATACACTCACTTAAAAAACTTACTAGGAAATAATTTAAAGCATACAGAAAATTTATCATAGTGCAAAGAACAGACTCATCTATTTTTTTGTAACGGCTGTATTAAGACATAATTTACATGGCGTACAAGTCACTTACTGAACATGTACAATTCAATGGCCTTTTCACAGACTTGTGAGACCATCATCACAGCCAATTTTAGGACATTTTCATTACTCCCTTTCCCCAAAGCCCCATTCTCCTTGGCTGCTGCCCCCCCACCAAGTGTTACTAAACCCCTTTTTTCTATTAATAGTTTCATGCATCCTTTTTACTTGTAGTTTCCAATGTTTTTGAATCTTGGGACCCTTTTAAGTATTAAAATATGCTACAAAGGCCTCACAGGCACTAATTCACTGAACACATACTTATTGTGCACCTGCTGTGTGCTGAGCAGGGGCTTGGAGCTGCAGATGCAACAGAGAGCGAACAGACGTGGCCCTCTTTCTACGGGGAGAGACCTATTCAGATGCTGAGAGGAGTCCAGTGTGGAAGGTGCTAGAAAAGAAAATAGGAAAGGCCCCCAGAGAAGGCAGCAGGGGACCGCCCCGCACCCGGGAGTGAGGGTAAGCACCTGTGGGAGCATGGGGATGGGAGGGCCTGTGGAAAGGCTGTGCTGGGAAGGGACCTGCTCGGTGGCCGAATGAGCAGCAAGCCTGTTGTTAGCGGGCGGGCCAGTGAGGGAGGCCAGGGGGCAGCGGGCTGAGGCCCGGACGCGGGAGAAGATCAGACCCTGTGGGGCAGGGAGTGCTGAGCGCTTTCGTCTCCAAGCACCAGAAGCTCCACATCCGCCAGAGGCTGCACTGGCTTCTCTACGTGCCTCGGCCATCAGATCTGTTCTCAGTCCATCACAGCGACTTCCCGCCCGTCTTCAGAGCAGCCCTGCCGCGCGTGCCAGAAAGAGCACTCGTGGTGGGAACTGCCAGTGCCCCCGGGCTCCTCGGAGTGCACGCCTTGCCAGTGGGAGAGCGTGGCCTCAGTTTCCCCTTCATCTCAGCATTTCATAAACTCTGTCGCAGAGGACACTGCTCCACCCCCCTGCCCACACCCCCGCCAACCCAAGGCTTTGCAGTCAAACAAGTATGGAAACTACCCCAGTTCTTTCTGTGCATTTTATAATTGCATGGGAGCATATTAAAGGCTCTGGGAAGCCCAGAAGGCAGCAAAGAACCCCGTGCTTCCCAAACTCGATAGTCCAGGGAACCCCTGTATTCCAGTCACTCCCATGAAACTCCGGAAACCAGTGTTATGTGGGAAATGCTTTGGAAAACATGGCTTAGTTCTGCAAGCCATGGGCCAGCTGAGGTGTACACAGGGAAAGGTCTAAGACACCTGGCCACAGCCTGCACTGAGGGAAGGCCACTGTGAAAAATAGGAGTTGTAGAATATTTGGAAAAAGGTTCATGCACTCCTACTATTCTTTCAAGAAGGCCCCCAGGCCCCTGGGCACTGTCCTGGCTCCCAGCGGGTAGGCTGTCCTCCTGTGGCACCCACTCAGCAGCAAACACGCCCCCTTCTCGGTTAAAGTGAGGGGTCACAGTTTCATCAGAGCTGCTCCCTTTTGCAGATGACACTGAGGGGGTCCCCACCAGAGAACTGCCCCCTTCTCCAAGAGCACGTTGTCAAGAGTGACCCCCGCTCCCTCAGACCCTCCCCAAACCACCCACCCCCAGCCCAGTCCCCACCCCAGGCTCTTCCAGCGCCTTCTCTCCATGATACCCTGGGGAGGGGCCGCCCTCACTGCAGTGAGGACTGAACTTGACTATTCCACCGCAGGTGAGCTCCTGGGTCTGGGCCGGAGAGTCTCCACACTCAAAAACACACAGCCCTCTGTCCTGGGTCTGGTGGCTCAGTTGGTTGGAACATCATCCTGTACACAGAAAAAGCTTGTGCGTTGTACCCTGGTCAGGGCACACACCTAGGTTGCAGGTTTATTCCCCAGTAGGGGCATGTACAGGTGGCAACCAAATGATATTTCTCTCTCTCTGTTCCTCACTTCCTCTCTCTCTCAAATCAATAAATGTGCCCTTGATTGAGGATTAAAACAACAACATACAGCTCTCTGAACCAAACACCATTGCTTTATACCTGAAACATCTTTTTGAAAACGTGATAAGGCTGGACTCAGGCTGACTGCATTTATCCAAGCCAAGACATAATATGTATTGAATACGAAGGTACGTTTTACTGCCTTCTCCCCAAGTCCCAGCGTAAACCAGCCCTCT
This sequence comes from Tonatia bakeri, assembly GCA_004024845.1. NCBI lineage: Eukaryota > Metazoa > Chordata > Mammalia > Chiroptera > Phyllostomidae > Tonatia > Tonatia bakeri. Next base: position 20,669 of record PVIA01002615.1, on the reverse strand, counting down.
CTGAGCAGGAGGGCAGCGTCTGTCCCTGCAGCCCACGGCTGCCCCTCATGGTGCTGGAGGAACCGAGGGGGGGCCAGCAGCTGCAGAGCTGGGTGAGGATTCACGTACTCTTGCCGGAGGGGAAAGGTGTGGCTCTCCAGCAGTCTGAAATTCAGGCTCCCTCCCTTGATAACCCAGTGACCTTGGGCAAGTTTCTCCAAGTTCCAGAACCTCAGTTTTCTCTGTAAAGTGGGGGTGTTAACCCCTGACTCCTGTTTAAGGGCTTCGGAAAGAGCACAGATGAGCTGTGTAGCCCAGGGTGCCGTCCACAAGTGGTGGCCACTGCTGTTGTCATTGTGATTATTATCTGAATAATAAAGGTCAGCTGTGCAGATCTTTGTCAGTGTTCTTTCTGGATGAGATTAGATTCTCAGCCCTGGCTGCCCACAGAAACCACTTGGGAGCTTTAAGAAGCGCTGAGATCCCCTGCTACTCAAGGTTTGGAGTAAGCCCGTGCCACCAGAGTTGAGGGCGGCTGTTCTGGGTCTGGTGCTGGGAGAGGGGCGCATGGCTTCCCTCCTGCCTCAGTCTGTGTGGCTCCGCTGAATGAGCAAGGACGGCCGGGGCCGGTGATCTGTTCACGGGGTGGCAGGGCCCAGTTTTGCCACCTCCCAGGGCCATCTTTGGTAGGCGCACCCCACTAGCTGCTCCCCAGGCTGCTGGAAGCCTCGTAAGTGGGGCATCACGGGGAGGTGGGTGCCACCAAACCCAGAATCACTCTCAGAGTGATGGAAATAGCTAACATTCCCAGAGGACTTCCAGAGTGCTGAGTGCTGCCTACACACACATCTGTTTAATACCCACAGTCCTTTGAGGTGCGCGAATTCATTGCTGGTGGCTTCTGTAACATTAGTACCCACTTGGTGGCTTAGAACAACACATGCATTATCTCACATTTCTGGAGAGCAGACCAGATCAGTTTTGCAGATGGTCTCACTGAGCTACATTTAAGGTGTTGGCGGAGCTGTGTTCTTTCCGAAGGCTCTAGGGGAGAAGCCACTTTCTTGCCCTTTCCAGCTTCTTGAGGCATCTGCATCCCTTGGCTCACGGCTCCTTCCTCCGCCTTCGAAGCCAGCGACGGCCTGTGAGTCCTCGCACGTACCACTCAGACTGTCTCTTCTGCCTCCTTCTTTCACTTTTGAGGACTCTGACGATTACACTGGACCGGCTCAGGTAATCCGGGAGAATCTAGTGTATTTTCCATCAGCTGCTTAGCAAGGTTAATTCTGTCTTCAACAGAAACTCCCCTTTGTGATGTGACTTAGCATAGGCACGTGTACTGGGGATTAGGGTGTGGATGTCTTTGGGGGGACCACTGATGACCACTGTACATTCTGCTCATCGTTCCTATTGCATAGATGAAGAAACTGAGGCTCAGTGGCTAAGGGGCCTAAGACCATTCTGTGTTTGTGAGTGGGGGCCTCGTGAGATCCTGGATGTGCGGAGGTCAGGGACCACCCTCCGCTACGTTCAACCTCCGCAGGCCTAACGCGGGCTATGTACTTCCGCATTTCATTCTCCACACATGGAGGCTCATCCCATCCCTGCAGCCTGAGCAGATGCAGAAACCACACACGCGGGGTGGGGGAGGGGCCCACTTGCTCCCCACACCATTCCCAGCCCCCTTGCCTCGCAGATGGGCTTCAACCAAATAGTTCACCACACCCTTTCCGAGCCAGTTTCTGTTCATTTAATTGGACCCATGGTGCGCTGAGTGGAGAGCAGCTGGGAACACAGAAGGGGACAAAAATAAGAAACCGTTGAGACTCCGGAACTCAAATGAAATGGTTCTCCAGTCATTTCATTTTTAATTTTGGAGATTCATGTGTTAGAAGCCCCTCACCTCTGTGACGTTGGTTTTGCATCTGAGGGTCCATTTGGGGTGGCCTTGGGAGTGGACACTCACTCAGCGTTTGGGTGGGACGGAGGGTCTGGAGGGAGCCGGATGACGTTATCGAAGGACATCTTCAATGAGATGGTGTTTGTGCCAGAGATGACGGCCATTGTGCCACCTCAACGCCTAAGGAGTCAGAAGAGTCATGTCTGAGGTGGAGTCTTGGGGCTGGAAAGTCCTGCAGAGACAGACACGAGCTCCCTCGCCTGCACGGGTTGGGAAGGACACAGGCCCCAGGGCCCTGCCCGGCTGGGCCACGTAGACAGGGAGTGGAATGCTGAGACCCCGACCAGGCTTGTGACATGTCTTGAAAAATTTGCCCTCCTGTCTCCCCTTTCCTGTCTTTCATGGACTCCTCTCCTGAAGCCATACTTCCCTTTGGAATGTTCTGGCAGGAGCCTGAGAGCAAACCCCTGAAGGTGGAGATTCAGGGTTACCTGGCCGCTGAGCCAGCCCGTGGGCCTCGCTGGGAACGAGCACCTGGGAGCCCAGCAGCAAGGCCCACCCTGCCTCCCAGGCCCGCGAAACCAGCGCTGTGAAGTCCAGATGCTGAGCTTCACCTGTGGTCTGTAGTAGCGCCCAGGCATCTGTGCTTGAAAAGCTCTCCAGGTGATTCAGAGGTGCAGCCATGGCTAAGAAGCCCCCTTTAAAGTCCTCTTTCCAATTTCCAGGCCTTTCTGAGGGTGGGCGTAGAAACCAGTTCAATTTTAGGTTTCATCTTTGTATTTGTTTCCATGCGTTCTGAATTTACATTTGCAGTGAGCATTTTTTTTTTTTTTAATAACAGGAGGACACAATTTATGTACTCCTTCTATTTTGGAAGGAATAAAGGCCAAGACTCATCACATGGAATCCTGTGGGTGAAGGCTGGTCCAGGAAACTCAGTCTTTCCTGCAGCAGCTGGACAGGGCCCTCCGTGCCCAGTGCACAGGCCCCAGAGTGGTCCCCGGTCCCCTGCAGGGGGGCCTCACTTAGCAAATGCTAGGCACCTTCCCTGCTGACGAGGTCATGCCCCACGACCTTGTGGAGGCAAAGGAACTACAGGTAGCCAGGCTTGGGGTGTAGCTTGGCTCACCCCTTCCAGTGACTTCTGGTGCTGATGGCTGCCAGCCAGAGGGGCTTCTCCCCACCAAGCCTGGGCTTGTGACCCTTGACTTCCTCAGCAGGGACCCACTCAGGGACTCCAGATCCTTTTGGGCCCTCATTAGTCCCCAGGCTCACATGAGCACCACCCCTTTCCACTCCATCTGTGCTCCTGTGCTCATCCGACCCATGTTCCTTAGGCCTCACACCTCTGTGCTGGCCTTCCCAGGAGAGTAGATATGAGCAGGAGGACCCAGGATAGGCTCCTGATCCACACCAGGCCTCTTCAAGGTCAGGGAGGCTGCTCAGAGGAGGGGACATCTGAACAGAATATCATGTGCTCTGAGCTGAGCATGCAGGATGCCTAATGCCCAAGGGAGCAGCACGGCCCGAGACAGGAGGGAGTCCAGTGTCATTTAAGAAACATCAGGCAGCTGGGTCGGCCAGCACCTAGGGAAGGGGGAATTTTGGAAAGGAGGCAGGAAAGGCTGAAGGAGTGCAGAGCGTGGCATGAGGGCTACTTAACTCAGTGGGGTCAGAGGCAGGAGGTCTGGACGTGCAGCAGGAGGGCCTGGCCTTAAGTTGGATCGAATATGGGCATGAGGGAGAGGTGGTTCTTTCTCTCCACAGGGCTTAGGAGGAAACCCCTGGTGACCGAATGGTGGGATTTCAGGCAGAAGCCAGGGAGGCTTTCGGTGGGGTTGGGGGAGGCTTTCTCAACTGTCCTGTGAGAATGTGTGACACCCCTCACCCCCATCCTGGAATCTAGTTATGCTTTGGACAAGACAGCGACTCAGGGCAGGATTCTCACGTTCCTGAGAATCAATCTGTGTGCGCTTTGGGGTGGGCTGTGGTGCTCCCTGGGCTGGCAGGGTTCCAGAAGGTGGTGGTGAGAAAACCCAAAACGTCAGTGGAGGGGTTGGTATCATGAGGAAGGGAAACCAGTGTGTTTTGTTGCCTTCCCCTCACTCTGCCATTGGTTTGATCTGAATGCATTTTCCCCCCTGAATTTTTTTAAATTATAAAAATAATGCAGCAACCGTATTATATAAAAGTTGAAAAAGGGCGGGGGGAGAACCGTTCCTCCTCATTCTCCCTGCCCTGTCCTCAGCCTGATGACTCTTGGTCTTCACTCTGGCACGAGATCATGTTCTGCACTTATTATATCATCCGAGTTGCCCTCATTGCTACAAAGTTCCTGACTCTCTTCACGGAGTTCGGTTGCACCGACGGAGCCGGTGTGCCATCCTCTATTAAACCATCTCCCGTGGGTGGTCGTTTGAGTGGTCTGGAAATTTTTGATCCTTGGGGATGATGCCACAAATGCTGTGTTTGTGGATTTCTGCTTCTGTTTCATTACTGTCTCCGGATACTGCCCAGGCATGGCCCTACTGGGTGGCCAGTATGATCTAGACGCTGGTCAGGTTCCCAGTCCGCCCCTTCACCTTTACCCCACGGCAGCCATGTAGGGGCCTGCTGTCCTCAGACATGCTGACCTCGGCCCTGCCTTGGGCCGTGCACCACTTGCAGCTCTGTCCTTCCAGGTGTTCACAGGGCTTGTCCGTTGCTTCATCCAGGGGTTTGCTCAGTGCCTCTTCTCAGACAGGGCTGTCTTCACTCTGTCTGCTCTCATCCACCTTTATTTTTCTCGGGGGCACTTGTCACCACGTGACACTGATGAAGTAGTAGCTTCCTGCCTAGATGGTAAGTGCCACGAGCACTCCGGCCTGCACGTTGGTGTCTCTCCAGCTGCCTGCAGGTGCCCGGCACTTGCCGACTGAACACTCGACTGCAGGGTGTGTGGCGAACGTTCTTGGGCCCCTTGTCCCGGGTGGCCATGTTGTTTGCGGAAGGGATTCGTCGATGGCTGGCTCTTATGAGGGTGCTCAGGACCAAGGGCCTCTTCGCCTGGGGATTTTCCCTAGTGAGTGGTTTTGACACATTCACGCCTGTGAAAACACCTACACAAAAATGTTCTGGGTGTAAATTTGGTAGCACTAGGGCGGGTCTTGATGGGGGAGTAGGTCTTCACCTTTAGACTCGACATTTTAGACACTGTTTGGTCAATAGAGTCGTGGAGATTTCAGGCTAAAGATGCAGGAGCCAAACTGAAATGCAGGACCCCTCACAGGGGTCCTGCCCTGTGAGGACCCGCTCATCCCCCACGGCTGGATGGCCCCTCATTAGAAGCCAGAACACAAGGGGTCTGGGTGACACTGACCTGCCTCCAGGGTGGCCTGAACTGAACTCACCCAGATCCGGACTCTGGTGCCTCAGCTCCGTAGCCTTGACCCTGAGTCTGACAGAGGAGAAAGTAGAGAAGTGGATCAGGTCATGCCGCCCGAGGGCTGGAGGACAGCTTCTCTGGGAGAGGAGCTCACCTCCTGCGCTGGGCTTGCCTCCTGTCACTGGAATCTGGTTGGACAAACCAGGGTGTAACCCAGGGACCGAGCAGAAGAAAGTACAAGCTGTGTCCTACCGAGAGGCCCTGACACCAACTTGGTGTGTGCCTTCGGGCAAGTCCCTCACCCTCCCCGAGTTTCGGCGCCCTTCTGTCTAGACCTCCCAGGGAGGAAAAGGGTTGGATCCGAGGGGAGATCGAGGAAGGCCTGAACTCGGCACCACCTCAGTCTCCCGCCTCTCCACGGACGCCAGTCTCCACCGAACAAGACAAGCCCCGGGAACCCTCGCACATGGTGGACCCTCAGTGTTGGCAGGTGCTAGTTCTTGGGGTTTATTTCAACAATTCTATCGATCCAGTCCCCCAGCACTTGGGAGGCAAACCCCTGTAGCGTGATGATTCAGGGCTTGCCTGGGCTTGCAGTCCTGGCGAAGCCCCTTCCGATCTGGGCAGCCTTGGGCATGTGGCTTAAACCTCTTGAGAGGAGTGTTCACACCTCCACAATGGACACTGTGGGAATTCCTCTCTCCGAGGACCATGTGGTTAAAGAAAGGTGAATGGAAATGTCTGAGTTTAGTGCCTGGTACATGGGAAGCCCCTTGGTATTAGCAATGATTAAATATTATTAATATCGGAAAGGCCCTTTCAAGAGGGTGAGGGGAGGTACCTCTCACTGCGTTTTAGTTTGCATGGGAGGCCGCTGGGTGGGGTGAAGGATCCATTCGGACTGAGTCACTCTCGGCTCCATCAAAAAAGGGAGCCGACTTTGTCCCCACCAGCGACCGAAAGACTGCAGGGCTTCTGCCCCACCACTGAGCGCAGAGGGCAAAGGCTGCCCGGAGTCGCATGCCAGGCTGGCAGGAGATCAAGGGAGACACAGGCGGAGAGTGAGGAGCCGCACATGTGCAAGGAGATGACGTGCTCTCGAGAGCTTGCCCATGTTCCAAGGGTTCTCGGCTTGCCGAGTGCTTCCCCACCATGGGCATCTAGTTTAATTCTCCCAGCAAGCCCGGGAGGTGAACACCATCCCTATTTATAGCTGAGCTCACAGACGCTAAAGAGGTGAGTGATTACTCAGTGAGCAGCAGAGGGGCATTTGGCCCCCAGGGCTGCGTGAGTCAGGGGCTGGCAGTTTTACCGTGAGTTGAGATGGAAAGCACCCAGCGTCCAGCTCTCAGGACAGCCCCACCCACCACCTGGGTCGCTGAGCTGCGGAACTGTCCATTGCAAGGAGAAATCTTAATAAGGCTCTCATTCCTGGGCCTCATCCCCAGTGGGTCTAGTTCTGAAGGTCTCAGGAGGGCTGGGAAATCTGCATTTACATAAACTCAGCAGGTGATCGTGACACAGGCAGCCACAGACACTTGGAGAAACCACTGCCCTGGGCCTCCCCAGGTTCATTTGCCCCAAATGCTGGTCATGCGGGGAAGACATCTGATGGTGAATGCCCGGCCACCTGTGTGAGCCTCAGAGCTTACCCCCAACCAGGGGGAAGAAACCCTGCTTTCACTGGTGCTAATTAAAGACAGGAGACAAAACCCTGTGGATTCTTCAATCTGGAAGGACACCTGGAAATCATGCAATGCTGTTTCTTTTTTTCAGTTTTGACTTTTTAAAACATTGATTTTACTTTTAGAGCAGTTTCAGGTTCACAGCAAGATTGAATGAGAAGTACAGAGATTTCCCATATCCCCCCCTGCCCTCATCTCCAGCCTCTCCACAGTCTCCCTGACCAACAACATCCCCAACTACAGTGCTGCCTTCATTACAACTGAGGAACCCTCGCTGACATATCACTGCCACCCGAAGTCCACACTTCACACTAGGGTTCACCCTTGTCTGAACACGTTCTATAGGTTTGGTCAAGCGTATGATGATAGGTGTCCACCATTATAACATATTTTAATGGCTCTGAAGGTTCTCTCTGCTCCACCTATTCATCCCCCCACCCCCAGCGCTCTGGGGTTTTAACTGGCAAATCCAGTCAGAGGCAGATGTTTCAAGCCACAGGATAAACATGGCAGCCTTCTTGGAGCATTCGTTTTAATAAAAGATTTGGGAGGAGGGAATAAAGTAATAAAACTGATCATTGAAATTTTTTTTAAGTCAAAAACAATGTTTTGTGAAATCACTGCAAAATAAACGGGAATTTTAAAGACCAGGTACTTCAAAAAAATTTGGGCCTTTTAATGTAGTAGAAATTTAACAATTGACTCTCCAGGAAAAACCACAGTGTTTGCCAATTCCCATGGTGTAAACACCCCTCCCATGGCTGAATTGAGCTATCAGTGTGATATCATTGAACCAGGAGGAGATGCACAAAGTTGGCTCCAGGACATCACTAGCCTTATAAACATTGGGGACTGAATTCAGATTCCTCTGCAGAAAGCAAAAAGCTTGGATCTAATGAGGCTGGAGACAGGGAACAAGTGGTTGTAAGTCTCTCAGGGAACCAGAAGCGCAGCCAGTTTTAGAACCCAGATCCTGACCTGCAGGTGAGTTAAGTTCTATGTCCATGCATTGAATCCTAAGTTCTGAGTAGTGGCTTAAAAACTTACCTGTCCTAGGTAAATAAAGATGGTTATAAATAAAACAGTAGCACGGGCTCCAGAAACCAACCAGATCACACTGAAAGCAACAGGCTCTGTGCTCAAGCATTATACCCATGGATTCCCTCATCCACGTACTCATTCAGTTATTCCTGAGCTAATTAAGAAAGTCTTTATGACACCAACTTCATGCCAGGCATTATTTTAGGCACTAGTGATGCAAAAGTAGTGAGACAGCCATTGATACTACCTGGATGGGGCTCAGATGTGGTGAACTCACCAGGAGAATACGCAGGGAAGCTGCAGTGGGAAGCAAGATGTGATGGAGCTTTCTGGGCTTTTCTTGGCCTTCTGTCATACTGCAGTTGTGTGACCGCTTCTGGTGCTCCTGGCTGGGGCAGTGAGCTTCTCGGGGCAGGACAGGTCTGGGTTTCTCTCGTGTGTGACTGCACCCCCAGCACGGGACCCACACAGGACAGGTGGGTGTTCATGGAATGAGTGGGTGCTGGGTTCACAGAGGCCACCCCATGGAAATCCTGCTGTTTCCACCCTCAGGTGTGGTCTTCCTTATATCACCCACACAACACAATTCCAAGCTGGTTGGCCACAGGGAAAGCCGGGATTGACAAACAGCTAACCTGGCCACAGAGGGACTGATAGAGGGCAGCACTGTGGTAAAATGTTGAGTTTGGAATCTGACCAACATGGGTTCAGATCCCGCCTCTACCACTCACTGTCAGTGTGGCCCGCCCTCTCTGAGCCTCAGTCTCCCCGTGATTCAATGGGGACGAAATGGCTTACTTCCAAAGGTTTGCTATGAGACTGAAATAATGTACTGTAAGTGCCTAGCCTATGTCGGACACAGAGGGAGACCACGGTCAGTATTAAAAACAGGATTAAGGCAACAGACCTCAATTCTAGCAGCAAATCTCAGCACGTGGAAGGTAAGGGGCCCTGGAGACGATCCACATTTTGACTTTTCAAATGAAGAAACTGGGAACAGAAAGGGGAAGCAACGTACCCAAAGCTGCCCAGCCTGTTAACAGCAACACTGGAGCTCAGCCTGCGGTGACTGTCAGACTTTCGGGGTGCTGTGTGGGGGAGTCGGTGGTTCTAGAGGCAGCAGGAGCATGGAGGGAGGTGGCAGGGAGTATGGGGCCAGAGAGCATCTGAATTGCTGCTTCCGCGTGGATTTGCTTTGCCTTTTAAGCCAGAGCGGCAGTTCTTTAGGGTGACAGGATGAGCGCCGTGAAGGTGCTTTGCAAACTGTAAGGATCTGTGCATTCTCACCAGTAACTAGACACAGTTACTGATGCTCAGTGTGCACCAGGGAGCGTGTTAAGTGCTCACGTGTATTAGCTCCTTCCAAAAGCCCCGAGAAGGAACTATTGATAACAGTCCCATTTTGTGGAGAGGAAAACAGGACAAGAGAGGTGACGTTGTTTGCTGAAGGTCGTATGGCAGAGCTGATACTCGAACATGGATCCAACTGTCTCCACTTGGACCACCATAATGAGTTAGTTTCTCCTGGAACTGAGAGAGGGTCAGCACGTGTTTGTGGCTGGGGAAAGTGGCCAGTGAGTGTGCCTGCCAATGCAGGTGGATTTTCCTGGCTGCCACTACTGCCTGGTCCATACCTGGATCTTCCAGAAGCCTGAGTAGGGCCCTCCATGGTCCAGCATGCGCCAGCAGTGGAATTTGCCTCATGTCGGAAGAGGAAGATAACGACATCTCCTTTTTGACCGAGAAACAGAAGTCGAGGACCTGGTCACCTCTTGCATGGAGCCTCAGGAGTCAGGACCAAAATACTCTCCTGGCCTTTGAATGCCATCCTGCTCCCTATCCCCTTGGCCCCAGCAATGCCCCCTCATTTCCCAGATGAGGCAGAGGCTTGGGTCCATTTTGGAAATATCTGGCTCCTGAAGACGTTTCCTGGGAAACTTGTATCCACCTGCCCTTTGGTCCTCACTGAGCCAAGAGCCGATAGGACCCCAGAAACTGTGAGCCAGCTGTCCAGGTTCCCCCAGTGCCCTTGGGTTGGTGGAGGGCAAGAGCATAGTTGGAGGTGCTCACACCATAGCCACAACTCTGGGATTTCCATCCAAGAGTGCTCAGGGGTCACTCTGCTTAGAAAGGAAGCTGGGTGGGGCTTAAACTCACACCTAAATAGCACTTTGAATAGGAATAAAGGAAAGGTGAGTTCAGAACAAATAGACATGAAGGGCCATTTGGGTTGGAAGAGGGGCTGCACCACCCCTTGGCACCACTCTGAACTTCTCAAAGGCCAGAATCATCCATAAGCAGAGGGAGGAAGCTCTCAGCCCCTGCAGATGTACCAGCTTGGCAGGTGCGACCTGGGGGTTTCACCAGATGTCTTCTGTGACCACTGTGTGGGATGTTCACTGGGTAGGGGGTTTCTGGGTTGAGGCCATGAGAGGGTTGAAAGCCTGCTGCATCCTATCCCACAAGCTGGGTGTCTTCTGGGAGAAAGGGACACCCTTCTGAACTCAGGCAAAGGCACCCTATCAGCCAGCACTGGTTCTGCATCCTGGTCTCATATCAGTAACTGAAATGGAATCCAGCAGACTTACAGAACAAGAACATTTGTTACTTTGCATAATAGGAAGTTCTGGGTGGGCTTCAGTGTTGGCTGGTCTCAGGGCTCAGAGATGTCCTCAAAGACCCAGCTGCTTTCCATCTCCCTGTTCTGCCACCTTGATGTGGTTTTGTCCTCTTGCTGGTCACAATGTGGCTCCAAGCATCCCATTCAGGTGACAGGATCCAGAGGAAGAAGAGAGACCATCTTTTCATGGCATCCTCCTGGAAGCGAGGAGTCTTTTCCCAGAGTCCCCCTGGCCAATATGGTCTTACATTTCATTGGCCAAAACTGGGTCACATGCCCATTCCTGAACCAATCACTGTGGAGGGATGGGATTGACGATTGGATTAGACTCCTTATAGAGGACAGAAGGAAGGCTCAGGGCCATCAACCTCAATGTCCATTGCAGCCTAACAGTCCATGATTCTTTGAGACTTATGGGGTTCTTTCCTCTGGAAACCCAGACTTCCTAATTCTTCTGTATTACATGGACAGTCAAAATGGAGTCCCTAAACACAGTAGACTCTGAGCAGCTATGTTTGAGACTCCGAGTCTCAGAAGCCCCACCCCTACCCTTGTCCCTGGTAATGATCGACCTTTAATACACCCCTTGGCTGATGTCTGATTGCCAGAGCTGCACCCAGCGATGCGCTGGTGCATACCCAGGTCCCCATGGCTCCACGGGGGTTTTGGCTTTGGTTCTGCTAATGTCCTGATGCTCAGAAAGCACCTCAACCATAGGTTTCTCTCCCTTTTCATTCTCCCTCTCTGGTCTCTGGTCTCCAAGGCTTTCCCCTCAACTGCACCTTCAGCCCAGAAAGTTGATCCTGGAATAAGAATCCTTAGAACTCTCTGGTTCACTTAACCATCTTTACTTTCTCCTTACCCCTACAACTTTTTATTACGAAAACTTTTCAAGCACACAGAGACATTAAGAGTGTTGGACACCAGTATTTACCCACTGCCCACATTCAAGAGCTATCGCCATTTTGCCACATTTGCTTTATAGATCTGTGTTTATGTGTGTGTTGACCCAGTTGAAAGTAAATTGCAGGCATGCTGACAGATCACACACAGATACCTTCTGAGGTCTCCTTCGGGTAAAGACTTCCTCCTTCGGAACCCCAGTGCTATCATCACACCAAAGAAACTTAGTATCATCTTTAATATCCAGCCCTATTAAAGTTGCCTAGGGGTGCACCATCATTGGTATTTATTTAAATCTGTATGAAAACTAAATTTCAGTCTCTGAGATGTTAATATAGTTGCTCTAAAGTGACCAAAAATATATTGAAAAACACATGCAATTTTCCCACATATTCTTTTCTCTATCTTCCCCTATACCTCTCAAAGTGATGTATTTATTTTTTTTAGGTCACACATAGGGCAGAAACCAGACAGCATTTTAATCTGCAACTCAGGCCCATTGTCCTGGGCGGGCTCCTGGATCTTGGCCGGAGATAATGGGTCTCGGCGTCCAGCAGCTGGCTTGCCAGTGGGTTCTGTTTCTCCCTCTGAGCATCTGCTGAGTTAAATTCCCGTGACCTTTAATAACACCACGATGACCGGCAGCCTTCTGCTTTGTCTGTACTCCAATGCCAAACAGTCACTCCTCCAAACTAGGTTTCTCAGTGAGTTGTGTTGACTGACCCTTTTCAGGAAAGTGGCCACAGAGTCTGCGACCACGAAAAAGCGAAGGCCTGTGCTAAGCGGCAGACGCATCTGTTTTCCAAAGAAGTGAGACAGTGGCGGCTCCATTTTCAAAGCTCATCGAATGAGCAATACTTTCTTCTTTCTTCCCGTGTGACCACGAGCACCTCCAGGGTAGTGCTGAGTAATTGTTGTCACCGAGATAGATACCTGTTGCTCCGTACGAGGCATGGCCTAATCTACCCCATGGGGTAGCATCGTGACTGATTACAGCTCCCAAAGATGTCTATGTCCTAATCCTCAGAACCTGGGACTGTTACTTTTATGACCAGAAAAGTAGATGTGATTAAATTAAAAATTTTGAGCTGGGGAGATTTTGTTGAATTAGTTGGGTGGACCATAAGTGCAATTTCAAGTGTGTTATCAGAGGGAGGGAGAGGGAGATTATGCAGAGAAGAGGTAAGAGCTATGTCACTGTGGAGGCAGAGGCTGAACGGTGCAACCACCAGCCAAGAGCAGACGGCAGTGCCGGAACCTGGAGGAGGAAGAGGATTCTCCCCTGGGACCAGGGGAGCATGGCCCTGCTGATCCCTTTGGCTTGGCCCAGCAAACCCGATTTCAGATTTTCGGCCTCCAGAACTATGAGAAGATAAATCGCTGTTGTTGTAAGCCACCACATTCGTCGTCATTTGTCACAGCAGCCGCAGGAAACAAACACGGGTAGGTACACGGAGCGTCATCATCCCCACCTCACAGAGAGGGAGCCATCCCAGCAGGGATCTTGACCATCCTGGAAGCATTGGCTGTGCCCGGGGGGCTGGTCAGCGTGGCTGTGGTCTGTCTGTCCAACTCCCACGGGAGACTGGGGGTTGTGGACTTTGAGTGCCACGAGGGCAGGGGCCGTCTTTCATTCTTCTCTGCAGACCCTGGTTCTAGGCACACCGGTAAGCTTTCTAGAAGCCCCTTTGGGTTGATCTAGTAATTTCTGCTGCAGGCGTGTTGGACTTTCAGGACTGAGGTAGTTCAATTGATTTATTCTATCATCTATCCATCCATCCATCCACCCACCTACCACTCCATCTCTCCAACCATTCATTTATCCATCTGTCTGTCTATCCATCTTCCACTCCTCTTCCCTTCTTTTAACAACCCACCCATTCATCCACTCAACCACCCTTCACCCACCCATCCATTTGTCTTCTCATTCACTAATGAATGGTTGCTGAGGTCAAGTATGGGATATTTAAAAATGGAATCTTAAATCTGGGCTTGAGAAGTGCAGGGGAGAGGAAGACAAACACAGCTGCGATGCTGGGGAGCAGGGGAAACCCAGGCCAGGAGGCCAGAGTCTGTGTGGGAAGGTTATCCTAGGCTAAAGGGCAGTCAGTCAAGGGGAAGTCAAGAGCTTAAAGGAATTTGGGGACAGAGGACACTTGAAGGTCAGTGCAGGTAGCTCTGGTGGCAGGAGATAGGGTTCTAGGATGTCAGGGAACAGCTGCACCTACATGTGAATGAGGAGCTTTCGGATAGCTAAGAAGAAGAAACAGGGGCCCTGGACAAGGAGATCAGATGTGATAGGCAAGCAAGAAACTCAAGTCGTCATCAACTGAAGCACAGGGTAGGGAGAAAAGGCTCAGAAACAAGGCAGAAAAAACCCAGGAGCCCAATGTCAACCTAAAGACAAAGTCATAGTTGGTGCCCAAGGTCAGCCTGACAATCAAGGTCACAGCTGTTATTCAAGGTCAGCCTGATGAGTTGCCGAAGCACAAGTGCTGAGACACCGAAGGCCTGGGCTGGAGTACCTGTCCTGGGTGAGCTGGGAGGGGTTGGCCCTACGAAGGGGGTTCAGTGGTGCCAGCTCTGGACAGACAAGAGCAGAGAGGTTGGGGACCAGACTGGGCAGAATAGGGACTAGTGTTGAAGAAGCATGGATTGGTTCCAGCTGCTCACAATGAACCATGGCTGTTTAATTCAGTTGCACACATATCTAATTCAATTACACAGATGTTCTGGCACTTGGGACACATGCATATGAGACATAGCTCCTGACCTCTGGGGGATGGCAATCTATGGGGGAGACAGAGTAACAGAAAGTCCTACCAAACGCCTAAGAACTGGGTGCTGTGGGAGATCGTTGGAGGTGTCCGACCTGGTGGGGTGGGTGGATTAGACTTTCCCTTGGTGCCCTGTCCTTTTCACCCTCTAGTGCTGTGGCACTCAGCAGGGGCAGGCAGGGCTGGGTATCTGCCCTCCCCAGGGCAGCGGGCTCCTGAGGGCAGGCACAGTATCTTTGGCACCCTTCCTGGGAAATGGGCAGGCACTTGGAGAACAGCAAGGGTTCGAACAACTGCTGTGCGAATGGAGAAATGGACAGTGATGTCAAGTGGTGCTCCCGCACATGGTGCCCCGGGTGCTGGAGTGCAAGTTCTGGCTTGGTAGGTCTGGGCTGAGCCCTGAGATGGCGTGTTTCTAACCCACTCCCAGGGGACCCGAGGGTGCTGGTTGCAGCGTGAGTAGCAAGAATGCAAAATAGTCTTATCACCATTTGGTGGGGAATTATGTTGGAAGTTTTGGGTAGACTTTAAAAAAAAGATGGCTCCTGAGGTTGGCTGGTCCCTGAAATTCGTGAAAGATTAAAAGCAAACACTCAAGTGGAGAAAGAAAACACTAGGGTGACCCGACTGAGACCCAAGGTTCACCCCTGCTTAATCTCATGCCACTCGCGCGCCACAGTGCAGCGCTGCCAGTGACACCGGCCACTCTCAGGTCAGCTCTGCAGACATAAGACTACTGTTCAAGAGCAGCACCGTTTTTAAAAAATTGTGTCTGAGTTTCTGTTACACGTTCAGTGGAATTCTACTGGGGATTTATGTTTCAAACATGATGCAAAATACAATCAGAATAGAGTGTTGACACATTTTTTCAGAATAAATGAGTGAGGTTTTATGGAGTTTCACACAAGGGGAGGGTCAGCAGAGGGTGTGAGACGCAGCCCTCGCACTTCTGGTAGAGGGGATTGCCCGTAATTAGTTCCAATCTTTGGAGAAGCCACCTAAAATATGGAAGTTTCTGACGCCCAAGGTGGCTCTCAGTGGCTAGATTACCTCATTACCTTTGGGTTTTCATTTGCCTTTGCGGCTAGAATCTGGTACCACCCCCCCACCCTTCCACCGATGAAAATAGCCCTCAGAACTGACTTTTGTTTTCATAGTCTTATCAACCTGTTCTCCCCTCATTCTGAAAGAGTGCCCAGGGCTTTCCTGTGAGTTGGGCAGCGGCTCAGCTCCCCTGCCGGCGGGGCTTGGGTCTCTCTACGAGCGGGCTGGGTCTCTCCTGTCCTGGGCGGGCTGCCATTTGCTCTAAGCTACTCCGGTTGGTCCTGGCTCTGGCAATTGCATTCATCCTCTTACTGGGACTCATTGGTCACTATTGCAACACCGTGACTCTGGACGTCAGATGCCAAAAAGTTCCGGCCATGCGGAAAGCAGCCGTGAGAATCAAAATGAGGACTAAGAGGGATTGGGTCCGCCCACAGACCCAGGTCTGCAGACGGGAACTGGAGAGCAGATGTTCAAGCCTGTGCCGTGGTCAGGAGGGAGGACTTGCAGTTTTTGCTCAGAGACCATTGATCTCAGTTTACCTGCAATTCTACCTTCCTTGTCGGAGCGCTCACAGGCCGGCACAGCTGGTCGTGCTCCCGGAGACAGGCCTGCTGGGCGTGGAGGAGTCACTCACGTTCAAGGGAGCGATGAAAGCAGAGGCTTCTGGGCCAGTTCACGTCAATGCAAATGATTTCATGCGCTTTGGTAGGCCTACGACCTCTGCCGATCCAGTCCCCAAATCTGACTGGGACTAAAGGAAGAAAGTGGGAATTTTGGCTTCTATATATAATTGCAAAACTGGTGAGATGACAGATGATCATTTTATGTTGTGTGTATTTTCTCAATAGTTTTCAAAAAAATTTCTAATAGGAAGTATTTTCCTCTCCAGGGCAGTGGAAAGGGGCCTTTAGCTCCTCCTTCACTGCCTTCTTCCTGCCCTTGAACGTGCCTGGCTTTTTTCCTACCCCAGAGTGTCTGCACACGCTGTTCCCACTGTAGCTCCTATTCCCACTGCTGCCGTGTGTTATGCCACGTGGCCACTTGCACTGCCGTGACGGTCGCTGCCAATCCCATGGTCGCCCCTGTGGGTGCCATTATTAGCCTTGTGGTGTCACTGCTGTGATGGTGCTGGGACTGCTGCCACCGCTGCTCGTCAGCGCTGTGCCTGCAGGCAGAGGGAGGCATGCCCACCCAGCTTCCTCTCAGGGGGCATCCTCTACCTTGAGGTTTTCTCCAACACCAACCTCTCTGAGCCTGGGTTCCACTGTCCCGGGACCTTGGGCCGATGTCCTTTAGGGACAGCCAGGGTAGGGGCCAGCCAGGAGTGTCTGCCACTCACTGTGTAGGGGTGATCTCCCCTGGAACCTAGTTCCGTTCAATGGAAGGGATGGCTTTACATCACGGAAGCTCAGACTTGCCACAGCTATTTCCTTGCCTCAACTTGGGGGCCCCTGTTTCCTGTGGACCCCACTTTTTAACTTTGGTCAGGCACTCAAGCTAACCTTTGACTCCTCAGCCATAAACACTCCATGTTGAGTTTCTGTTCGGTGACAGTTTAGAGTTTGTTATACACTGTTCGTTATACAGAGCAAGCTTTCAAACCCCTTTATTCCTATAATCATCCAACATTTGACACATGTTACAGGTAAAACATCCCTTTAAAGCAGAGAGTTTCAACCCTTTCATCTCAGGGCACACATAACCTAATTACTAAAATTCTGCGGCACACCAAAAAATACTCTTTTTGCTGATCTGACAAAAATAGGTATAATTTTGATTACTTTACAAAAAAAATGCCTACCCTTTTTGCTCCAAAGTGACTTTTAAAAAATCAGGTGCCTATACTCATATATAAGGATTTCTTAAGTACAATTAACCAATCAGGTGCAACCTTATTATGCAACACAACCAATAAAATGCAACCCTAGCATATGCCCTATATATTCATGGTTTCAGACAGGGCACTCACACTGGATGACTATCGTTGTATTGGCTGTTGTCATTGTTTAATTTGACAGTCTAGGGGAAAAGAGGTCAGTGTGCCTGACTAAAACGGTCAGGTACTGCATGCTTTAAAAACTCTTGTGGTGCACCAGTCGAAAGTCACTGCTTTAAAGGGATGTGCCTGAGTCAGTAGGAATGCCAGGTTGGGGCCAGAGGGTCCTGGCTGTGGGAGCTCAGCTAAGTCACGCAGCCTCTCCGAGCCTTTGCTTCTTCTCCGTGGGGTCGGGGTAAAACAGCACCTGCCTCCGGAGATTGGTACGCGGAGTCATGAGATCGTGCAGCTGAAAGTGACGCAGAAAATCCCATAAGCACCCATTATTTTCATACTACTTTAGGGATGGCAGCTCCTTGAGAACAGGACGATGTCCTCATTTCCCTGTTTCCACCTTGGCTGGTGACTGGCACGTGGCAGAGGCCAGTGCCCGTGGCAGAATGAGTGAATGAAGAGGCCCAGGCTGGCCTCGCGGGCTGGCGCCGGCCCTCTTCTCTCCCTGTTGCGCTCTGCTGCCCCGGCCCCTCTCCCTCTGTGATGACCCCCTTCCTCAGCTGGGACTGCCGTGGTGTCGCTGCTTCCTCTCTCGTGC
The DNA here is from genome assembly GCA_004024845.1 of Tonatia bakeri. NCBI lineage: Eukaryota > Metazoa > Chordata > Mammalia > Chiroptera > Phyllostomidae > Tonatia > Tonatia bakeri. The sequence goes on along the minus strand of PVIA01002615.1, from coordinate 2,765 downwards.
CTTGTTCCCAGGGGCTCCTGGCCTCCGTCGTTTATACCTCCAGGTTGTTCAAATCAGCAGAGCGTCTCCTTTGGAGCAACTACAGGGCTGCATTTTCTTGCTTCTAGGACTAACCAGTTCTTTTTTTTTTTGTTAAGATTTTATATATTTATTTTTAGAGAGGGGGAGGGAGGGAGGAAGCGAGGGAGAGAGACATCGATGTGGGAGACAAACATCGATCAGTTGCCTTTCCCACACCTGCCACCTGGGCATGTGCCCTGGCCAGGAATCAAGCCGGCGACATTTTGGTTCAATTCCTGGCCAGGGCACATGCCGGGAAGCTCAATCCACACCAACCAGGGCAGGACTAACCAGTCCTCGATGAAAGGATTTCAGATGGGCGGGCAAGAGAGCTGTTTAATTGAAGTCATGCCCGTTGGAGGCAAGCAGCCTGACTCCTGCGGAGCCATCCTTCCCCACGGTGGTCCGAACACAAGCCCGAGACTGCAGGAGTGGTTTTGAGGGGAATTCAGACTGGGCTTGCCACCCTTTTCCTTCAATGCTTAACAAGGGCTCACGGCCAGCCTCAAGGTGAGGGGCTCCCGAGAGTGGTGCACGCACTGCAAACTGAACTCATAAAACTACCTCATATCGTCCTCTTTTTTTTTTTTAAAGATTTTTTTTTTATTTATTTTTAGAGAGGGAAGGGGGGGGAGAGAGAGAGAGAGAGAGAGAGAGAGAGAGAGAGAGAGAAACATACATCAGTGTGCGGTTGCAGGGGGACATGGCCTGCAACCTAGGCATGTGCCCTGGCTGGGAATCGAACCTGCGATGCCTGGTTCGCAGCCCGCGCTCAATCCACTGAGCTACACCAGCCAGGGCCATATCGTCCTCTTTTTTTAATCAGACCACACCTTGAGCTTCTCGGCCTCCTGACCTTGATGTAGACGCTCTGTGGGGTCTGCCTGGCTCCTCTCCTCTCTCACTCCATTTTGCTCTTTAGCCTGGAGCCACGGCCAGTTAACTGATCTGACATTCTCCTGTGAACTGGAAAAAGGCACCCTCCTGGGAAAGTGGGTTAGAAAAAATTGCCCCTTCTGGGTGAATGCAGACCAGCTCACAACTGTGACTTTTGTAAGGAATGAAAGACCCTAATTCAGACAGGGCAGCACTCAGCTTGTAGTTTTAACTCTACGTGGGAGCCGGCGCTTTGCCTACTGAACAAACTGCTCCGTGGTGGGTGTGGCCCGGCTGCAAATGCCCCAGCCGAGACCGTGAAAACTCCGTGGTGCCATCTCCTGTCAGCCGTGCACTTGTGGGCCTCAACTACACCCCGATGCTCCGCTGCAGCCGGAAAACACTCACAAACTAGTGACCTGGAATTGACTGCCCTTAAAGGAAACTTGTAGGTGGCGTTGGCTTCCCCCGAACCACATGTGTTTTCAAAACCTGCTCCTATAAGTAAACCCTCTCCTGATCCACTTTCTCCGGGAACATTGCCTCTGTGTTGCCTCCTTTTGAGTCCATGTTATGGACTCAAACTGCATGGACTCGAAACTGTACTTTAAAACATCCTTTCCAGCACTTCCTGGCTTGATGCGCTGCCCCGGGGTGCTGACTCCAGGGTGCCGCCTTGTCGGGTCTCAGCAAGGTTGGCGTTGCCGCGTGGTCCCCTCCCAAACTGCTAAGGGCTACGGGCCTTGTTCTGGAGCTTCATCTTTTGGCTATACACCTGCACCGACAGGACAGGGGGCTGTGTGAGCAGATGCTCAACAAAGTGGTTTTCAGAAAACTGGAGTATGTCGCACAAACTGAGAATCTCAAAAGTGTAACTGCAGAGGGGTGCCTCTGGGTAAACACTGGAAATTGCCCCTTTCCCCAAATATATCTCCAGGGCTTGAACCTGTAGGTGTTTTTAAGACTCCTCCCGGTTCACCACGGTCTTGTGTCTCATACCTTTCCACCCTAGTGTCTTCCCATTGCTGCCCAGCTCACGCTCCTCCCTCTGCACGCGCCCCCTGCTCTGAGTCGCTGAATCATGGTGTTTAGATTGGCAGGTCCTGAGTTCGAACCCTACACTACCCTCTGTCGCCGACGCTGCTGACATTGGAAAAACAGCTCAACTCTGAGTCTCACATGCAGTCCTCCGCTGTGAGGTGGAAGGCATAGAAGTGACCACTCCAAAGAGCTGTTTAAGGATCAAATGAGATCATGTGAGCAAAGAGCATGTAAAAGCGCTGGGCACGTAGTGAACCCTCAGTTAAACAGTGATTGCTGCTTTTATCACTACGTCTCACTTTTGTGTGACAATCAGCATCCAATTTAGTGTCTTGCATGTAATAGATGCACAATAAGATTTCCCTTTATTGTTTGCAAAGAGAAACTACATACCCATCCAAGAAGCACACACAAGGAATACATGTGTATTGCCAAACAATAAAGAAAAATGTGGAAAGGGAAAAAGCTCCCCCTTCCTCAGATTCCCAAGCCAGAGGTAACTGATACTAGTCGTGAGCTAGCACCCTTCCCAGACGTGTGTGTGTTTACAAAAATAGGGTCACACCAAGCACACTGCCCTGTGCCTTGCAGTGTATGGATTTTGCACATGGAGGGATGTTTACAGGGATGTGGACCCAGAATGATCTGTGCTGGGTGAGGCTATGTCTGGGATTCCTGCCTGGGGGGGGATCAGAATGATGCCTAATTTTCTTTTCTTTTTTTTTTTTTAATTCTTTATTTTATTGATTATGCAACTACAGTTGGCCCATTTTCCCCCCTCACTCCCC